>CM053271.1:77197521-77397521 GCA_028583415.1 Protea cynaroides
AATGAAGAAGAATGGAGAAAACAATGAAAAAGAAGAAAGAAGAACATAGAAGAAGAAGAAGAAGAAGAAGAATAAAGAGGCAGAATGTTGAGGAAGAATGAGGAACAAAGAAGAAGAATGAAGAATGAAGAAGAAGAATGAAGAAAATATTGAGAAAGAAGAACATAGAAGAAGAAGAATGAAGAAGAAGAATGTTGAAGATTCATGAAGAACAAAGAAAAGAATGAAGAAGAAAAAGGAGAAGATGAAGAATGTAGTTGAAAGAAGTATAAAGAAAAAGAAAGAAGAAGAAGAAGTAGAAGAAGAACGAAAATGAAAGAAGAAGTATAAGAGGAAATTTACCACAAAAAAATAAAAAATACAACTGCGCTGCCTCACTTCTCTAGTGCGCTGGAGCACTTCTTCATCTTCTTTTTCTTCTTTATTCTTCTTCTACTTCTTCTTTCATCATGTCCTTTTTTTTCCTTATCTTCTTCATTCTTCTTCTTTTGTCTTCTTTTTCCCAATTTTCTTCTCTCTTCTTCTTCATTCTTCTTCTTCTTGCTTCGTCTCATTCATCATCTTATTTTTCTTCTTCTACATACTTCTTCTTTTTTTCACCTTTTTGTGACACTATGGGTTACGATCATCTCTTGTGTTAGCATCCAAGTCTTATTCTTTTGACAATCAGAGTTAAAGACCCAACACCTTCTCTTTGAATGTGCTCGTGCTCTTTGAATGGTGCAAAATGTGCTCGTGCTCTTTGAATGAAAAAGAAAAAGAAGATTGAATGAATCAGACAGAGGAAAAAGAAGATGAGGAAGAGGAGGAAGGAAGAGGCATGAAGATGAAGCAAAAAAAATAATGAAGAAGAAGAAAGGGGAAGAGAAAGAAGAAAAATAATGAAGAAAAAAGATGAAGAAAAAGAAAAGGAAGAATAAGAAGAAGAATGAAGAAGAAGAAGAAGAAGAAGAAGAAGAAGAAGAAGAAGAACGAAGAAGAAAAAGAAAGAAGAAGAACGAAGTAGAAGAAAAAGTTGAAGAAGATGAAAATTGAAAAATGGCGAAGAAGAATGAAGAAAAAGAAGAAGAATAAGTAGAAGAAGACGAATGAAGAAGAATGAAGAAAAGAATGAAAAAGAAGAAAGAAGAATATAGAAGAAGAATAAGAAGAATGAGGAACAAAGAAGAAGAATTTAGAATGAAGAAGAAGAAGGAAGAAAAGATTGAGAAAGAAGAACACAGAAGTGGAAGAATTAAGAAGAAGAATGTAGAAGAAGCAAGAAGAACAAAGAAAAAGAATGAAGTAGAAAAAGAAGAAGATGAAGAATGTAGTTGAAAGAAGAAGAAAGAAAAAGAAAGAAGAAGAAAAAGTAGAAGAAGAAGGAAAAAGAAAGAAGAAGTATAAGAAGAAATTTACCACCAAAAAAAAAAAATTAGAAGTGCGTGGGCGCACTTCTAAAGGGCGCAGGCGCACTTCTTCATCATCTTCTTCTTCTCTATTCTTCTTCTACTTCTTCTTTGATCATGTCCTTTTCTTCCTTTTCTTCTTCATTCTTCTTCATCCGTCTTCTTTTTCCCTTTTCATCTTCTTTCTTCTTCTTCATTCTTCTTCTTCCTTCTTCGTCTCATTCATCTTCTTATTTTTCTTCTTGTTTATTCTTCGTCTGTTTTCCACCTTTTTGTGACACTATGGGTTACGATCATCTCTTGTGCTAGCATCCAAGTTTTATTCTTCTGACAAAATTGAGTTGAAGACATAACTCCTTCTGCTTCTTCCTAGCGTTAAGCTACCCTCTTCCTCAATCGCATTTGGATTCCCTTTGTTTCTAGAAGATGCGGTTGAGCTTGAGTGTAGCGTTTGCAACTCACTTTGTCAGAAGTATAAAATATGGATGCTAACTGCACGAGATGTTCGTGAACCAAATTGTCATAAAATGGTGCAAAATGTGCTCGTTCTCTTTGAATGAAAAAGAAGAAGAAGAATGAATGATTTAGACAGAGGAAAAAGAAGATGAGGAAGAGGAGAAAAGAAGAAGAATGAAGATGAAGAAAGAGGAAAATGAAGAAGAAAGAGGAAGAGAAAGAAGAAAAATAATGAAGAAAATGGAAGAAGAAAAAGATAAGGAAGAGTAAGAAGAAGAATGAAGAAGCAAAAGAAGAAGAAGAAGAACGAAGAACAAAGAAGAAAAAGAAAGAAGAAGAACGAAGTAGAAGAAAAAGTTAAAGAAGATAAAGATTGGAAAATGGCGAAGAAGAATGATGAAAAATAAGAAGAATAAGCAGAAGAAGGCAAAGGAAGAAGAATGAAGAAAAGAATGAAAAAGACGAATGAAGAACATAGAAGAAGAAGAAGAAAAATGAAGAGGAAGGATGTTGAAGAAGAATGAGGAACAAGGAAGAAGAATGAAGAATGAAGAAGAAGAATGAAGAAGAAGTATGAAGAACAAAGAAAAAGAATGAAGAAGAAAAAGAAGAAGATGAAGAATGTAGTTGAAAGAAGAAGAAAGAAAAAGAAAGAAGAAGTAGAAGTAGACACAGAACGAAAAAGAAAGAAGAAGTATATGAAGAAGAAAAGACGGAAGAAAGAAAAGAATGAGGAGAGAGAAGCTCTGCCGGTGACATGGAAAGTTTCCCTGGGTGACAGTTAGACCAGCTCCCTCCCCCTCCCAGTCCCCCCCGTCCCATGCTCCTCCCATGGTTACCAGCCCTCTCAATCTGCTAGAACTGGTTACCATCCTTTCCTTCTACTCCAATCCCTACGAATCAGCCCCATTCTCTGAAACCTTGAATCGTTTGTTCGTCTTCCTTGAGCTTGTTCATCTGTGTTTCGTTTTCTGCTCTTTTGGGTGTCTTCCCCGCTGTAAATCTGGTCCTTCATTCCCCAGCCTTTTCAGTTCTGTCATCTTCCCCTTGGTCATTTTCTCCACTGGTGAGTGGCCATGGATTCAGATGGGTCTGCTATACCTAAACAGCCATCCGGCTAGAACAATGACCCCTTAAACATGTCTAACCCACTGGATTCTCCCCATATGTTCCTGAACAAATCGGATAACCGTTGCTCGAACCGGGGAAAGGAGGATTTCCCTCCTCTTCATTCCTCTTCTAAACCTAAGTTAAACCAGCAGCAAAACCCTGAATCTAACCAGTGGCATAAACCTTTGAGCCATGAACCTAGCCCTCCTAAGAAGTTCCATCTCCGATTCATTCCCCCTGTCATTCGTGATAACCAACCTCTAGGAGTGTTCTGAGAGCACTGTTGCGGGAGAATTACAGGTCTTGGACAATACCCTAGTGGGTTTTTTCCTAGGAAAAAAACCAGCTTTCACTTTTGTTAAATCTAGCCTTCTTAAACAATGGAAATTAACAGGTTATGTTGAGGTGCTACAATTGATTCATGGAGGATATGCCTTCAGATTTTCTGATATTGGGGATCGTGACCGAATTCTAGAATGTGGAGTTTTTTATGTGGGAGGTCAACCTATGTTCCTCAGGCACTGGGAACGAAGTCTGCACACTGGAGCTGTGCTTGGTCTCAAGAAGGTGCCACTATGGGTGACTTTACCAGGTTTGCCTCTTCACTTGTGGGGGGCAAGAATCCCTAAGTGCAATCTGCTCAGTGTTGGGTGTTCCTCTCTACTCAGATAGTACCACAGCCCTGAAAAATTGATGGGTCTTTGCAAGGGTGTGTGTCAAATTTTCAGGTGAGTCTCCTATGTTGGATTCTATTAATATTGAAGACGATATGGGTAATCTTTTTATTCAGCCAGTTAAATATGATTGGAGGCCCCCTCATTGCATATCCAATGGAGTTTTCGGGCACCAGGAAAATTCCTGTAAAATGACACCTAACAAGGCTAAAACTATGGAATCAAATGATGTGAAGACTGTTGGAGAGGGAGATGGTCCTTCGGACCTTGTTGAAGCTACAATTACTGATAATGGTAGGCAGGCTAGAGGCACTGTGGATTCTTCTCTTGAGAGAACTGAATCTCGTATTCAGATGGAGCAGGAATGGACTCCATTTTGGGTCAAGAAGAAGAGATCCGGAGGTTCTAATGGTTGGCTGAAAGCGACCCGCATTCTGACCAACATCCCCCCTCCTTTGCGACAGTTTCAGCCTAAAGAACAGGTGTCGAACCCTGGTAAGTCAGCTCCTTCTATTTCAATAACACAAATCCCCTCCCAAAGGTTGAATTTCCATTCTAATGAAAAATTTTCAAAACCGCCTACCTGTACCAATTCTGCCATCTGCTCTCCTAACCAATTTGAGAGCCTGGCTGCTGGAGTTGTCCAGACTGTCCCCCCTGCTCCTACTGGCCCCCCTGCTCCTACTGTCCTATCTGTCCAACCGGGTTTGACCAACCCTCCCTCCTCTGCTGGACACACTCCATATCCCTCTAGACGATCATTAAGATCCAATCCCAAAGGGTCTAAAGGAATCTCCTCTTCCTTCATCTTGCCTGCTAAGCATTCCATTAAACATTCTATTTCCGCCCGTGACCTTCATTCCACCTTAGGTCCTATAGCCCCTCCGGCATCCAGCTCTGTTTCCCCATTTCTTTATTTGGTCAGATGTGGTCTGCTACTCGTAAGGGCCCTTCTAAAACCCTTTTTAATGCCTCTTCAAATGTAACTGATGTTCTGTCATCTGAAGTTCGTGGTGATGAAATGATGAAAAGTAGTCCTAACATTGTAGAGGATGAGCATGATCAAGGGCTTGATGATTCGGAGTTCAATGGAGATCATCTCCGGAATAAAGAAACTGTTGTTGATGGTTTAATAAATGGAGATGAAAGGCCGATGGTGACTGGAGATGAAGGAGATGGAAAAACTGAATATTGTGATTTAAGTAAAGAAATCTCTCTAGGGTCTACCTGGGAGGAGAGTATGAGTTCGGAGAGCTCCCCAAGAAGTTAATATTTTTTCGATGAATACGATTTCTTGGAGTATTAGAGGATTAAATTGTACTGCTAAAAAGGATTTTGAAGAAATTCAAATCAGGGATGTGTTGCCTATCAGAGCCAAAATTGAAAAAATGTAATATCAAGTTCTCCCTCTATACTATTATGCAGGGATTGGAATGTCTGTTTAATGAGCATGACAAGGACCCTCCTAGAATTATTGTGTGGTGGGATCCATCTATATACAAAGTGGAAAAAATTTTGGCAGAGAATCAAGTGATCTACTGTAAGGTGAATATGGTAAACTCTAACTTCCATTTTATCTTATCAGCAGTTTATGGGTGTAATGATCCTATTAACAGAGTCACCTTGTGGCATAGCCTTGTAAATTTTGATCATTCGGTCTCTATGCCTTGGATTGCATTTGGAGAATTCAATATTGTTAGAAGCAACGAAGAGAAAAGTGGTGGTAATGGGGTCAATTTATACCATACAAAAGCTTTCAACGACTGTCTATCCAATTGTAATCTCTATGATTTGAAATGGGCTGGGCATAGGTTCACATGGACCAATAACCAAGCGGGGGTAAACATAATATGGTGTAAGCTTGAACGGGCTCTTGTCAACCATGAATGGATTGATCAATTCCAAAATTTAGAAGCTAATTTCCTTGATCCCTACATATCTGACCATAGTCCTATTCTGGTGCAACTTTGAAAAGAGAAGAATTTTGGAGCCAAGCCCTTTAAGTTCATTAACGCTTGGGTGGATAAACCTGATTTTCTTCCTTTGGTTGACAAATCATGGTCCAAGCCTATAAGGAATATAATATATCTCAATTTTCTGCATTTGCAGCTAGATTGAAAAATGTCAAGAATGCTTTGAAAGAGTGGAACAAGAAGATTGTTGGAGATTTCCATGAAGCAGTCCATATTGCAGAAGAGGAGTTGGCAGCTGTCCAATCTGTTATGTCTTCTAATCCTAATGACAATAACTTGGCCTATATAGAAAAAGAGAGTAGATTATCTCTAACAAGAGCTTTGGAAAGTGAAGAAAAATTCCTTAGATAAAAATCGTGAATCAACTAGCTTAACCTTGGAGACAAGAACAACAAATTTTTCCACCAAAGTATGAGATGTCATCGTTATAAGAATTCATATGACAATATCACAGACTCAGAGGGTGTGAGAGTAGAAGATCCTAGTCTTGTCAAGAAGGAGGCAGAAAAGTATTTTAAAAACTTATTCTCCTCCTCTTGGGGAGGTGATTTTGAAGACTCTGAGTTCCAGAATTGGATGGTGAATAGATCCTTGTCGGAGTCCCAGAAGATAACCATGCTGCAGCCAGTTATAGATGATGAGATCAAAAAGACTGTCTTCTCTTTTGATGGCAACAAAGCTCCGGGTCCGGATGGATTCAATGCCACCTTCTACAAACCTTCATGGAGTATTGTATGGAAAGAGGTAACTTCTCCTATTAAATGGTTTTTCTCAAACCCTTATATGCCTAGGGATGCAAATGATACCTTCCTATGCTTGATTCCTAAATTAGAGCGTCCCCATACTTTTGCTGATTTCAGGCCCATTGCTCTTTGTAATGTTTTATATAAATTTATAGCAAAGACTTTGGCTAACAGAATTCAGATGATCATTCAGCCTCTGGTGGCTCCGAATCAGTCTGCTTTCATCAAAGATAGATGCATTACAGATAACATTCTATTATGTCTTGAAATAGTGAGAGGAATGGAAATGTAAGACCCGCACTCTGAAAACCCGGTCTAACCTTGGTTTTGTGTCGTGACAGGTCTTTCGATCATCACCGAGCCAGACGGGGCAAGCGTATAACAAACAGGTACGAAATCGGACCGAAGTAGACCAATTATACCTGATTTTAGGTATTCCGGTCGATGGTACCGGTCTTGGTACCGGTCGACCGGTATGGCCTGCACAGCTATGTGCGGGAATTTGAAAATTGGTCTCTGCGGGTCCCGCTTTCCTGATTTCGAATCCTAGAAGTTTCCTAATCCTAGTAGGGTTACTAAACCCTATTTTTAGCCTATAAATACACCCTTAACCCTCCTCAAATCCTGTCCATTGTCTCTCACAAACCCTAGAGAAGAGAAAGAGGTGGAAAAGGAGAAGGAGCTAGGAGGAAGAAGAAGGAGCCACCATTACCGTTTGACGAAGCTCTCGTTACGCCTGTCAACGGAAAGTGTTTGAATCCCTCTTCTTACCCTATGATAGTTGTGTGGGTGGATCAATACCATGCAAAGTAGGTATTGATCTAAGACCCTAAATTGGCCAATAAACCCTAAGTTGCCGTCAAACCCTAGATTTGAGTTTCGAGATGATATTCATCGAAACAAGACTTGAATGAGTTGGGGATAACTCTATCTCAAAGCCTAGACTTAGAATGGATAGAGGAAACCCTGAAAATCCATGGAGGATGGTCGACGGTAGTTGAAGAACCCATGTATGGTCTTCCGGAGACATACCGGTCGACTATACCGGTTGCACATAGTGCGACCGGTATGTTGCGACCGCTACCTCTCGGGAGGTTATCTGTGGGGGACCGGCTGACCATACCGGTCGCCAGTCTTTCCCACAGAGCTGCGACCGGTACATGCCACCGGTCAGCTCTGTGTGGGTAGTTGTGATCTCTGTTGGTTTCCGACCAACATGAAACCCTAAACAATATATTCTAATGAAACCGTAATATTATGTAGGATTTTGTTGACTTATCGTTTGGACCTTGCGACGTGGAGCAAGTTAACGAACGAGCGTCAAGTAAGGGAATCTGTCCAAAACCTAATAATTAATGGACAGTAAGTCGTTGTTAAACATTGAATATCTATGATGTAATGTTTGTGCATATTCACATGCCATCCTTTACTTTCAGTTATTATTATTGCTCATGCATTGATAGGATGTGATTGTTAGGCATGTGATTGTTTTCGTTGGTGTGTGGAGTGGGGCATGGGCCTGGGATCGCTCTTCACACTAGCACCTTTTGTAGTATTCTGTCTTAACATGCTTGGTACGGGTGGGGTATCAGGGGAAGGTCGTGGTACGGTGGTCTCCGATATTGATGTTGTCCCGGCCATCGTTGTGTGGTACTGAGGATTTCGAGTCAACGCTGGCTTGTCCACGACGCTTTTGCTCTATCTCTATGCCGTAGGGAGTTATGTTGGGATAGGGTCTACCTGCGTATTGTTTCTATCCTAGTGGGTTAGTTGCGGATAGGGTATCAGGGGGAGGTGAGGTATTGTGGTCTCCGACCCGGCCTGCACGCTCTAGCTCTATCTCTATGCCATAGACGGCTGTGCTGGGATAGAGCATACATTGTTGACATATAGGATTGGTTAGTTGCGAGCCAAGTTTGCGAGCCCTGGCCAGTAGGGGCTTAGGTACTGGTATAGGTAGAGTATCAGGGGAGGTGCGGGTATACCTTAGCTCTATCTCTATTCCATGATGGGTGCATGTGGGTTGGTGGTAGTGTGATTACTGTGCGATGCCACACACTCGTGTATAGAGGTGCGGGGGCTACCAAACCTTTCTATAGCACATTGCAAACTTAAAACCAGACCACAGCATAAAAATGATTGTTACTCATGAATAATCTTGTGAGACTGTCTAATTGTCTTACTGAGCTGTGTTGTGAGCTCACCCTTTGTATATACATTGTTTTAGATGCTGATGCAGGTTACACGGTGGATGATTACATGAACGCTCCGACGTATGGAGGTGTAGCTGCTTTGGATGTACAAGCAGGGGAGGACGAGCATGATGCTTTATGCGAGTGCCCTTTCTGTGTGTACTTGTGATGGATTTTTATTTAGTTGTTTCAGTTATTTTCGTTTGATATTAAAGGGATGTAAAAGATATTTATTTTATGTATTTGAATTTGAATAATGGGATATTTATTTAAAATATCAATAGATACTCAGTTCATTCTATTCAAAGTCTTCCGCTTTATATTTATATTCTGATGGTGGTTATGTGTAATGGTTTGTATGGGTGGACACGGCCTATTCGAGATCCTGGTGTGAACCGTTGGTTCAATGGCGGTTCACTCACACCATTCTGGTTGGATCAGAATTGGGGTGTGACAACTTGGTATCAGAGCCCTCGGGCTTTGTTCCAACAAACCATATGGCACTTAACTAAGTTGATGAACTGAGTTAGGAGAAAAATTAAAAATCTTAATACAAACGCACCTTAAGCATTGTTTGATACCTGAGACGGACTAAGAAAGAGAATAATATACTATTCTAAATATAAAACTTAATATGTGCACATACACTAGATAGGTGAACCATAAAACTTTCATTTAACAAGAAAAAAAAAATCAAATGTAATAGTGCTACAGGGTACAGTCCACAAACCGGAAAGTTACCCTGATATATAAACCGTCATATGAAAAGAAAAGTAAATGGAAAATCATGGGGTAGGAGTCCTAGGAGGAATAGGGTCCGCTATATCATAATCTCGCTCGTAAGCGACCCTAAGCCAATGCACCTGGTCCGGAGTCACCGTAGGCTGCGAGCGAGATGTCCCAACTCCTGACCCATCTCTCGCTGAGACTCTAGGATGACCCTCTAGGTGTCCCTGATCTCAGTGAACATACTCAACACCGGGTCCGGGGAAGGATGAGACAACCCAGCTGTAGAGGAAGAACAGGTTAAACAAGACCATGTTAGAGAGCCAAGTCCTGAAGTGGAGGAGGAACAGGTCCCGAAAGTACCGACAAATCTACCTGGCCCACCTCACAGGAATTCTGAGACCATTGTTACAAACTTGGTCTATCAGATGCAGGCTCAACAGAAGAAAATTCTGAGCGAAGTACTGAAGATGCTCAGGCCAACGGGTTCAGTTCCTGCTGAAAACACGCCTGAGTCAGGAGGAATTAATACTACCCAACCGATGCAGAGTAGCACAAGGCCGAGGGGCCAAGCACAGAACATACCACCACCGCATCGGTTTCCGTCGCCTTCTGCGTACCCAGGAGCTTATCCGTATCCACCACCATGGTACGGAGCAGACACACAGGGACAGCATGATCTGAGCAGGTCAGTGGATAGATTCTTGAAGTTGAAACCTTCATCGTTCACAGGCAGGACAGGGAAACCATTGTGGCCAGCACAGTGGGTTGCAGAGATGGAAAAGAACTTCCGACTGATGACTTGTACTGAGGAGGAGAAGTTTCTGTTTGCCCCTCAGATGCTAAGAGAAGACGCAAATGCTTGGTGGAATTCTACTCGGGCATATCTGGAGAATAAGTATACCCTGGTTGATTGGGAAGTGTTTAAAGCGGATTTCTTTGACAAATACTTTCCGAAGAGCTTCAGAGATCAAATGGAGAGAGAGTTTCTCAATTTGCAGCAATCTCAGTCGACCGTAGATGCTTATCAGCAGAGGTATGAAGAGCTATTCTTCTTCGCACCAGCCGGATGCGGGAGGAGGGAGACCAAGAAACGTAGGTTCACCATGGGACTACGTGGAAGCATCGGAGAGCACCTTTTGGGTCCGGACAAGAAGACCTACAACGAGGCTGTGCAGGTTGCGAGGGTAATAGAGTCCGGTCGGAGGGACAGCTTCTCGCCGGAACGGGGAGTGAAGAGATCCGTTGGTGAGAGCTCGGGTGGCGGAAATACTAGACCATTCCGCCCATACAGGGGCACAAACCGTTACAGCAGACTGCGGAAACAACCCGGCACCACTGCCCACAGTTCGCGAGACCCAACCCAAATATCAAATGTTATAACTGTCAGCAGCTGGGACATGTTGCAAGGAACTGCACACTACCTAAGAAGCAAGCTCCCCAACAAGGAAGAGTTTATGCGGTCACCACTGAAGAGGCAGCCGCATCACCTGATGTGGTAACTGGTACGACTCTATCCCTTACTATTTGGTTTATTCTTTTAGTTGCATGAGCATATAGAACTAAGGGGCAATATATTCCGGGAATTGTAAATGTAGCTGGTTTACCCTGGGGAGTATTATTTGACTCGGGGCCATGCACTCCTTTGTTTCGTTTCCTTTGGGAAGCGAATGGAGTTACCAATCAAGCAATTGAACCCAAGCTTGATAGTTCGCTCTCCACTAGGAGTCGAAGTGGCTTTGACCAAGTATTATGGACCATGTGTGGTATGTATTGAGGGCCGAGATTTAGAAGCAAGCCTGGTAATACTTGAGATGGCAGATTTTGATGTCATTTTGGGGATGGATTGGCTAGGCCATCATTCGGCCGTCCTTTTATGTGGTGAAAGGAAGCTTGTGCTTCTCGACAAAGAGGGAAGGGAATACGAGTTTATTTGGGATTAAGCTATCTAGGAAGCGGAAGTTGATCCTCTCCGCCCTAAAGACTAAGAGATGCTTGGAGAAAGGGGGAGTGGGTTATCTCATATCTGTAGTCGACCTCACAGCAGAGTCACTCAAGATGGAAGATATAGATGTGGTTCGGGAGTTTCCGGATGTATTTCCGGAAGATCTTCCAGGCTTACCACCGAGACGGGGCTACGGAATTTGTGATAGGCCTTATACCAGGTTCGGCTCCGGTGTCTAAAGCACCATACCGGATGGCCCCGACCGAGTTAAAGGAGTTGAAGACCCAATTGCAAGAATTGCTGGATAAGGGCTTCATACGACCTAGTATATCGCCTTGGGGGGCACCTGTGTTATTCGTCAAGAAGAAAGATGGAAGTGTACGACTATGTATTGACTACCGTGAGCTAAACAAGTTGACGATCAAGAATCGGTATCCTTTGCCTAGGATCGATGATCTGTTCGATCAGCTGCAAGTGCAAAGGTTTTCTCGAAGATCGATCTCCGATCGGGGTATCACCAATTGAAGATCAAGGCTGGAGATATTCCGAAGACTGCTTTCAGGACGAGGTATGGGCATTATGAGTTTCTAGTAATGTCTTTCGGGTTGACCAATGCTCCAGCCTCATTTATGGAACTGATGAACCGAGTGTTCCATGACATGTTGGACACTTCGGTCATCGTATTCATCGATGACATATTGATTTACTCTAAGGACATGGAGACTCATACAGCGCATTTGAGGGCAGCCCTACAACCGCTGAGAGATGTGAGGCTTTATGCAAAATTCAAGATGTGCGAGTTTTGGCTGAAGGAAGTGGCTTTCTTGGGCCATGTTGTATCTGGAGATGGTATCAAGGTTGATCCATGCAAGATAGCTGCTATAGTAGGATGGGAAGCACCAAAATCTGTTGTTGAGATTCATAGTTTCCTTGGGTTGGCTGGCTACTATAGAAGATTCGTGGAAGATTACTCCAGGATCACGTGACCAAGAAGGGAGAGAAATTTATATGGACAGATGAGTGTGAGAAGTGCTTTCAGACTTTGAAGTCAAGGCTAGTCTCTGCACCTATCTTGACCATCCCAGAACCAAGCGTACCGTTTACTTTATATACGGATGCTTCAGGGTTGGGTATTGGGTGTGTGCTGATGCAAGGAGAACAGGTGATTGCTTACGCATCAAGACAGTTAAAAGGGCATGAGAAGAACTATCCTATGCATGACTTGGAGCTAGCAGCTGTTATTCACGCAATCAAGACTTGGAGACACTACTTGTACGGTGAGAAGTTTCAGATTAAGTCAGATCACAAGAGCTTAACTTATCTTTTCACTCAGAAGGATCTGAATATGAGACAGAGGAGATGGCTGGAACTGTTAAAAGATTATGATTGCGACATCCAGTAACATCCGGGTAAAGCAAATGTGGTAGCTGATGCCTTAAGCAGAAAGTGGGCATCGAAACCTGAGGCAGGACCAAGTACAAACGCTGCATTGTGTACTGCAGCCTCGAGTTCAATGGAAATTGATGAAGAACATATTATAGAGACTGCAGAAGATCCAGTTGAGTAAGGCTTGATTCATAAGTTCACTATGATGTTCGCCGCATTGAAGATCTCACCGGGTCTAATTGATGAAGTCAAGTTAGCAATCCTACAGGATCCATATCGCAAGACAGTGCAGGAAGACTTAGAGAAGGGTTCGTGCAATCCTGACTTTACCTTGGAATCAGACAAAGTACTCAAGTATCGCGGACGGTTATGTATACCTGAGAGCGAAGACTGCGATATCAGAGGTCGAGTTATGACTGAAGCTCATTACACTCCATATTCGGTACATCCAGAAAGTACAAAGATGTACCATGATCTAAGAAGACTATATTGGTGGAGGGGTATGAAAGCAGATATAGCTCGTTTCGTGTTCCAATGTATGAATTGTCAACAAGTTAAAGCGGAAAGGCAAAGACCCGCGGGTTTACTACAGCCGTTACCAGAACCTGCATGGAAGTGGGATTGTATCACCATGGATTTCGTCACTGGCTTACCTTTGACACCAAGGTCAGTGGATGCAGTTTGGGTTATAGTAGATCGGCTCACCAAGACAGCTCGATTTATTGCGGTCAGACCTCAGTATACCATGGAGAAGCTGGCCAAGTTATATGTTGATAATATAGTCAGACTTCATGGCATTCCAGAGAGTATAGTATCTGACAGAGATCCCCGTTTTACATCAAAGTTCTGGGAAGGATTATAGAAAGCTTTGGGAACCAAGTTGAAGTTCAGTACATATTTTCACCCTCAAACGGACGGACAGTCATAATTGACCATTCAAATTTTAGAAGATATGCTCCGAGCTTGAGCATTAGATTTCAAAGGAGCTTGGGATGAGAAGCTATCACCTATAGAGTTTGCTTACAACAACAGTTATCAGGCTACAATTCAGATGGCCCCATATGAAGCTCTCTATGGAAGGAAGTGTCGTACACCTCTGTTATGGAATGAAGTGGGGGAAAGAAGAATTGTAGGACCAGAGTTTGTTGAAGAAACTTGCCGAGTGATTGATCAGATCAAAGAGAGAGTAAAGACAGCTCAAGTTCGATAGAAGCACTATGCGGATAATCGACGTCGAGATTTGGAGTTTGCAGTGGGTGACAAAGTATTTTTGAAGGTGTCACCGGTGCGAGGTCTAAAACGGCTTGGTAAGAAGGGGAAGCTATGCCCCAGGTATGTGGGACCATATGAGATATTGAATCGACGTGCTAATGTAGCATATCAATTGGCTCTACCACCATCTATGTTTAGCGTTCATAATGTGTTCCATGTATCATTACTGAAGAAGTATGTCAGAGTTCCATCGCATATCTTGAGTGCTGATCCTCCAGACTTGACTGAAGACTTAACTTTCGAAATGGTGCCTGTAATGCTCTCGAGTCGAAAAGTTCAGCAACTTCGAACCAAAGATATCCACTATGTGAAGGTGCATTGGAGAAGCCAAAATGTGGAGGAAATTACTTGGGAAGAAGAGAGCGCGATGAGGAAGGAGTACCCTAACCTTTTTGACGATCAAGGTACGTTCAAATTTCGAGGCCGAAATTTCTTTTAAGGGTGGGGGAGTTGTAGTACCTACATGCAAATTTCGGGACGAAATTTCTTTTAAGGGTGGTGGAGTTGTAAGACCCACACTCTGAAAACCCGGTCTAACCTTGGTTTTGTGTCGTGACAGGTCTTCCGATCATCACCGAGCCAGACGGGGCAAGCGTATAACAAACAGGTATGAAATCGGACCGAAGTAGACCAATTATACCTGATTTTAGGTATACCGGTCGATGGAACCGGTCTTGGTACCGGTCGACCGGTATGGCCTGCACAGCTATGTGCGGGAATTTGGAAATTGGTCTTTGCGGGTCCCGCTTTCTTGATTTCGAATCCTAGAAGTTTCCTAATCCTAGTAGGGTTACTAAACCCTCTTTTTAGCCTTTAAATACACCCTTAACCCTCCTCAAATCCTGTCCATTGTCTCTCACAAACCCTAGAGAAGAGAAAGTGGTGGAAAAGGAGAAGGAGCTAGGAGGAAGAAAAAGGAGCCGCCATTACCGTTTGACGAAGCTCTCGTTACGCCTCTCAATGGTAAGTGTTTGAATCCCTCTTCTGACCCTATGATAGTTGTGTGGGTGGAGCAATACCATGCAAAGTAGGTATTGATCTAAGACCCTAAATTGGCCAATAAACCCTAAGTTGCCGTCAAACCCTAGATTTGAGTTTCGAGATGATATTCATCGAAACGAGACTTGAATGAGTTGGGGATAACTCTAACTCAAAGCCTAGACTTAGAATGGATAGAGGAAACTCTGAAAATCCATGGAGGATGGTCGACGGCAGTCGAAGAACGCATGTATGGTCTTCCGGAGACATACCGGTCGAGTATACCGGTTGCACATAGTGCGATCGGTATGTTGCGACCGCTACCTCTCGGGAGGTTATCTGTGGGAGACCGGCTGACCATACCGGTCGCCAGTCTTTCCCATAGAGCTGCGACTGGTACATGCCACCGGTCAGCTCTGTGAGGGTAGTTGTGATCTCGGTTGGTTTCCGACCAACATGAACCCCTAAACAATATATTCTAATGAAACCCTAATATTATGTAGGATTTTGTTGACTTATCGTTTGGACCTTGCGACGTGGAGCAAGTTAACGAACGAGCGTCAGGTAAGGGAATCTGACCTAAACCTAATAATTAATGGACAGTAAATCGTTGTTAATCATTGAATATATATGATGTGATGTTTGTGCATATTCACATGCCATCCTTTACTTTCAGTTATTATTATTGTTCATGCATTGATAGGATGTGATTGTTAGGCATGTGATTGTTTTCGATGGTGTGTGGAGTGGGGCATGGGCCTGGGATCGCTCTCCACACTAGCACCTTTTGTAGTATTCTGCCTTAACGTGCTTGGTACGGGTGGGGTATCAGGGGAAGGTCATGGTACGGTGGTCTCCGATATTGATGTTGTCCCGACCATCATTGTGTGGTACTGAGGATTCCGAGTCGACGCTGGCTTGTCCACGATACTTTTGCTCTATCTCTATGCCGTAGGGAGTTATGTTGGGATAGGGTGTACCTGCGTATTGTTTCTATCCTAGTGGGTTAGTTGCGGATAGGGTATCAGGGGGAGGTGAGGTATTGTGGTCTCCGACCCAGCCTGCACGCTCTAGCTCTATCTCTATGCCGTAGACGGCTGTGCTGGGATAGAGCATACATTGTTGACATATAGGATTGGTTAGTTGCGAGCCATGTTTGCGAGCCCTGGCCAGTAGGGGCTTAGGTACTGGTATAGGTAGAGTATCAGGGGAGGTGCGGGTATACCTTAGCTCTATCTCTATTCCATGATGGGTGCATGTGGGTTGGTGGTAGTGTGATTACTGTGCGATGCCACACACTCGTGTATAGAGGTGCGGGGGCTACCAAACCTTTCTATAGCACATTGCAAACTTAAAACCAGACCACAGCATAAAAATGATTGTTACTCATGAATAATCTTGTGAAACTGTCTAATTGTCTTACTGAGCTGTGTTGTGAGCTCAACCTTTGTATATACATTGTTTTAGATGCTGATGCAGTTACACGGTGGTTGATTACATGAACGCTCCGACGTATGGAGGTGTAGCTGCTTTGGATGTACAAGCAGGGGAGGACGAGCATGATGCTTTATGCGAGTTCCCTTTCTGTGTGTACTTGTGATGGATTTTTATTTAGTTGTTTCAGTTATTTTCGTTTGATATTAAAGGGATGTAAAAGATATTTATTTTATATATTTGAATTTGAATAATGGGATATTTATTTAAAATATCAATAGATACTTAGTTCATTCTATTTAAAGTCTTCCGCTTTATATTTATATTCTGATGGTGGTTATGTGTAATGGTTTGTATGGGTGGACACGGCCTATTCGAGATCCTGGTGTGAACCGTTGGTTCAATGGCGGTTCACTCACACCATTCTGGTTGGATCAGAATTGGGGTGTGACAACTTGGTATCAGAGCCCTCGGGCTCTGTTCCAACAAACCATATGGCACTTAACTAAGTTGATGAACTGAGTTAGGAGAAAAATTAAAAATCTTAATACAAACGCACCTTAAGCATTGTTTGATACCTGAGACGGACTAAGAAAGAGAATAATATACTATTCTAAATATAAAACTTAATATGTGCACATACACTAGATAGGTGAACCATAAAACTTTCATTTAACAAGAAAAAAAAATATCAAATGTAATAGTGCTACAGGGTACAGTCCACAAACCGGAAAGTTACCCTGATATATAAACCGTCATATGAAAAGAAAAGTAAATGGGAAATCATGGGGTAGGAGTCCTTGGAGGAATAGGGTCCGCTATATCATAATCTCGCTCGTAAGCGACCCTAAGCCAATGCACCTGGTCCTGAGTCACCGTAGGCTGCGAGCCAGACATCCCAACTCCTGACCCATCTCTCGCTGAGACTCTAGGATGACCCTCTGGGTGTCCCTGATCTCAGTGAACATACTCAACACCGGGTCTGGGGAAGGATGAGACAGCCCAGCTGTAGAGGTAGAACAGGTTAAACAAGACCATGTTAGAGAGCCAAGTCCTGAAGTGGAGGAGGAACAGGTCCCGAAAGTACCGACAAATCTACCTGGCCCACCTCACAGGAATTCTGAGACCATTGTTACAAACTTGGTCTATCAGATGCAGGCTCAATAGAAGAAATTTCTGAGCGAAGTACTGAAGATGCTCAGGCCAACGGGTTCAGTTCCTGCTGAAAACACGCCTGAGTCAGGAGGAATTAATACTACCCAACCGATGCAGAGTAGCACAAGGCCGAGGGGCCAAGCACAGAACTTACCACCACCGCATCGGTTTCCGTCGCCTTCTGCGTACCCAGGAGCTTATCCATATCCACCACCATGGTACGGAGCAGACACACAGGGACAACAATATCTGAGCAGGTCAGTGGACAGATTCTTGAAGTTGAAACCTTCATCGTTCACAAGCAGGACAGGGAAACCATTGTGGCCAGCACAGTGGGTTGCAGAGATGGAAAAGAACTTCCGACTGATGACTTGTACTGAGGAGGAGAAGGTTCTGTTTGCCACTCAGATGTTGAGAGAAGACACAAATGCTTGGTGGAATTCTACTCGGGCATATCTGGAGAATAAGTATACCCTGGTTGATTGGGAAGTGTTTAAAGCGGCTTTCTTCGACAAATACTTTCCGAAGAGCTTCAGAGATCAAATGGAGAGAGAGTTTCTCAATTTGCAGCAATCTCAGTCGACCGTAGATGCTTATCAGCAGAGGTATGAAGAGCTATTCTTCTTCGCACCAGCCAGTATGCAGGAGGAGGAGACCAAGACACGTAGGTTCACCATGGGACTACGTGGAAGCATCAGAGAGCACCTTTTGGGTCTGGACAAGAAGACCTACAACGAGGCTGTGCAGGTTGCGAGGGTAATAGAGTCCAGTCAGAGGGACAGCTTCTTCGCTCAGAACAGGGGAGTGAAGAGATCCGTTGGTGAGAGCTCGGGTGGCGGAAATACTAGACCATTCCGCCCATACAGGGCACAAACCGTTACAGCACCTGCGAGAAACAACCCGGCACCACCTGTGCCACAGTTCGCCAGACCCAACCCAAATATCAAATGTTATAACTGTCAGCAGCTGGGACATGTTGCAAGGAACTGCACACTACCTAAGAAGCAAGCTCCCCAACAAGGAAGAGTTTATGCGGTCACCACTGAAGAGGCAGCCGCATCACCGGATGTGGTAACTGGTACGACTCTATCCCTTACTATTTGGTTTATTCTTTTAGTTGCATGAGCATATAGAACTAAGGGGCAATATATTCCAGGAATTGTAAATGTAGCTGGTTTACCCGCCAGAGTATTATTTGACTCTGGGGCCATGCACTCCTTTGTTTCTGTTTCCTTTGGGAAGCGAATGGAGTTACCAATCAAGCAATTGAACCCAAGCTTGATAGTTCGCTCTCCACTAGGAGTCGAAGTGGCTTTGACCAAGTATTATGGACCATGTACGGTATGTATTGAGGGCCGAGATTTAGAAGCAAGCCTAGTAATACTTGAGATGGCAGATTTTGATGTCATTTTGGGGATGGATTGGCTAGGCCATCATTCGGCCGTCCTTTTATGTGGTGAAAGGAAGCTTGTGCTTACTGACAAAGAGGGAAGGGAATACAGTTTCGCTGGGATTAAGCTATCTAGGAAGCGGAAGTTGATCCTCTCCGCCCTAAAGACTAAGAGATGCTTGGAGAAAGGGGGAGTGGGTTATCTCATATCTGTAGTCGACCTCACAGCAGAGTCACTCAAGATGGAAGATATAGATGTGGTTCGGGAGTTTCCAGATGTATTTCCAGAAGATCTTCCAGGCTTACCACCAGACAGGGCTACAGAATTTGTGATAGGCCTTATACCAGGTTCGGCTCCGGTGTCTAAAGCACCATACAGGATGGCCCCGACCGAGTTAAAGGAGTTGAAGACCCAGTTGCAAGAATTGCTGGATAAGGGCTTCATACGACCTAGTATATCACCTTGGGGGGCACCTGTGTTATTCGTCAAGAAGAAAGATGGAAGTGTACGACTATGTATTGACTACCGTGAGCTAAACAAGTTGACGATCAAGAATCGGTATCCTTTGCCTAGGATCGATGATCTGTTCGATCAGCTACAGGTGCAAAGGTTTTCTCGAAGATCGATCTCCGATCGGGGTATCACCAATTGAAGATCAAGGCTGGAGATATTCCAAAGACTGCTTTCAGGACGAGGTATGGGCATTATGAGTTTCTGGTAATGTCTTTCGGGTTGACCAATGCTCCAGCCTCGTTTATGGAACTGATGAACCGAGTGTTCCATGACATGTTGGACACTTCGGTCATCGTATTCATCGATGACATATTAATTTACTCTAAGTACATGGAGACTCATACAGCGCATTTGAGGGCAGCCCTACAACCGCTGAGAGATGTGAGGCTTTATGCAAAATTCAAGATGTGCGAGTTTTGGCTGAAGGAAGTGGCTTTCTTGGGCCATGTTGTATCTGGAGATGGTATCAAGGTTGATCCAAGCAAGATAGCTGCTATAGTAGGATGGGAAGCACCAAAATCTGTTGCAGAGATTCGTAGTTTCCTTGGGTTGGCTGGCTACTATAGAAGATTCGTGGAAGATTACTCCAGGATCGCGTGACCAAGAAGGGAGAGAAATTTATATGGACAGATGAGTGTGAGAAGTGCTTTCAGACTTTGAAGTCAAGACTAGTCTCTGCACCTATCTTGACCATCCCAGAACCAAGCGTACCGTTTACTTTATATACGGATGATTCAGGGTTGGGTATTGGGTGTGTGCTGATGCAAGGAGAACAGGTGATTGCTTACGCATCAAGACAGTTAAAAGAGCATGAGAAGAACTATCCTACGCATGACTTGGAGCTAGCAGCGGTTATTCACGCAATCAAGACTTGGAGACACTACTTGTACGGTGAGAAGTTTCAGATTAAGTCAGATCACAAGAGCTTAACTTATCTTTTCACTCAGAAGGATCTGAATATGAGACAGAGGAGATGGCTGGAACTATTAAAAGATTATGATTGCGACATCTAGTAACATCCGGGTAAAGCAAATGTGGTGGCTGATGCCTTAAGCAGAAAGTGGGCATCGAAACCTGAGGCAGGACAAAGTACAAACGCTGCATTGTGTACTGCAGCCTCGAGTTCAATGGAAATTGATGAAGAATATATTATAGAGACTGCAGAAGATCCAGTTGAGTAAGGCTTGATTCATAAGTTCACTATGATGTTCGCCGCATTAAAGATCTCACCGGGTCTAATTGATGAAGTCAAGTTAGCAATCCTACAGGATCCATATCTCAAGACAGTGCAGGAAGACGTAGAGAAGGGTTCGTGCAATCCTGACTTTACCTTGGAATCATACAAAGTACTCAAGTATCGCGGACGGTTATGTATACCTGAGAGTAAAGACTGCGATATCAGAGGTCGAGTTATGACTGAAGCTCATTACACTCCATATTCGGTACATCCAGGAAGTACCAAGATGTACCATGATCTAAGAAGACTATATTGGTGGAGGGGTATGAAAGCAGATATAGCTCGTTTCGTGTTCCAATGTATGAATTGTCAACAAGTTAAAGCGGAAAGGCAAAGACCCGCGGGTTTACTACAGCCGTTACCAGAACCTGGATGGAAGTGGGATTGTATCACCAAGGATTTCGTCACTGGCTTACCTTTGACACCAAGGTCAGTGGATGCAGTTTGGGTTATAGTAGATCGGCTCACCAAGACAGCTTGATTTATTGCGGTCAGACCTCAGTATACCATGGAGAAGCTGGCCAAGTTATATGTTGATAATATAGTTAGACTTCATGGCGTTCCAGAGAGTATAGTATCTGACAGAGATCCCCGTTTTACATTAAAGTTCTGGGAAGGATTACAGAAAGCTTTGGGAACCAAGTTGAAGTTCAGTACATATTTTCACCCTCAAACGGACGGACAGTCAGAACTGACCATTCAAATTTTAGAAGATATGCTCCGAGCTTGTGCATTAGATTTCAAAGGAGCTTGGGATGAGAAGCTATCACTTATAGAGTTTGCTTACAACAACAGTTATCAAGTTACAATTCAGATGGCCCCATATGAAGCTCTCTATGGAAGGAAGTGTCGTACACCTCTGTTATGGAATGAAGTGGGGGAAAGAAGAATTGTAGGACCAGAGTTTGTTGAAGAAACTTGCCGAGTGATTGATCAGATCAAAGAGAGAGTAAAGACTGCTCAAGTTCGACAGAAGCACTATGCGGATAATCGACGTCGAGATTTGAAGTTTGCAGTGGGTGACAAAGTATTTTTGAAGGTGTCACCGGTGCGAGGTCTAAAACGGCTTGGTAAGAAGGGGAAGCTATGCCCCAGGTATGTGGGACCATATGAGAGATTGAATCGACGTGCTAATGTAGCATATCAATTGGCTCTACCACCATCTATGTCTAGCGTTCATAATGTGTTCCATGTATCATTACTGAAGAAGTATGTCAGAGATCCATCGCATATCTTGAGTGCTGATCCTCCAGACTTGACTGAAGACTTAACTTTCGAAGTGGTCCCTGTAATGCTCTCGAGTCGAAAAGTTCAGCAACTTCGAACCAAAGATATCCACTATGTGAAGGTGCATTGGAGAAGCCAAAATGTGGAGGAAATTACTTGGGAAGAAGAGAGCGCGATGAGGAAGGAGTACCCTAACCTTTTTGACGATCAAGGTACGTTCAAATTTCGAGGCCGAAATTTCTTTTAAGGGTGGGGGAGTTGTAGTACCTACATGCAAATTTCGGGACGAAATTTCTTTTAAGGGTAGTGGAGTTGTAAGACCCACACTCTGAAAACCCGGTCTAACCTTGGTTTTGTGTCGTGACAGGTCTTCCGATCATCACCGAGCCAGACGGGGGAAGCGTATAACAAACAGGTATGAAATCGGACCGAAGTAGACCAATTATACCTGATTTTAGGTATACCGGTCGATGGAACCGGTCTTGGTACCGGTCGACCGGTATGGTCTGCACAGCTATGTGCGGGAATTTGGAAATTGGTCTCTGCGGGTCTCGCTTTCCTGATTTTGAATCCTAGAAGTTTCCTAATCCTAGTAGGGTTACTAAACCCTATTTTTAGCCTATAAATACACCCTTAACCCTCCTCAAATCCTGTCCATTGTCTCTCACAAACCCTAGAGAAGAGAAAGTGGTGGAAAAGGAGAAGGAGCTAGGAGGAAGAAGAAGGAGCCGCCATTACCGTTTGACGAAGCTCTCATTACGCCTGTCAATGGTAAGTGTTTGAATCCCTCTTCTGACCCTATGATAGTTGTGTGGGTGGAGCAATACCATGCAAAGTAGGTATTGATCTAAGACCCTAAATTGGCCAATAAACCCTAAGTTGCCGTCAAACCCTAGATTTGAGTTTCGAGATGATATTCATCGAAACGAGACTTGAATGAGTTGGGGATAACTCTAACTCAAAGCCTAGACTTAGAATGGATAGAGAAAACCCTGAAAATCCATGGAGGATGGTCGACGACAGTCGAAGAACGCATGTACGGTCTTCCGGAGACATACCGGTCGACTATACCGGTTGCACATAGTGCGATCGGTATGTTGCGACCGCTACCTCTCGGGAGGTTATCTGTGGGAGACCGGCTGACCATACCGGTCGCCAGTCTTTCCCATAGAGCTGCGACCGGTACATGCCACCGGTCAGCTCTGTGAGGGTAGTTGTGATCTCTGTTGGTTTCCGACCAACATGAACCCCTAAACAATATATTCTAATGAGACCCTAATATTATGTAGGATTTTGTTGACTTATCGTTTGGACCTTGCGACGTGGAGCAAGTTAACGAACGAGCGTCAGGTAAGGGAATCTGACCTAAACCTAATAATTAATGGACAGTAAATCGTTGTTAATCATTGAATATATATGATGTGATGTTTGTGCATATTCACATGCCATCCTTTACTTTCAGTTATTATTATTGTTCATGCATTGATAGGATGTGATTGTTAGGCATGTGATTGTTTTCGTTGGTGTGTGGAGTGGGGCATGGGCCTGGGATCGCTCTCCACACTAGCACCTTTTGTAGTATTCTGTCTTAACGTGCTTGGTACGGGTGGGGTATCAGGGGAAGGTCATGGTACGGTGGTCTCCGATATTGATGTTGTCCCGACCATCGTTGTGTGGTACTGAGGATTCCGAGTCGACGCTGGCTTGTCCACGATACTTTTGCTCTATCTCTATGCCGTAGGGAGTTATGTTGGGATAGGGTCTACCTGCGTATTGTTTCTATCCTAGTGGGTTAGTTGCAGATAGGGTATCAGGGGGAGGTGAGGTATTGTGGTCTCCGACCCGGCCTACACCCTCTAGCTCTATCTCTATGCCGTAGACGGCTGTGCTGGGATAGAGCATACATTGTTGACATATAGGATTGGTTAGTTGCGAGCCCAGTTTGCGAGCCTTGGCTAGTAGGGGCTTAGGTACTGGTATGGGTAGAGTATCAGGGGAGGTGCGGGTATACCTTAGCTCTATCTCTATTCCATGATGGGTGCATGTGGGTTGGTGGTAGTGTGATTACTGTGTGATGCCACACACTCGTGTATAGAGGTGCAGGGGCCACCAAACCTTTCTATAGCACATTGCAAACTTAAAACCATACCACAACATAAAAATGATTGTTACTCATGCATAATATTGTGAAACTGTCTGATTGCCTTACTGAGCTGTGTTGTGTGCTCACCCGTTGTACGTACATTGTTTTTAGATGTTGATGCAGGTTACACTGTGGATGATTACGTGAACGCTCCGGCGTATGGAGGTGTAGCTGCTCTGGATGTACAAGCAGAAGAGGACGAGCATGATGCTTCATGCGAGTGCCCTTTCTGCGTGTACCTGTGATGGATTTTTATTTAATTGTTTCAGTTATTTTTGCTTGGTATTAAGAGATGGAAAAGATTATTATTTTATGTGTTTGAATTTGAATAATGGGATATTTATTTAAATTATCAATAGATACTCAGTTCATTCTATTTAAAGTCTTCCGCTGTATATTTATATTCTGATGGTGGTTATGTGTAATGGTTTGTATGGGTGGACACGGCCTATTCGAGATCCTGGTGTGAACCGTTGGTTCAATGGCGGTTTACTCACACCATTTTGGTTGGATCAGAATTGGGGTGTGGCAGGATAGATCATCATGCCCCCCATCTGCTATTCTCAAAGTTTATTTGCATAAAGCTTATGATACCCTTGACAGGAATTATCTTCTATTTATTTTAAGGAAAATGGGATTCCCTGAGTTGGTGCTAAGATGGATAAGTGCTTACATTCGTACCCCTATGTTTTCTGTTCTAGTGAATGGAAGCCCTGCAGGTTACATCAAGGGGCAAAGAGGTATTCATCAGGGTGACCCAATCTCTCCATATCTCTTCGCTCTGGCTATGGAGCCATTATCTTGTATGTTGGATGAGGCATATAGGAGAAGAGTGTTTTATATCCCCCGCAGATGCAATTCTCTATCCATTACTCATCTCTTATTTGCAGATGATTTTATGATTTTTGCAAAAGCTGATCAAATCTCCATCACTGGTGTTCTCCAGATTCTTCAACAATTTATAAATTTTTCAGGTTTAAGTATCTATCAACTTCAGGAAGTCTGTTATTCTCATTGGAGGTGTTCAGGATGGCATAAAAAATGAGATTATTGCTCAAAGTGGCTTTGCAGAAGGTGCCTTCCCTATATCCCATGTTGGAATCCCTTTGGGTACTACCAGCCTATCTAGCAGAGATTGTGAGGCCATCATTGATAGGATAAGAAGCAAAATAAAGGGATGGAAATTCAGATTCCTTTCTTTTGCAGGGTGGATCCAACTCATTTCTTCGGTTTTACAAGGTTGTTATTTCTATTGGGCTGGAATATTTGGGATTCCCAAGAAGACGAGTAATGCAATTGAATCTCTCTTCGCAAATTTTTTATGGTCAGGTCGGGATCTAAAAAGGAAGATTCACCATATTAGCTGGGCCAAGATCTGTCTCACTAAAGAAGAAGGGGGGCTGGGTATAAGAAGAGTTCAAGACATGTGTAAAGCAGGAGCTATGAAGCAGCTTTGGAATCTTATATCCAGCAAAAAATCTTTATGGGTCCAATGGGCACGAAAAATTTTTCTAAAGGAGGACTCAGTGTGGACAGTCAAGATTTCAAAGAACTACTCTTGGATTTGGAGAAGCCTTCTTAGGCATAGGGATGTATTAAGTCCAAAAGTGGAGTACTATTTGGGCTCAGGTGAATCAACATACTTCTGGCTAGACCCATGGATGGAAGGAGAACTCATTTGGAATAAAATTCCGAATGCCTCGAATTTTGTAAAAGGAGAGATCAAGATGGCTATGGTCAGTGATTACTAGGAGGGGACAAATTGAAAGGCTTTCCCTCATAATGATATACAAAGTTTCAGGAGTGTTTGGGATGATATGAATAAATTGCTTTGGCATCCGTCTAATACATTGGATAGAATTCGTTGGGTAAAGGAAAATGGTACCCGAACCGAATTCTCCGTCATGGAATGATGGAAGGCAGTGAGGATGCACAATCCTAGAGTAACATTGCATAGGGCAATATGATACCCCTCTAACATTCTGAGACATTCCTTTGTCACTTGGAGGGCTTGTCTGGATGCCCTTCCCACTGGAGATCAGCTTCAGATCCGAAACATTTCAATCCCTGCTATGTGCTGCCTATGTGAGAATGGTAGTGACTGTATTAGGCACCTTTTTTTTTATTGCGACTTCTCACAGTTCATATGGAGAAAATGCATCTCCAACTGAAAACATAGGTGCTCGTGCCCTTCTACATGTTTAATTGAAGCAGCAAAGATAGCCTCCATCAACTCTAAGAGCAACACTGTATCGTCCATTCCAAAAACTACATATGGAGGGAGCGCAACACAAGAATTTTTTCAAGAATTTCAATGTCAAAAAAAGTGGTTGCTAAGAAGATCATTTGGGAGGTTGAAGACAAACTTTCCGCTTCAATGTTCATTAAACCTGCAAATCATGTAGAGAGGTTCATTTCTGCGAAATGGAACATAGATGTTCACTAAGTGTGTATAGGGTCCGATCGGATCGGATTCCAATTTGTATTTTACTTGTGCATTGTTTCGTTGTCTGGTGGGGTAGTGCCCCGTCCTGCTTTGCAGGGTGTTGTATGCTTCTCCCTTTTGGATTTTAATAAATTTATCAATTTACCCAAAAAAAAACTATAAGAAGAAATTTACAACAAAAAAAAAAGTAGAAGTGCGCTGGTGCACTTCTGAAGGGCGCATGCGCACTTCTTCATCTTCTTCTTCTTCTTTATTCTTCTTCTACTTCTTCTTTCATCAAGTCCCTTTTTTCCTTTTCTTCTTCAACCTTCTTCCGTCTTCTTCATTCCTCTTCTACATTCTTCTTCTTCTTTCTTCGTCTCATTCATCTTCTTATTCTTCTTCTTGTTCATTCTTCTTCTATTTTTCTCCTTTTTGTGACACTACGAGTTACGATCATCTCATGTGTTAGCATCCAAGTTTAGTTTTTTGATAATCTGAGTTGAAGAGCCAACACCTTCTTCTTAGGATTAAACTACTCTCTAGCTCAATCGTATTTGGATTCCCTCTGTTTCAAGAAGATGCGGTTGAGCTTGAGTGTAGCGTTTGCAACTCAGTTTGTCAGAAGAATAAAATATGGATGCTAACTGCTTGAGATGATCGTGAACAGTATTGTCAAAAATTGGTGCAAAATGGGCTTGTGCTCTTTGAATGAAAAAGAAGAAGAAGAATGAATGAATCGGACAGAGGAAAAAGAAGATGAGGAAGAGGAGAAAAGAAGAAGAATGAAGATGAAGAAAGAAGAAGAATGAAGAAGAAAGCGGAAGTGAAAGAAGAAAAAAATGAAGAGAAAAGATGAATAAAAAGAAAAGGAAGAATAAGAAGAAGAATGAAGAAGAAGAAGAAGAAGAAAAATAAAGAAGAAAAGGAAAGAAGAAGAAGAAGTAGAAGAAAAAGTTGAAGAAGAAGGAGAAAGAAAAATGGTGAAGAAGAATGAAGAAAAAAAAGAAGAATAAGTAGAAGAAGACGAATGAAGAAGAATGAAGAAAAAGAATGAAAAAGAAGAACATAGAAGAAGAAGAAGAAGAATGAAGAGGAAGAATGTTAAAGAAGAATGAGGAACAAAGAAGAAGAATGATGAATGAAGAAGAAGAATGAAGAAAAGATTGAGAAAGAAGAAAACAGCAGAAGAAGAATGAAGAAGAAGAATGTTGAAGATACATGAAGAACAAAGAAAAAAATGAAGAAGAAAAAGAAGAAGATGAAGAATGTAGTTGAAAGAAGTATAAAGAAAAAGAAATAAGAAGAAGAAGTAGAATTACAAGAAGAACGAAAATGAAAGAAGAAGTATAAGAGGAAATTTACCACAAAAAAAAAATAGAAGTGCACTGGCGCACTTCTGAAGGGCGTTGGCGCACATCTCAAGTGCGCAGGCACACTTCTTCATCTTCTTCTTCTTCTTTATTCTTCTTCTACTTCTTCTTTCATCATGTCTTTTTTTTCCTTTTCTTCTTCATTCTTCTTCTTTTGTCTTCTTTTCCCCTTTTCTTCTTCTCCCTTCTTCTTTATTCTTCTTCTTCTTTCTTCGTCTCATTCATCTTCTTATTTTTCTTCTTATTCATACTTCTTCTATTTTTTACCTTTTGTGACACTTTGTGTTACGATCATCTCATGTTTTAGCATCTAAGTTTTATTCTCCCGATAATTTGAGTTGAAGACCCAACTCGTTCATATTAGGATTAAGCTACTCTCTAGCTCAATCACATTTGGATTCCCTCTGTTTCTAGAAGTTGCGTTTGAGCTTGAGTGTAGCGTTTGCAATTCAGTTTGACAGAAGAATAAAATATGGATGCTAACTGTATGATATGATCGTAAACCATATTGTCAAAAAATGGTGCAAAATGTGCCCGTGCTCTTTTAATGAAAAAGAAGAAGGAGAATGAATGAATCAGACAGAGGAAAAAGAAGATGAGCAAGAGGAGGAAAGAAGAAGAATGAAGATGAAGAAAGAATAAGAAAAAAGAAGAAAGAGGAAGAGAAAGAAGAAAAATAATGAAGAAAAAGATGAAGAAAAAGAAAAGGAAGAATGTAGTTGAAGGGCGCTGACGAACGTCTCAAGTGCGCAGGCACACTTCTTCATCTTCTTCTTCTTCTTTATTCTTCTTCTACTTCTTCTTTCATCATGTCTTTTTTTTCCTTTTCTTCTTCATTTTTCTTCTTTTGTCTTCTTTTTCCCCTTTCTTCTTCTCTCTTCTTCTTCATTCTTCTTCTTCTTTCTTCGTCCCATTCATCCTCTTATTCTTCTTCTTGTTCATACTTCTTCTGTTTTTCACCTTTTTGTGACACTATGGGCTACGTTCGTCTCATGTGTTAGCATCCAAGTTTTATTCTTCTGACAATCTGAGTTGAAGACCCAACTCCTTCTTCTTAGGATTAAGCTACTGTCTAACTCAATCGCATTTGGATTCCCTCTGTTTTTAGAAGATGCGGTTGAGCTTGAGTGTAGCGTTTGCAACTCAGTTTGTCAGAAAAATAAAATATGGATGCTAACTGCATGAGATGTTTGTGAACCGTATTGTCATAAAATGATGCGAAATGTGCTCGTGCTCATGCTCTTTGAATGAAAAAAGATGAAGAAGAATGAATGAATCAGACAGAGGAAAAAGATGATGAACAAGAGGAGGAAAGAAGAAGAATGAAGATGAAGAAGAAGAAGAAAGAAGAAGAAAGAGGAAGAGAATGAAGAAAAATAATGAAGAAAAAGATGAAGAAAAAGAAAAGGAAGAAAAAGAAGAAGAATTAAGAAGAAGAAGAAGTAGAAGAACGAAGAAGAACGAAGTAGAAGAAAAAGATGAAGATTGAAAAATGGCAAAGAATAACGAAGAAAGAGAAGAAGAATAAGTAGAATTAGACGAATGAAGAAGAACGAAGAAAAGAATGAAAAAGAAGAAAGAAGAACATGGAATAAGAAGAAGAAGAATGAGGAACAAAGAAGACTAATGAAGAATGAAGAAGAAGAATGAAGAAAAGATTCAGAAAGAAGAACATAGAAGAAGAAGAATGAAAAAGAAGCATGTAGAAGAAGCAAGTGGAACAAAGAAAAAGAATGAAGAAGAAAAAGAAGAAGATGAAGAATGTAGTTGAAAGAAGAAGAAAGAAAAGGAAAGAAGAAGAAGAAGATCGAAAAAGGAAGAAGGAAGAACAATAAGAAAAAATTTACCACAAAAAATAAATAAATAAATAAATAGAAGTGCGATGGCGCACTTATGAAGGGCGCTGGAGCACTTATGAAGGGCGCTGGCAACACTTCTAAAGTGCGCTGGCGCACTTCTTCATCTTTTTCTTCTTCTCTATTCTTCATCTACTTCTTCTTTCATCATGTCTTTTTTTTCCTTTTCCTCTTCGTTCTTCTTCTTCCGTCTTCTTTTTCCCTTTTCTTCTTCTTTCTTCTTCTTCATTCTTCTTCTTCTTTCTTCATCTCATTCATCTCCATTTTTTTCTTCTTGTTCATTTTTCATCTGTTTTCCACCTTTTTGTGACACTGGGGGTTACGATCATCTCATGTGTTAGCATTCAAGTTTTATTCCTCTGACAATTTGAATTGAAGACCCAACTCCTTCTTAGGATTAAGCTACACTCTATTTCAATCGCATTTGGATTCCCTCTGTTTCTAGAAGATGCGGTTGAGCTTGAGTGTAGCGTTTGCAACTCAGTTTGTTAGAAGAATAAAATATGGATGCTAACTGCATGAGATGATCGTGAACCATATTGTCAAAAAATAGTCCAGAGTGTGCTCATTCTCTTTGAATGTAAGAGAAGAAGAAGAATGAATGAATCAGACAGAGGAAAAAGAAGATGAGGATGAGGAGGAAAGAAGAAGAATGAAGATGAAGAAAGTAGAAGAATGAAGAAAAAAGAGGAAGAGAAAGAAGAAAAAAAGAAAAAGAAAAAAGATGAAGAAAAAGGAAAGGAAGAATAAGAAGAAGAATGAAGAAGAAGAAGAAGAACGAGAAAGAAAAAGAAAGAAGAAGAAAGAAGTAGAAGAAAAAGTTGAAGAAGATGAAGATTGAAAAATGATGAAGAAGAATGAAGAAAAAGAAGAAAAATTAGTAGAAGAATACGAATGATGAAGAATGAAGAAAAAGAATGAAAAAGAAGAAAGAAGAAAATAAAAAAAGAACAAGAAGAATGAAGAGGAAGAATGTTAAAGAAGAATGAGGAACAATGTAGAAGAATGAAGAATGAAGAAAAAGAATGAAGAAAATATTGAGAAAGAAGGACAGAAGAAGAAGAATGAAGAAGAAGAATGTTGAAGATGCATGAAGAACAAAGAAAAGAATGAAGATGAAAAAGAAGAAGATGAAGAATGTAGTTGAAAGAAGTATAAAGAAAAAGAAAGAAGAAGAAGAAGTAGAAGAAGAACGAAAATGAAAGTAGAAGTATAAGAGGAAATTTACCACAAAAAATAAAAAGTAGATCCAACTCATTTCTTCGGTTTTACAAGGATGTTATTTCTATTGGGCTGTAATATTTGGGATTCCCAAGAAGACGAGTAATGCAATTGCATCTCTCTTCGTAAATTTTTTTATGGTCAGGTCCGGATCTGAAAAGGAAGATTCACCATATTAGCTGGGCCAAGATCTATCTTACTAAAGAAGAAGGGGGGCTGGGTATAAAAAGAGTTCAAGACATGTGTAAAGCAGGAGCTATGAAGCAGCTTTGGAATCTTATATCCAGTAAAAAATCTTTATGGGTCCAATGTGTCACACCCCAATTCAGGCTGAACCAGAAGTGTGAGTGAACCGGCTCTAAGCCACGGTTCACACCAGGATCTCAATAGACCGTGTCAACCAATCATTCCCAAGCAATCTAACAAAATCAGAGAATAATACATAGCTGCGAAAATAAATAAATGAGCCAAGATCTAATTGTAACTTAAAATAAATATCCAACTTATTCCATCATCCATCAAATTTATATATAATTATTACAATACTTAAACAGAAAATAACCAAGTCATTGGGAGTAAACACAAAACGAGCACTCGCATGACACATCATGCTCGTCCTCCACTGCCTGGGTATCAATGGCAGCTACAGTGCCATATGCTGGAGCAGCCACGAAGTCATCAATGGTGTACCCTGTATCCAAATCTGAAAAGAAATATATATATTTTGGGTGAGCTCACAACTTAGCTCAGTAAGTACAAGACCAATGCAACAGTACAATATGCATGAGATAACATTATAATTTGGGCCAAGTATAACTTGCAAATATGCTATGGTAAGGTTTGGCGGCCACCGCACCTCCATGCACGAGAGTGTGAGCACACCCAACAGTCAGGCACCTACCACACTACTGTTGTTGCCCCACATCACTCACTCCGGTATGGAGATAGGACTCGAGTCTGGCGGGCAGGAAGAACCACAATCCCACGTCCTCCCCCTGACACCCCATTCCGTACCAATTCCTAAACCCCTATTGGCAAGGGCTTGCAAGTGGGTTCCGTTTCTAACCAGTCCTAGACGTCAATACAATATCATTAGCCTTACCCCAGCACGGCTCCCTGCGACATAGAGATAGGGCTCGAGTCTGGCGGGCAGGAAGAACCACAATCCCACGTCCTCCCCCTGATACCCTATTCGCACCAAGTCTGCTAAGGTAAAGACTATATAACCCTACCGCAGCACAACCCCCCTACGACATAGAGATAGGGCTCGAGTCTGGTGGGCAGGAAGAACCACAATCCCACGTCCTCCCCCTGATACCATATTCGCACTGAGTTTGCTAAGGTAAAAGGCGATATGAGAAAAGTGTTAGCTGTGGATATATCCAGGGCACATCCCCTTCACATTCCACACACTAACTAAAACATACACATGCCTAACATCCAACAATCCTAGCATATGAAATGCTTGAACAGGTAATATTAACAAAATAATTAACTACATGCCATGTGAGATGCACAGACATCAAGCAAACATATAAATTCATAACTTATTCACAAAGGCTTACTGTTCTTTATTTAATTTAAGTTTGGGGTCTTGTCCCTTACCTGACGCGTGATATCGATCCCGTACTGCATCACAGGGTTCACTCACGCTATCTACAGGTCCTACATAATCACATCATTAAGTTAGAATTACTTTATTTAGGTTACAGAGGTCGGAACCAGGTTTGGCCAAGCAAACCAAGCTCGGAAACCATACCGGTCACAGGTACCGGTCTCAGTATAGTGAGACCGGTATGTGCCACCGGTATGTATACCGGTTGCACTATACCGGTTGCACATAGGTGAGACCGGTATGTTCCACCGGTATACATACCGGTTGCACTATACCGGTTGCACATAGGTGAGACCGGTATGTGCCTCCGGTATACACCGCAGGCCTATACCGCCTGACCTTGTGTCCCACCGGTATAGTCCGTAATCTGGATCCGAGAGCAAGATTTCGGATCTCCCTTCTTTGTTGGAATCGGTTAAGTTTTCTAGTCTTTCTCCTAACCCATTCTAAGGTTCAAATATTGTGTTGGTCTTTTGATTTCGACTAGAATGCCGTTTCAAATCTAAGTTAGATTCGAATGAGAAACTAATAGAAATCCTAGGCTTTTTGGATCGCTGCGCCGCTTCGTGGCTCCGATCTGACATCCTAACATTACTAATAGTATAGAGCACTTACCGGCGGTGTTTGTCGGTTGGCGGCGTGCTCTTCCTTCCTGGGCGGCTTCCACCTCCTTGCTCCTTCTCAGCTCTTCTCCAGATGGCTAGAGTTTTTGAGAAGGAGCAATGGAGTGTCTCCTTCTCTATTAATAGAGGGAGGCCATCCATGGAATGTTTTTCCTCAGTTGGAAACTTTCGAAGTTTCCATTCTGAGAGAAAGGCTTACTGGAGTCTGTCTCCAACTAGAATCAGGCATACCGGTCGCACATACCGGTCTGAGTGCCACAGATTCACTCAAACCGGTATAGTCCAACTGGCATACCCATACCGGTGGCACATACCGGTTGCACTATACTGCAACCGGTATAGTGAGACCGGTATGAAATTTTAGGCATTTTATGCCCATATCGGTGGCACATACCGGTTGCACTATACTGCAACCGGTATAGTGAGACCGGTATGAGATTTTTGGCATTTTTTACAGTTTTTCTTACCTAAAATTTGAGTCGCTCGTCACCCGGCTTCGCCCTCCGGTTCGGTTATAATTGGGACACCTGTCATCATATAAAACCATGGTATAGACCCGGTTTTAGAATACAGTTCTTACAACTCTACCACCCTTAAAAAAATTTCGTCCCCGAAATTTGCATGTAGGTCTCACAATTCCTCCACCCTTAAAAGAAATTTCGTCCCCAAAATTGCACGTACCTTCAGAGTCGAAAAGATGGGGATAATCTTGTCGCATGGCATCCTCCTCTTCCCAAGTAATTTCTTCTACGTCCTGACTTTTCCAAACTACCTTGACATAATGGATAGCTCGCCTTCGAAGTTGTTGTACCTTTTTACTAATGAGCTGGATTGGCACCACCTCGAAGTTTAAGTCTTCTGTCAAATCTGGGGGGTCTGCAACAAGAATGTTTGAGGGGTCTCTTACGTACTTCTTCAGTAAGGACACGTAGAAGATATCATGGACACTAGACATTGCTGGTGGCAATGCAAGTTGATAGGCTACTTTGCCGCATCGGGATAGAATTTCATATGGTCCCACATATCTAGGACATAATTTTCCTTTTCTGTCGAACCGCTTCAAGCCTCTTACTGGTGACACCTTCAAGAACACCTAGTCCCCAACCATGAATTCAAGATCCCGTCGTCTGTTATCAACATAGTGCTTCTGACGCACCTGAGCTGTTTTTACTCGGTTCTTGATTAGATCTACTGCCTTGCAGGTTTCTTTCACAAATTCTGGTCCTACGATCCGTCTTTCTCCAACTTCGTCCCATAATAAAGGTGTCCGACATTTCTTTCCATATAACGCCTCATATGGGGCCATCTGGATCGTAGACTGGTAGCTGTTGTTGTACGCAAACTCAATGAGTGAAAGCTTCTCATCCCAAGCCCCCTTGAAGTCGATAGCACATGCCCGAAGCATGTCTTCTAGAATCTGAATGGTCCTCTCCGACTGACCATCAGTTTGAGGGTGGAAAGCTGTGCTAAACTTTAGTTTCGTCCCCATTGCCTTCTGAAGTCCTTCCCAGAACTTAGATGTGAAGTGTTGATCTCGATCAGACACAATACTCTCTGGAACCCCGTGGAGCCTGACTATATTGTCCACGTATAATCTTGCCAACCTATCCATAGTATATTGTGGTCTGACAGGGATAAATCTGGCTGTCTTGGTGAGGTGATCTACAATTACCCATACTGCATTCACTGACCTCGGAGTCATAGGTATGCCAGTGACGAAATCCATGGTTATACAATCCCATTTCCATGCTGGCTCAGGTAATGGTTGTAGTAATCTTGCAGGCCTCTGTCTTTCTGCTTTGACTTGTTGACAGTTTAAACATTGAAATACATGTCGGGCCACATCAGCTTTCATACCCCTCCGCCAGTACAACCTTTTCAAGTCGTGGTACATTTTCGTGCTTCCAGGGTGTACTGAATATGGGGTGGAGTGAGCTTCCAACATAATCCGATTTTGGATTTCCAGATCTTCATCCTCAGGTATGCACAAACAGCCACGATATCTGAGTACCTTGTCTGCATCTAGAGTAAAATCAGGATTGGCTCGACCCTTTTCCAAATCCTCTTGAACTGTCCTAAGGTATGGGTCCTGTAAGACTGCTGCCTTTAATTCTTCTTTCAGGTCGGGCAAGATCTTCAATGCTACAAACATTAAGGTAAACGGGTGTATCAACCTTTGCTCAATAGGATCATCTGCTGACTTTATTAAGAGTTGTTCTTCATCATCTGATGAACCAGAAATAGCAGCGCACAACGCTGCATTTGTACTTGGTCCTGCTTCAGGGTTCGATGCCCATTTCCTGCTCAGTGCATCAGCTACAATGTTAGCTTTGCCAGGGTGATACTGAATGTCACAGTCGTAATCCTTGAGTAGTTCAAGCCACCTCCTTGGCCTCATGTTCAGGTCTTTCTGGGTGAACAGATATGTTAGGCTTTTGTGATCAGACTTAATCTGAAATTCCTCGCCATACAGGTAGTGCCTCCAAGTCTTGATAGCATGAATGACCACTGTCAATTCTAGGTCATGTGTAGGGTAGTTCTTCTCATGCTCTTTCAGCTGTCTTGAGTCATAGGCTATCACCTGTTCTCCTTGCATCAGCACACAATCCAGTCCTAGACCTGAAGCATCTGTATATAATGTAAATGGATGGTCTGGGGCTGGAATAGTCAATATAGGTGCTGACACCAGTTTTGAATTCAACGTCTGGAAGCATTTCTCACATTCATCGGTCCATATGAACTTCTCCCCCTTTTTCGTCAATCTGGTGAGTGGAACAACAATCTTGGAATAATTTTCCACAAACCTTCTGTAGTATCCAGCAAAGCCCAGGAAACTACGAATTTCAACAACTGTCTTCGGCGCCTCCCATCCTACAATGGCTGAAATTTTACTGGGGTCTACCTTAATTCCTTCAGCAGAAACCACGTAACCAAGGAAGGCCACTTCCTTTAACCAAAATTCACATTTCTTGAATTTTGCATATAGTTTTTCTCTTCCCAGTCTTTGTAACGCTGCTCTTAGATGCACTGCATGCATCTCCTGGTCCTTAGAGTATACTAAAATATCATTGATGAATACGATAACCGACGTATTAAGCATGTCATGGAATATCCGGTTCATTAACTCCATAAAGGATGCAGGTGCATTAGTCAACCCAAAGGACATTACTAGGAACTCATAGTGTCCATAACGCGTCCTGAAAGCTGTTTTGGGGATGTCTGTTTCCTTAATCTTGAGCTGATGATACCCTGATCTCAGATCAATCTTCGAGAATACACTTGAACCTTGTAATTGATCGAACAAATCATCTATCCTTGGTAGGGTACCTGTTCTTGATAGTGAGCTTGCTCAATTCACGATAGTCCATACAGAGACGTACGCTACCATCTTTTTTCTTGACAAAGAGCACAGGTGCTCCTCAAGGTGAGATACTAGGCCTTATAAATCCCTTGTCTAACAATTCTTGTAGCTGAGTTTTTAACTCTTTCAACTCGGTAGTAGCCATCCTGTAAGGTGCTTTAGACACCGGTGCTACCCCTGGTAGGAGGTCTATCACAAACTCAGTAGCTCTGTCTGGTGGCAACCCAGGTAGGTCTTCTTGAAATACATTAGGAAATTCCCGTACTACTTTGATGTCCTCCATTTTTGGCAAGTCAGCGGTCACATCCACCACTGATACGAGGTATCCTATCCCCCCTTTCTCTAAACACTTCTTTGCTTTTAGGGCTGAGAGTATAAGCTTTCTCTTTCTAGGCAGCCTAGCCCCTTTAAAGTTGAACTCCGACCCTTCACTATCCTTGAACACCAACTTCTTCTCAGCACCTAACAGGTTTTTTGAATGTTTCGATAACCAGTCCATGCCAAGAATGACATCGAAATCTGATATCTCCAGCTGGACTAGATTGGCTTCCAATTCTCGTCCCTCAATAAGCACTGGGCAAGGACCATAATATTCTTCTAATACTACCTCCATTCCCATGGGGGACCGAACTAACAGACTTGATTCCAAAGTCTTGATGGGTTGATCTAGTCCTTTTCCGAATGATACCGACACAAAGGAATGGGTGGCCCCTGAGTCAAACAGGACCCTGGCGGGTAATCCTGCTATATTTACTGTACCTATAACCACATCTGGGGATGCGGCTGCCTCCCCTGTAGTAACAGCATATACCTTGCCGTGCTGCTGCTCCCTCTTTGGTTGTGGGCATGTTCTGGCATAATGTCCCACCTGCTGGCAATTAAAACACTTTAGGTTAGGGTTCTGCCCCGTTGCTTGTGGTGTCATTGTAAGAGCAAGTCTGGGAGGCACTGTGTTAGCTGGTGGCCTGAATGGACGGTATGGCCTGTTGTTTCTTCCACCTTGGGACTCAGGGTTAGTCCTCTTCAGACCCCTATTTTGTGCAAAGAATCTATCTCTCTGGCTTGCTTCGATGACTCAAGCCACCTGTACAGCTTCATTATATATCTTCAATCCTCGTCCCAGCACATGCTCTCTTATAACACCCCGAAGACCCATAGTGAAACGACGAGTCTTTGTTTCTTCCTCCTGTATACTGGTCGGAGCGAAGAAGAATAACTCCTCATACCTCTGTTGGTACGCTTCTACGGTCATTTGGGATTGCTGCAGGTTAAGGAACTCCCTTTCCATCTGATCGTGAAAACTCCTGGGAAAATATTTTTCGAAGAAAGCCTCCTTGAATATGGGCCAAGTGATTATCTGGTGCTTTGTCTCCAGATACACTCTGGTTGAGTTCCACCATCTATTGGCCTCTTCCTTCAGCATGTGGGTAGCATATAATACTTTTTCCCCCATCAAAACACTCCAGTAGGTGGAAGTTCTTCTCCATTTCAGCTATCCACTGCGTTGGCCACAGTGTTTTCCCTAGCTTCCTTGTAAAAGTTGGTGGCTTGAGTTTTAAGAATCCATCCACCACTCTGAAAAGACTACTCTGTCCATATAGGACCTGTCCATGTGGTGCTTGTCCATATCCTGTCTGACCATACCATTGTGGCTGGTAAGAGTAGCCACTCTGATTTGCTCCCTGATTCCCACCATAGTATACACCCTGATATGGACCCTGATATCCCCCCTGATCTTGGTCAGGGATGGGCATTCCTGTAACTGTGTGGGGAACCGTGTTGGATTGGTTCTATTGTTGTGGTCCCTCAGTAGCTGTACTAACCCCCACTGGTTCCGCAATTCCACCCTAGTCTGATCTAGCTTCATTTTTTTTATTTATGTGTGATTCATTTTGTTAACAGAGTAACTGTCCAACTTATGGACTGTACTCTGTCGTACACTTTGTCTTTATTTATGTTTCTATTGTTAAAGAGTTAATTGGTTTCTTCTAAAACTTCAGTGCTTAAAATTTCTCTTCATTAATAGTACGTTATGCTTTCTCCTTTAAGTCTCAGGCATCAAACAAGCTTATGGTGTGTTCTTATTAAAGTTTTTAATTTTCCTAACTCAGCTCATTGCACACAGTTAGATGCAGAATGATTAGCTGGACAGAGCCAAGGGCTCTGATACCAAGTTGTCACACCCCAATTCCGGCTGAACCAGAAGTGTGAGTAAACCGGCTCTAAGCCACGGTTCACACCAGGATCTCAATAGACCGTGTCAACCAATCATTCCCAACCAATCTAACAAAATCAGAGAATAATACATAGCAGCAAAAATAAATAAATGAGCCAAGATCTATTTGTAACTTAAAATAAATATCCAACTTATTCCATCTTCCATCAAATATATATATAATTATTACAATGCTTAACAGAAAATAACCAAGTCATTGGGAGTAAACACAAAACGAGCACTCGCATGACGCATCATGCTCGTCCTCCACTGCCTAGGTATCAATGGCAGCTACAGCGCCATATGCTGGAGCAGCCACGAAGTCATCAATGGTGTACCCTGCATCCAAATCTGAAAAGAAATATATATATATTTTGGGTGAGCTCACAACTTAGCTCAGTAAGTACAAGACCAATGCAACAGTATAATATGCATGAGATAACATTACAATTTGGGCCCGGTATAACTTGCAAATATGCTATGGTAAGGTTTGGCGGCCACTGCACCTCCATGCACGAGAGTGTGAGCACACCCAACAGTCAGGCACCTACCACACTACTATTGTTGCCCCACATCACTCACTCCGGTATGGAGATAGGACTCGAGTCTAGCGGGCAGGAAGAACCACAATCCCACGTCCTCCCCCTGACACCCCATTCCGTACCAATACCTAAACCCCTATTGGCAAGGGCTTGCAAGTGGGTTCCGTTTCTAACCAGTCCTAGACGTCAATACAATATCATTAGCCTTACCCCAGCACGGCTCCCTGCGACATAGAGATAGGGCTTGAGTCTGGCGGGCAGGAAGAACCACAATCCCACGTCCTCCCCCTAATACCCTATTCGCACCAAGTCTGCTAAGGTAAAGACTATATAACCCTACCCCAGCACAACCCCCCTACGACATAGAGATAGGGCTCGAGTCTGGTGGGCAGAAAGAACCACAATCCCACGTCCTCCCCCTGATACCATATTCACACTGAGTTTGCTAAGGTAAAAGGCGATACGAGAAAAGTGTTAGCTGTGGATATATCCAGGGCACATCCCCTTCACATTCCACACACTAACTAAAACATACACATGCCTAACATCCAACAATCCTAGCTTATGAAATGCATGAACAGGTAATATTAACAAAAGAATTAACTACATGGCATGTGAGATGCACAGACATCAAGCAAACATATAAATTCATAACTTATTCACAAAGGCTTACTGTTCTTTATTTAATTTAAGTTTGGGGTCTTGTCCCTTACCTGACGAGTGATATTGATCCCGTACTGCGTCACAGGGTTCACTCATGCTATCTACAGGTCCTACATAATCACATCATTAAGTTAGAATTACTTTATTTTGGTTACAGAGGTCTCAACCAGGTTTGGCCAAGCAAACCAGGCTTGGAAACCATACTGGTCACAGGTACCGGTCTCAGTATAGTGAGACCGGTATGTGCCACCGGTATGTATACCGGTTGCACTACACCGGTTGCACATAGGTGAGACCGGTATGTGCCACCGGTTGCACTATACCTGTTGCACATAGGAGAGACCGGTATGTGCCACCGGAATGTATACCGGTTGCACTATACCGGTTGCACATAGGTGAGACCGGTATGTGCCTCCGGTATACACCGCAGGTCCATACCCCCTGACCTTGTGTCCCACCGGTATAGTCCGTAGTCTGGATCTGAGAGCAAGATCTCAGATCTCCCTTCTTTGTTGGAATCGGTTAAGTTTTCTAGGGTTTCTCCTAACCCATTCTAAGGTTCAAATACTGTGTTGGTCTTTTGATTTCTACTAGAATGCCATTTCAAATCTAAGTTAGATTCGAATCAGAAACTAATAGAAATCCTAGGCTTTTTGGATCGCTGCGCCGCTTCGCGGCTCCGATCCGACATCCTAACATTACTAATAGTATAGAGCACTTACCGGCGGAGTTTGTCGGTTGGCGGCGTGCTCTTCCTTCCTGGGCGGCTTCCACCTCCTTTCTCCTTCTCAGCTCTTCTCCAGACGGCTAGAGTTTTTGAGAAGGAGCAATGGAGTGTCTCCTTCTCTATTAATAGAGGGAGGCCATCCATGGAAAGTTTTTCCTCAGTTGGAAACTTTCCAAGTTTCCATTCTGAGAGAAAGGCTTACTGGAGTCTGTCTCCAACCGGAATCAGGCATACCGGTCGCACATACTGGTCTGAGTGCCACAGATTCACTCAAACCGGTATAGTCCAACCGGTATTGTAAGACCCGCACTCTGATAACCCGGTCTAAACCTTGGTTTTGTGTCATGACAGGTCTTCCGATCATCACCTGGCCAGACAAGGCAAGCGGATAACAAACAGGTACAAAATCGGACCGAAGTCGACCAATTATACCTGATTTTTGGTATACCGGTCGATGGTACCGGTCTTGATACCGGTCGACCGGTATGGCCTGCGCAGCTATGTGCGGGAATCTAGAAATTCTTTTCTGCGGGTCTCGCTTTCCAGATTTCGAATCCTAGAAATTTCCTAATCCTTGTAGGGTTACTAAACCCTATTTTTAGCCTATAAATACACCCTTAAACCTCCTCAAATCCTTTCCATTATCTCTCACAAACCCTAGAGAAGAGAAAGAGGTTGGAAAGGAGAAGGGGCTAGGAAGAAGAAGGAGGTGCCGTCATTACCGTTCGACGATGCTCTCATTACGCCAGTCAACAGTAAGTGCTTGAATCCATCTTCTTATCCTATGTTAGTTGTGTAGGTGGATCAATACCGTGCAAAGTAGGTATTGATCTAAAACCCTAAATTGGCCAATAAACCTTAAGTTGCCGTCAAACCCTAGATTCGAGTTTCGAGATGATATTCATCGAAATAAGACTTGAATGAGTTGGGGATAACTCTAACTCCAAGCCTAGACTTAGAATGGATAGGAGAAACCCTGAAAATCCATGGAGGATGATCGTCGGCAATCAAAAAACCCATCTATGGTCTTCCGGAGACATACCGGTCGACTATACCGATTGCACATAGTGCGACCGGTATGTTGCGACCGCTACCTCTCGGGAGGTTTTCTGTGGGGACCGGCTGACCATACCAGTCGCCAGTCTTTCCCATCGAGCTGCGACCGGTACATGCCACCGGTCAGCTCTGTTAGGGTATTTGTAACCCTATTGGTTTCCGACCAACATGAAACTCTAAGAATGTTATTTTAATGAAACCCTAATAATATTGTAGAACTTTGTGACTTACCGTTTGGATTTTGCGACGTGGAGCAAGCTAACCAATGAGCTTCAGGTAAGGGAATCTGACCTAAACCTAATAATTAATGGACAGTAAATTGTTGTCAATCACCTGATTATATGAGATGTGTTGTTTGTGCATATTCACATGCCATCCTTTACTTTCAGTTATTATTACTGTTCATGCATTGATAGGATGTGATTGTTAGGCATGTGATTGTTTTCGTTAGTGTGTGGAGTGGGGCATGGGCCTGGGATCGCTCTTCACATTAGAACCTTTTGTAGTATTCTGTCTTAACATGGTTGGTACGGGTGGGGTATCAGGGGAAGGTCGTGGTACGGTGGTCTCTGATATTGATGTTGTCCCAGCCATTGTTATGTGGTACTGTGGATTCCGAGTCGACGCTGGCTTGTCCACGATGCTTTAGCTCTATCTCTATGCCGTAGGGAGTTATGTTGGGATAGGGTCTACCTGCGTTATGTTTCTATCTTAGTGTGTTAGTTGCGGATAGGGTATCAGGGGAGGTGTGGGAATTCCTTAGCTCTATCTCTATGCCGTAGATAGCTGTGCTAGGATAGAGCATACATTATGACATACAGGATTGGTTAGTTGCGAGCCCAGTTTGCGAGCCCTGGCCAGTAGGGGCTTAGGTACTAGTATGGATAGAGTATCAGGGGAGGTACGGGGGTATCTTAGCTATATCTCTATTCCATGATGGGTCAATGTGGGCCAATGGGGGTGTGATCCATGAGGTGCCGCACACTCGTGTATAGAGGTGCGGGGGCCACCAAACCTTTCCATAGGACATTGCAAACTTAAAACCACACCACAGCATAAAATTGATTGTTATTCATGCATAATCTTGTGAAACTGTCTAATTGTCTTACTAAGCTGTGTTGTGAGCTCACCCTTTGTATATACATTGTTTTAGATGCTGATGCAGGTTACACGGTGGATGATTACATGAACGCTCCGACGTATGGAGGTGTAGCTGCTTTGGATGTACAAGTAGGGGAGGACGAGCATGATGCTTTATGCGAGTGCCCTTTCTGTGTGTACTTGTGATGGATTTTTATTTAGTTGTTTCAGTTATTTTCGTTTGATATTAAAGGGATGTAAAAGATATTTATTTTATGTATTTGAATTTGAATAATGGGATATTTATTTAAAATATCAATAGATACTCAGTTCATTCTATTTAAAGTCTTCCGCTGTATATTTATATTCTGATTGTGGTAATGTGTATTGGTTTGTATGGGTGGACACGGCCTATTCGAGATCCTGGTGTGAATCGTTGGTTCGATGACGGTTCACTCACACCATTCTGGTTGGATTAGAATTGGTGTGTGACAACTTGGTATCAGAGCTCTCGGGCTCTGTTCCAACAAACCATATTGCACTTAACTGAGTCGGTGAACTGAGTTAGGAAATTTAAAAATCTTAATACAAACACACCCTAAGCATTGTTTCATACCTGAGACTGATTAAGAAAGAGAATAATGTACTATTCTAAATATGAAACTTAACATGTGCACACACACTAGTTAGGAGAAACATGAAAATTTTCTTTAAACAAGAAAAGTGTACAAATGAAATAGTGCTACAGGGTACAGTCCACAAACCGGATAGTTACCCTGTTATATAAACAATCATGAGTAAGTGAAAGAAAATCATGGGGTAGGGGGCCTAGGAGGTATGGGGTCCGCTATATCATAGTCTCGCTCGTAAGCGACCCGGAGCCAGTGCACCTGATCCTGTGTGACTCGGAGGCTGCGAGTCAACTGTGCTAAGTCACGGCTCATCTCCCGCTGAGCGTCCCTGAGCTCCATAAACATACCCATCACTGAGTCGGGAGGAGGCTGAGATGGCAGGCGGGAATGGTCGAAGGGGTCGGAAGCGTCATCAGGCCAGGATGCGCCTAGAGGAAGAACAAGTTGAACAAGACCAGGTTAGAGAACCAAGTCCTGAAGTGGAGGAGGAACAGGTCCCAGAAGTACTGACAAATTTACTTGGCCCACCACACAAGAATTCTGAGACCATTGTTACAAACTTGGTCTATCAGATGAAGGCTCAACAGAAGGAATTTCTGAGCGAGGTACTGAAGATGCTCAGGCCAACAGGTTCTGTTCCCGCTGGAAATACGCCCGAGTCAGGAGGAATTAATAAAACCCAACCGATGCAGAGTAGCCCAAGGCCGAGGGGCCAAGCACAGAACATATCACCACCGCATCGGTTTCCGTTGCCTTCTGCGTACTCGGGAGCTTATCCGTATCCACCACCATGGTACGGAGCAGACACACAGGGACAGCATGATCTGAGCAAGTCAGTGGACAGATTCTTGAAGTTGAAACCTTCATCGTTCACGGGCAGGACAGGGAAACCATTGTGGCCAGCACAGTGGGTTGCTGAGATTGAAAAGAACTTCCGATTGATGACTTGTACTGAGGAGGAAAAGGTTCTGTTTGCCACTCATATGTTGAAAGAAGACGCAAATGCTTGGTGGAATTCTACTTGGGCATATCTGGAGAATAAGTATACACTGGTTGATTGGAAAGTGTTTAAAGCTGCTTTCTTCAACAAGTATTTTCCAAAGAGTTTCAAGGATCAAATGGAGAGAGAGTTTCTCAATCTGCAGCAGTCTCAATCGACCGTAGATGCTTATCAGTAGAGGTACGAAGAGCTATTTTTCTTCGCACCGGCCAGTATGCAAGAGGAGGAGACCAAGACACGTAGGTTCACTATGGGACTACGTGGAAGCATCAGAGACCACATCTTGGGTCTGGACAAGAAGATTTACAACGAGGCTGTGCAGGTTGCTAGAGTGATAGAGTCCAGTCAGAGGGACAGCTTCTTCGCTCAGAACAGGGGAGTGAAGAGATCTGCTAGTGAGAGCTCGGGTGGCGGTAATACTAGACCATTCCGCCCATACAGGGCTCAGACTGCTACTGTACCTGCAAGGAGCAACACGGCACCCCCTGTGCCACAGTTCGCTGGACACAACCCAAATATCAAATGTTATAACTGTCAGCAGCTGGGACATGTCGCAAGGAACTGCACTCTACCAAAGAAGCAACCACCCTAGCAAGGAAAAGTTTATGCGGTCACCACTGAAGAGGCAGCTGCATCGCAGGATGTGGTCACTAGTATGACTCTATCCCTTATTATTTGGCTTACTATTTTCATTGTGTGTATGCGCATATAGAACTAAGGGACAATAAAAATTTCAGGAATTGTAATTGTAGCTGGTATACCTGCCAGAGTACTATTTGACTCTGGGGCCACGCACTTCTTTGTTTCTATTTCTTTTAGGAAGCGAATGGAATTACCAATCAAGCACTTGAACCCAAGCACGATAGTTTGCTCTCCACTAGGAGTCGAAGTGGCTTTGACCGAATATTATGGACCATGTACTGTATGTATTGAGGGCCGAGACTTAAAAGCAAGCCTAGTACTACTTGAGATGGCAGACTTTGATGTCATTTTGGGAATGGATTGGCTAGGCCATCATTCGGCTGTCCTTTTATGTGGTGAAAGGAAGCTTGTGCTTACTGACAAAGAGGGAAGGGAGTATAGTTTCGCTGGGATCAAGCTATCTAGGAAGCGGAAGCTGATTCTCTCCGCCCTAAAAGCTAAGAGATGCTTAGAGAAAGGGGGAGTGGGTTATCTAGTATCTGTAGTCGACATCACTGCGGAGGTGCCAAAGATGGAAGATCTAGAGGTGGTACGAGAGTTTCCAGATGTATTTCCAGAAGATCTCCCAGGTTTACCAATAGACAGGGCTACAGGATTTGTGATAGACCTTATGCCAGGTTTGGCGCCGGTGTCCAAAGCACCATACAGAATGGCCCCGACCGAGTTAAAGGAGTTGAAGACCTAGTTACAAGAATTGTTGGATAAGGGCTTCATACGACCTAGTATATCACCTTGGGGAGCACCGGTATTATTTGTCAAGAAGAAAGATGGAAGTGTACGGCTATGTATTGACTATCGTGAGCTGAACAAGTTGACGATCAAGAATCGGTATCCTTTGCCTAGGATCAATGATTTGTTTGACCAGTTACAGGCTGCAAAGGTGTTCTCGAAGATTGATCTCCGATCAGGGTATCACCAACTGAAGATCAAGGCCGGGGATATTCCGAAGACTGCTTTCAGAATGAGGTACGGGCATTATGAGTTTCTAGTTATGTCTTTCGGGTTGACCAATGCTCCAGCGTCGTTTATGGAACTAATGAACCGAGTGTTTCATGATATGTTGGACACTTCAGTCATCGTATTCATCGACGACATATTGGTCTACTCAAAGGACATGGAGGCTCATACAACACATTTGAGGGCAGCCCTACAACGGCTGAGACAGGAGAAGCTTTATGCAAAATTCAAGAAGTGTGAGTTTTGGCTGAAGGAAGTGGCCTTCTTGGGCCATGTTGTATCTGAAGATGGTATCAAGGTTGATCCAAGCAAGATAGCTGCTATAGTAGGATGGGAAGCACCAAAATCTGTTGCGGAGATTCGTAGTTTCCTTGGGTTGGCTGGTTATTATAGAAGATTCGTGGAAGATTACTCCATGATCGCTGTTCTACTCACCAGATTGACCAAGAAGGGAGAGAAGTTCATATGGACAGATGAGTGCGAGAAGTGCTTTCAGACTTTGAAGTCAAGACTAGTCTCTGCACCTATCTTGACCATCCCAGAACCAAGCGTACCATTTACTTTATATACGGATGCTTCAGGGTTGGGTATTGGGTGTGTATTGATGCAAGGAGAATAGGTGATTGCTTACGCATCAAGACAGTTAAAGGAGCATGAAAAGAACTATCCTACGCATGATTTGGAGCTAGCAGCGGTTATACATGCAATCAAGACTTGGAGACACTACTTGTATGGTGAGAAGTTTCAGATTAAGTCAGATCACAAGAGCTTAACTTATCTTTTCACTCAGAAGGATTTGAATATGAGACAGAGGAGATGGCTGGAATTGTTAAAAGATTATGATTGTGACATCCAGTACCATCCGAGTAAAGCAAATGTTGTGACTGACGCCTTAAGAAGAAAGTGGGCATCGAAACCTAAGGCAGGACCAAGTACAAATGCTGCATCGTGTGCCGCAGCCACTAGTTCAATCGAAGGTGATGAGGAGTATATTATAGAGACTGCAGAAGATCCAGTTGAGCAAGGCTTGATTCATAAATTTACTATGATGTCCGCCGCATTGAAGATATCACCGGATATAGTTGATGAAGTCAAGGTAGCAATCCTTCAGGATCCATATCTCAAGACAGTGCAAGAAGACTTAGAGAAGGGTATGAGCAATCCTGACTTTACCTTGGATTCAAATAAGGTGCTCAGGTATCGCAGAAGGTTATGTATACCGGAGAGTGAAGACTGCGATATCAGAGGTCGAGTTATGACTGAAGCTCATTACACTCCATATTCGGTGCATCCAGGAAGTACCAAGATGTACCATAATCTAAGAAGACTTTATTGGTGGAGGGGTATGAAAGCTGATATAGCTCGTTTCGTGTTTCAGTGTCTGAATTGTAAACAAGTTAAAGCAGAAAGGTAGAGACCCGCAGGTTTACTACAGCCATTACCAGAACCTACGTGGAAGTGGGATTGTATCACCATGGATTTTGTCACTGGCTTACCTTTGACACCAAGGTCAGTGGATGCAGTTTGGGTTATAGTAGATCGACTCACCAAGATAGCTCGATTTATTACGGTCAGACCTCAGTATAACATGGAGAAACTGGCCAAGTTATATGTTGATAATATAGTCAGACTTCATGGCGTTCCGGAGAGTATAGTATCTAACAGAGATCCCCATTTTACATCGAAGTTCTGGGAAGGATTACAGAATGCTATGGGAACAAAGTTGAAGTTCAGTACAGCTTTCCACCCTCAGACGGACGGACAGTCAGAAAGAACTATTCAAATTCTAGAAGAAGTGCTCCGAGCTTGTGCATTAGATTTCAAGGGAGCATGGGACGAGAAGTTATCACTTATTGAGTTTGCTTACAACAACAGCTATCAGGCTACAATGCAGATGGCTCCATACGAAGCGCTCTACGAAAAGAAGTGTCGCACACCACTGCTGTGGAATGAGGTGGGAGAACGAAGAATTGTAGGAGCGGAGTTTGCTGAAGAAACTTGTCGAGTGATTGATCAGATCAAGGAGAGAGTAAAGACAGCTCATGTTCGACAGAAGCACTATGCGGATAATCGACGTCGAGATCTGGAGTTTGCAGTGGGTGACAAAGTGTTCTTGAATGTATCACCGGTGCGAGGATTGAAAAGGTTTGGGAAGAAGGGGAAGCTATGCCCCAGGTATGTGGGACCATACGGGATATTGACCAGACGTGGTAATGTAGCATATCAATTGGCTCTACCACCGTCTATGTCCAATGTTCATGATGTGTTCCATATATCATTGTTGAAGAAGTATGTGAGAGACCCGTCGCACATCTTGACTGCTGATCTTCCAGACCTGATTAAGACTTAAATTTCGAGGAGGTGCCTGTAATGCTCTCAAGCTGAAAAGTTCAGCAACTTCGAACCAAGGATATCCACTATGTGAAGGTGCATTGGAGAAGCCAAAATGTTAAGGAAATTACTTGGGAAGAAGAGAGCGCGATGAGGAAGGAGTACCCTAACCTTTTTGACGATCAAGGTACGTTCAAATTTCGAGGCCAAAATTTCTTTTAAGGGTGGGGGAGTTGTAGAACCTACATGCAAATTTTGGGACGAAATTTCTTTTAAGGGTGGTGGAGTTGTAAGACCCGCACTCTGAAAACCCGGTCTAAACCTTGGTTTTGTGTCATGACAGGTCTTTCGATCATCACCGGGCCAGACGGGGCAAGCGGATAACAAACATGTACAAAATCGGACCGAAGTCGACCAATTATACCTGATTTTAGGTATACCGGTCGATGGTACTGGTCGACCGGTATGGCCTGCGCAGCTATGTGCGGGAATCTGGAAAGTGGTGTCTGCGGGTCCCGCTTTCCTGATTTCGAATCCTAGAAGTTTCCTAATCCTAGTAGGGTTACTAAACCCTATTTTTAGCCTATAAATACACCCTTAAACCTCCTCAAATCCTTTCCATTATCTCTCACAAACCCTAGAGAAGAGAAAGAGGTTGGAAAGGAGAAGGGGCTAGGAAGAAGAAGGAGGTGCTGCCATTACCGTTCGACGACGCTCTCATTACGCCAGTCAACGGTAAGTGCTTGAATCCATCTTCTTATCCTATGTTAGTTGGGTGGGTGGATCAAAACCATGCAAAGTAGGAATTGATCTAAAACCCTAAAATGGCCAATAAACCCTAAGTTGCCGTCAAACCCTAGATTCAAGTTTCGAGATGATATTCATTGAAATAAGACTTGAATGAGTTGGGGATAACTCTAAATCCAAGCCTAGACTTAGAATGGATAGGAGAAACCCTGGAAATCCATGGAGGATGATCGTCGGCAGTCGAAAAACCCATGTATGGTCTTCCGGAGACATACCGGTCGACTATACCGATTGCACATAGTGCGACCGGTATGTTGTGACCGCTATCTCTCGGGAGGTTTTCTGTGGGGACCGGCTGACCATACCGGTCGCCCGTCTTTCCCCCAGAGCTGCGACCTGTACATGCCACCGGTCAGCTCTGTGAGGGTATTTGTAACCCTATTGGTTTCCGACCAACATGAAACTCTAAGAATGTTATTTTAATGAAACCCTAATAATATTGTAAGACTTTGTGACTTGCCGTTTGGATCTTGCGACGTGGAGCAAGCTAACCGACGAGCGTCAGGTAAGGGAATCTGACCTAAACCTAATAATTAATGGACAGTAAATTATTGTTAATCACCTGATTATATGAGATGTGTTGTTTGTGCATATTCACATGCCATCCTTTACTTTCAGTTATTATTACTGTTCATGCATTGATAGGATGTGATTGTTAGGCATGTGATTGTTTTCGTTAGTGTGTGGAGTGGGGCATGGGCCTGGGATCGCTCTTCACATTAGCACCTTTTGTATTATTCTGTCTTAACATGGTTGGTACGGGTGGGGTATCAGGGGAAGGTCGTGGTACGGTGGTCTCCGATATTGATGTTGTCCCAGCCATTGTTATGTGGTACTGTGGATTCCGAGTCGACGCTGGCTTGTCCACGATGCTTTAGCTCTATCTCTATGCCGTAGGGAGTTATGTTGGGATAGGGTCTACCTGCGTTACGTTTCTATCTTAGTGTGTTAGTTACGGATAGGGTATCAGGGGAGGTGTGGGACTGCCTTAGCTCTATCTCTATGCCGTAGACAGCTGTGCTAGGATAGAGCATACATTATGACATATAGGATTGGTTAGTTGCGAGCCCAGTTTACGAGCCCTGGCCAGTAGGGGCTTAGGTACTGGTATGGGTAGAGTATCAGGGGAGGTACGGGGGAATCTTAGCTCTATCTCTATTCCATGATGGGTGCATGTGGGCCAATGGGGGTGTGATCCATGAGGTGCCACACACTCGTGTATAGAGGTGCGGGGGCCACCAAACCTTTCTATAGCACATTGCAAACTTAAAACCAGACCACAGCATAAAATTGATTGTTATTCATGCATAATCTTGTGAAACTGTCTGATTGTCTTACTGAGCTGTGTTGTGAGCTCACCCTTTGTATATACATTGTTTTAGATGCTGATGCAGGTTACACGGTGGATGATTACATGAACGCTCCGACGTATGGAGGTGTAGCTGCTTTGGATGTACAAGCAGGGGAGGACGAGCATGATGCTTCATTCGAGTGCCCTTTCTGTGTGTACTTGTGATGGATTTTTATTTAGTTGTTTCAGTTATTTTTGTTTGATATTAATGGGATGTAAAAGATATTTATTTTATGTGTTTGAATTTGAATAATAGGATATTTATTCAAAATATCAATAGATACTCAATTCATTCTATTTAAAGTCTTCCGCTGTATATTTATATTCTGATTGTGGTTATGTGTAATGGTTTGTATGGGTGGACACGGCCTATTCGAGATCCTGGTGTGAATCATTGGTTCGATGACGGTTCACTAACACCATTCTGGTTCGATCAGAATTGGGGTGTGACAGGTATACCCATACCGGTGGCACATACCGGTTGCACTATACTGCAACCGGTATAGTGAGACCGGTATGAAATTTTAGGCATATTATGCCCATACCAGTGGCACATACCGGTTACACTATACTGCAACCGGTATAGTGAGACCGGTATGAGATTTTAGGTATTTTTTTACAGTTTTTCTTACCTGAAATTTTAGTGGCTCGTCACCCGGCTTCGCCCTCCGGTCCGGTAATAATTGGGACACCTGTCATAATATTAAACCATGGTTTAGACCCGGTTTTAGAATACGGTTCTTACACAATGGGCACGGAAAAATTATCTAAAGAAGGACTCAGTGTGGACAGTCAAGATTTCAAAGAACTACTCTTGGATTTGGAGAAGCCTTCTTAGGCATAGGGATTTATTAAGGCCAAAAGTGGAGTACTATATGGGCTCAGGTGAATCAACATACTTCTGGCTAGACCCATGGATGGAAGGAGAACCCATTTGGAATAAAATTCCGAATGCCTCGAATTTTGTAAATGGAGAGATCAAGATGGCTATGGTCAGTGATTACTAGGAGGGGACAAATTGGAAGGCTTGCCCTCATAATGATATACAAAGTTTCAGGACTGTTTTGGATGATACGAATAACTTGCTTTGGCATCCGTCTAATACATTGGATAGAATTCGTTGGGTAAAGGAAAATGGTACCCAAACTGAATTCTCCATCATGGAATGATGGAAGGCAGTGAGGTTGCACAGTCCTAGAGAAACATGGCATAGGGCAATATGGTATCCCTCTAACATTCTGAGACATTCCTTTGTCACTTGGAGGGCTTGTCTGGATGCCCTTCCCACTGTAGATCAGCTTCAGATCCGAAACATTTCAATCCTTGCTATGTGCTGCCTATGTGAGAATGGTAGTGATTGTATTAGGCACCTTTTTTTTTATTGCGACTTCTCACAGTTCATATGGAGAAAATGCATCTCCAAGTGCAGACAGAGGTGCTCGCGCCCTTCTACGTGTTTAATTGAAGCAGCAAAGATAGCCTCCACCAATTCTAAGAACAACAGTGTATCGTCCATTCCAAAAATTACTTCCAATGCTATGATTTGTCACATATGGAGGGAGCGCAACACAAGAATTTTTTCAAGAATTTCAAAGTCAAAAAAAGTGGTTGCTAAGGAGATCAGTAGGGAGGTTGAAGACAGAATTTCCGCTTCAATGTTCATGAAACCTGCAAATCATGTAGAGAGGTTCATTTCTGCGAAATGGAACATAGATGGTCACTAGGTGTGTATAGGGTCCGATCGGATCGGATTCCAATTTGTATTTTACTTGTGCTTTGTTTCATTGTCTGGTGGGGTAGTGCCCCGTCCTGCATTGCAGGGTGTTGTACGCTTCTCCTTTTCGGGTTTTAATAAATTTATCTATTTACCCAAAAAAAAAGTATAAGAAAAAATTTACAACAAAAAAAAAGAGTAGAAGTGCGCTGGCGCATTTCTGAAGGGCGCATGCGCACTTCTTCATCTTCTTCTTCTTCTTTATTCTTCTTCTACTTCTTCTTTCATCATGTCCCTTTTTTCCTTTTCTTCTTCTATCTTCTTCCGTCTTCTTCATTCCTCTTCTTCAATCTTCTTCTTCTTTCTTCGTCTCATTCCTCTTCTTCAATCTTCTTCACTTTCTTCTATTTTTTACCTTTTTGTGAGACTACGAGTTACGATCATCTCATGTGTTAGCAACCAAGTTTAAATTTTTGATAATCTGAGTTGAAGAACCAACACCTTCTTCTTATTATTAAGCTACTCTCAAGCTCAATCGCATTTGGGTTCCCTCTGTTTCAAGAAGATGCGGTTGAGCTTGAGTGTAGCGTTTACAACTTAGTTTATCAGAAGAATAAAATATGGATGCTAACTGCATGAGATGATCGTGAACCATATTGTCATAAAATGGTGCAAAACATGCTCGTGCTCTTTGAATGAAAAAGAAGAAGAAGAATGAATGAATCAGACAGAGGAAAAAGAAGATGAGGAAGAGGAGGAAAGAAGAAGAATGAAGATGAGGAAAGAAGAAGAATGAAGAAGAAAGAGGAAGTGAAAGAAGAAAAATAATGAAGAAAAAAGAAAAAGAAAAAGAAAAGGAAGAATAAGAAGAAGAATAAAGAAGAAGATGGAGAAGAAGAATGAAGAAGAAAAAGAAAGAAGATAAACGAAGTAGAAGAAAAAGTTGAAGAAGATGAAGAATGAAAAATGGCGAAGAAGAATGAAGAAAAAGAAGAAGAATAAGAATAAGATGTCGAATGAAGAAGAATAAAGAAAAGAATGGAAAAGAAGAAAGAAGAAAGAACATAGAATTAGAAGAAGAAGAATGAAAAGGAAGAATGTTGAAGAAGAATGAGGAACAAAGAACAAGAATGAAGAAAACATTGAGAAAGAAGAACACAGAAGAAGAAGAATGAAGAAGAAGAATGTAGAAGAAGCATGAAGAACAAAGAAAAATAATGAAGAAGAAAAAGAAGAAGATGAAGAATGTAGTTGAAAGAAGAAGAAAGGAAAAGAAAGAAGAAGAAGAAGTAGAAGAAGAACAAAAAAAAAGAAGAAGTATAAGAGGAAATTTACCACAAAAAAAAAAAAGTAGAAGGGTGCCGGCCCACTTCTCTAGTGTGCTGGCGCAATTCTTCTTCTTCTTCTTCTTCTTCTTCTTTATTCTTCTTCTACTTCTTTTTTCATCATGTCCTTTTCTTCCTTTCCTTCTTCAATCTTCTTCTTCCGTCTTCTTTCTCCCTTTTCTTTTTCTTTTCTTCTTCTTCATTCTTCTTCTTCTTTCTTCGTCTCATTCATCTTCTTATTTTTCTTCTTGTTCATTCTTCTTCGGTTTTTCACCTTTTTGTGATACTATGGGTTACGATCGTCTCATGTGCTAGCATCCAAGTTTTATTCTTCTGAGAATCTGAGTTAAAGTCCCAACACCTTCTTCCAAGGATTATGCTATTCTTAAGCTCAATCGCATTTGGTTTCCCTCTATTTCTAGAAGATGCGGTTGAGCTTGAGTGTAGCATTTGCAACTCAGTTTGTTAGAAGAATAAAATATGGATGCTAATTGCATGAGATGATCGTGAACCGTATTGTCAGAAATTGGTGCAAAATGGCTTGTGCTCTTTGAATGAAAAAGAAGAAGAAGAATGAATGGATCAGACAGAGGAAATAGAAGATTAGGAAGTGGAGAAAAGAAGAAGAATGAAGATGAAGAAAGAAGTAGAATGAAGAAGAAAGAGGAAGAGAAAGAAGAAAAAAATGAAGAGAATAGATGAATGAAAAGAAAAGGAAGAATAAGAAGAAGAATGAAGAAGAAGAAGAAGAAGAAAAATGAAGAAGAAAAAGAAAGAAGAAGAAGAAGGAGAAGAAAAAGTTGAAGAAGATGAAGAAAGAAAAATGGCGAAGAAGAATGAAGAAAAGGAAGAAGAATAAGAAGAAGAAGACGAATGAAGAAGAATGAAGAAAAATAATGAAAAAGAAGAAAGAATAACATAGAAGAAGAAGAAGAAGAATGAAGAGGAAGAATGTTGAAGAAGAATGGGGAACAAAGAAGAAGAATGAAGAATGAAGAAGAAGAATGAAGAAAAGATTGAGAAAGAAGAACACAGAAGAAGAAGAATGAAGAAGAAGAATTTAGAAGAGGCATGAAGAACAAAGAAGAAAAAGAAGAAGATGAAGAATGTAGTTGAAAGAAGTATAAAGAAAAAGAAATAAGAAGAAGAAGTAGAAGAAGAACGAAAATGAAAGAAGAAGTATAAGAGGAAATTTACCACAAAAAAAATAAAATAGAAGTGCACTGGCGCACTTCTTCATCTACTTCTTCTTCTTTATTCTTCTTCTACTTCTTCTTTCATCATGTCCTTTTTTCCTTTTCTTCTTTATTATTCTTCTTTTGTCATCTTTTTCCCTTTTCTTCTTCTCTCATCTTCTTCAGTCTTCTTTCTCTTTCTTCGTCTCATTCATCTTCTTATTTTTCTTCTTGTTCATACTTTATCTATTTTTTACCTTTTTGTGACACTATGGGTTACGATCATCTCATGTTTTAGCCTCCAAGTTTTATTCTTCTGGCAATCAGAGTTGAAGACCCAACTCCTTCTTCTTAGGATTAAGCTACTGTCTAGCTCAATTACATTTGGATTCCCTCTGTTTCTAAAAGATGCGGTTGAGCTTGAATGTAGGGTTTGCAACTTAGTTTGTCAGAAGAATAAAATATGGATGCTAAATGCATGAGATGATCGTGAGCCATATTGTCATAAAATGGTGCGAAATGTGCTCGTGCTATTTGAATGAAAAAGAAGAAGAAGAATGAAAGAATCAGACAGAGGAAAAAGAAGATGAGGAAGAGGTGGAAAGAAGAAGAATGAAGATGAAGAAAGAAGAAGAATGAAGAAGAAAGAGGAAGAGAAAGAAGAAAAAAAATGAGGAAAAAAGTTGAAGAAAAAGAAAAGGAAGAATAAGAAGAAGAATGAAGAAGAAGAAGAAGAAGAAGAAGAAGAAGAAGAAGAAGAAGAAGAAGAATGAAGAAGAAAAAGAAAGAAGAAGAACGATGTTGAAGAAAAAGTTGAAGAAGATGAAGATTGAAAAATGGCGAAGAATAATGAAGAAAAAGAAGAAGAATAAGTAGAAGAACACGAATGAAGAAGAATGAAGAAAAGAATGAAAAAGTAAAATGAAGAACATAGAAGAAGAAGAAGAAGAATGAAGAGGAAGAATGTTGAAGAAGAATGAAGAATGAGGAAAAGATTGAGAAAGAAGAATACTGAAGAAGAAGAATGTAGAAGAAGCAAGAAGAACAAAGAAAAAGAATGAAGCAGAAAATGAAGAAGATGAAGAATGTAGTTGAAAGAAGAAGAAAGAAGAAGAAGAAGAAGAAGAAGAAGAAGAAGAAGAATGAAAAAGAAAGAAGATAAGACAAAATTTACCACAAAAAAAAAATTAGAGGTGCGCTGGCACAATTCTGAAGGGCGCTGGCGCACTTCTTCATCTTCTTCTTCTTCTCTATTCTTCTTCTACTTCTTCTTTCATCATGTCCTTTCCTTCCTTTTCTTCTTCAATCTTCTTCTTCTGTCTTCTTTTTCCCTATTCTTTTTCTTTCTTCTTCTTCATCCTTCTTCTTCTTTCTTCGTCTCATTCATCTTCTTATTTTTCTTCTTGTTCATTCTTCTTCGGTTTTTCACCTTTTTGTGATACTATGGGTTACGATCATCTCATGTGCTAGCATCTAAGTTTTATTCTTCTGACATTCTGAGTTAAAGATACAACTTCTTCTTCCTAGGATTATGTTACTCTCTAGTTCAATCGCATTTGGTTTCCCACTGTTTCTAGAAGATGCGGTTGAGCTTGAGTGTAGCGTTTGCAACTCAGTTTGTCAGAAGAATAAAATATGGATGCTAATTGCATGAGATGATCGTGAACCATATTATCATAAATTGGTGCGAAATGTGCTTGTGCTCTTTGAATGAAAAAGAAGAAGAAGAATGAATAAATCAGATAGAGGAAAAAGAAGATGAGGAAGAGGTGAAAAGAAGAAGAATGAAGATGAAGAAAGAAGAAGAATGAAGAAGAAAGAGGAAGAGAAAGAAGAAAAAAATGAAGAGAAAAGATGAATAAAAAGAAAAGGAAGAATAAGAAGAAGAATGAAGAAGAAGAAGAAGAAGAAAAACAAAGAAGAAAAAGAAATAAGAAGAAGAAGTAGAAGAAAAAGTTGAAGAAGATGAAGAATGAAAAATGGCGAAGAAGAATGAAGAAAAAGAAGAAGAATAAGTAAAAGAAGACGAATGAAGAAGAATGAAGAAAAAGAATGAAAAAGAATAAAGAATAACATTGAAGAAGAAGAAGAAGAATGTAGAGGAAGAATGTTAAAGAAGAATGAGAAACAAAGAAGAAAAATGAAGAATGAAGAAGAAGAATGAAGAAAAGATTGAGAAAGAAGAACACAGCAGAAGAAGAATGAAGAAGAAGAATGTTGAAGATACATTAAGAACAAACAAAAGAATGAAGAAGAAAAAGAAGAAGATGAAGAATGTAGTTGAAAGAAGTATAAAGAAAAAGAAAGAAGAAGAAGAAGTAGAAGAAGAACGAAAATGAAAGAACAACTATAAGAGGAAATTTACCACAAAAAAAAAGTAGAAGGGCGCCGGACCACTTCTGTAGTGCGTTGGCGCACTTCTTCATCTTCTTCTTCTTCTTTATTCTTCTTCTACTTCTTCTTTCATCATGTCCTTTTCTACCTTTTCTTCTTCAATCTTCTTCTTCCATCTTATTTTTCCCTTTTCTTTTCTTTCTTCTTCTTCATCCTTCTTCTTCTTTATTCGTCTCATTCATCTTCTTATTTTTCTTCTTGTTCATTCTTCTTCGGTTTTTCACCTTTTTGTGGTACTATGGGTTACGATCATCTCATCTGCTAGCATCTAAGTTTTATTCTTCTCACATTCTGAGTTAATGACCCAACTTCTTCTTCCTAGGATTATGTTACTCTCTAGTTCAATCGCATTTGGTTTCCCACTGTTTCTAGAAGATGCGGTTGAGCTTGAGTGTAGAGTTTGCAACTCAGTTTGTCAGAAGAATAAAATATGGATGCTAATTGCATGAGATGATCGTGAACCATATTATCATAAATTGGTGTGAAATGCGCTTGTGCTCTTTGAATGAAAAAGAAGAAGAAGAATGAATAAATCAGATAGAGGAAAAAGAAGATGAGGAAGAGGTGAAAAGAAGAAGAATGAAGATGAAGAAAGAAGAAGAATGAAGAAGAAAGAGGAAGAGAAAGAAGAAAAAAATGAAGAGAAAAGATGAATAAAAAGAAAAGGAAGAATAAGAAGAAGAATGAAGAAGAAGAAGAAGAAGAAAAACAAAGAAGAAAAAGAAATAAGAAGAAGAAGTAGAAGAAAAAGTTGAAGAAGATGAAGAATGAAAAATGGCGAAGAAGAATGAAGAAAAAGAAGAAGAATAAGTAAAAGAAGACGAATGAAGAAGAATGAAGAAAAAGAATGAAAAAGAATAAAGAATAACATAGAAGAAGAAGAAGAAGAATGTAGAGGAAGAATGTTAAAGAAGAATGAGAAACAAAGAAGAAAAATGAAGAATGAAGAAGAAGAATGAAGAAAACATTGAGAAAGAAGAACACAGCAGAAGAAGAATGAAGAAGAAAAATGTTGAAGATACATTAAGAACAAAGAAAAGAATGAAGAAGAAAAAGAAGAAGATGAAGAATGTAGTTGAAAGAAGTATAAAGAAAAAGAAAAAAGAAGAAGAAGTAGAAGAAGAACGAAAATGAAAGAACAAGTATAAGAGGAAATTTACCACAAAAAAAAAAGTAGAAGGGCGCCGGCCCACTTCTGTAGTGCGTTGGCACACTTCTTCATCTTCTTCTTCTTTTTTATTCTTCTTCTACTTCTTCTTTCATCATGTCCTTTTCTACCTTTTCTTCTTCAATCTTCTTCTTCTATCTTATTTTTCCCTTTTCTTTTTCTTTCTACTTCTTCATTCTTCTTCTTCTTTCTTCGTCTCATTCGTCTTATTATTTTTCTTCTTGTTCATTCTTCTTCGGTTTTTCACCTTTTTGTGATACTATGGGTTACGATCATCTCATGTGCTACCATCCAAGTTTTATTCTTCTGACAATCCGAGTTTAAGACCCAACTCCTTCTTCCAAGGATTTTTCTATTCTCTAGCTCAATCGCATTTGGTTACCCTCTGTTTCTAGAAGATGCGGTTGAGCTTGAGTATAGCATTTGCAACTCAGTTTGTCAGAAGATTATAATAAGGATGCTAACTGCATGAGATGATATTGAACCGTATTGTCAAAAATTGGTGCAAAATGTGCTTGTGCTCTTTGAATGAAAAAGAAGAAGAAGAATGAATGAATCAGACAAAGGAAAAAGAGGATGAGGAAGAGGAGAAAAAAAGAAGAATGAAGATGAAGAAAGAAGAAGAATGAAGAAGAATGAGGAAGAGAAAGAAGAAAAAAATGAAGAGAAAAGATGAATAAAAAGAAAAGGAAGAACAAGGAGAAGAATGAAGAAGAAGAAGAAGAAGAAGAAGAAGAAGAAGAAAAACGAAGAAGAAAAAGAAAGAAGAAGAAGAATAAGTAGAAGAAAAAGTTGAAGAAGATGAAGAATGAAAAATGGCGAAGAAGAATGAAGAAAAAGAAGAAGAATAAGTAGAAGAAGACGAGTGAAGAAGAATGAAGAAAAAGAATGAAAAAGAAGAAAGAAGAACATAGAAGAAGAAGAAGAAGAATGAAGAGGTAGAATGCAAAAGAAGAATGAGGAACACAGAAGAAGAATGAAGAATTAAGAAGAAGAAGGAAGAAAATATTGAGAAAGAAGAAAACAGCAGAAGATGAATGAAGAACAAGAATGTTGAAGATACATGAAGAACAAAGAAAAGAATGAAGAAGAAAAAGAAGAAGATGAAGAATGTAGTTGAAAGAAGTATAAAGAAAAAGAAAAAATAAGAAAAAGTAGAAGAAGAACGAAAATGAAAGAAGAAGTATAAGAGGAAATTTACCACAAAAAAAAGTAGAAGTGCGCTGGCGCACTTCTGAAGGGCGCTGGCGCACGTCTCAAGTGCTCAGGCGCACTTCTTCATCTTCTTCTTCTTCTTTATTCTTCTTCTACTACTTCTTTCATGATGTCTTCTTTTTCCCTTTTCTTCTTCTCTCTTCTTCTTCATTCTTCTTCTTCTTTCTTCATCTCATTCATCCTCTTATTTTTTTTCTTGTTCATACTTCTTCTTTTTTTTACCATTTTGTGACACTATGGGTTATGATCATCTCATGTGTTAGCATCCAAGTTTTATTCTTCTGACAATCTGAGTTGAAGACCCAACTCTTTTTCTTAGGATTAAGCAACTATCTAGCTCGATAACATTTGGATTCCCTCTGTTTCTAGAAGATGTGATTGAGCTTGAGTGTAAGACCCGTGTCAATCTTACCCGGTCTTATCACCTTGAACCAGGTTCAACCATCATGGTCGAGTCAAATGGACCAAGGGCGTGAAGGAGATCGAGATCCCAGGTATCAAATCGACCCAAAAACACTTAAAATAGGGGAAGGGTCGCATACCCAGCTAAGCAGGGTCAGACCTCCCAAAATAGAAAGTCAGACCCTTGGTTTTGGAGGGAGGGTCGGACAACTTATACCCCTAGGGTTGACGGGATCATCGACCCTCCCATCGACCCTCGGTTACCGCATAAAATAGAAATTTGGAAATTTCCATATTTTCGAATAGGATTCTTTCCTAATCTCAAAGGGACTTATTTTATGATATTCCTACTCTATTTAGAGGACGTCCCTAAGCCACTTTCACTCCTTTCACAACCCTAATTGAATTGAGAGAAAGAGAGGAGAAGAAAAAGAGGAAGAAGAGAGGAAGCAAGAGAACTTAGCAAAAAGGAGAAGAATTTCAGAGGAGTAATCTTCTCAGGTATGGATACCATTTCCATGAGTTTCTACAGAACATAGGTTAGTTATTGTTGAGAGTGTGATCTCGAAGAAACCCAAACCATCAATCCATGGTTAGGTTTTCATGGAAAACCCTAGGAGAATGCATGAAAGCTATCTAGGTGGATGATTCATGGTTTCAGACCATGGAATGAATGTTGAATGGAATGTAGAAGCAAGCCATAGGACCCCAAACACGAAGAATGGACTAAAAAGTGGAAATTGGACCAAAGTGCACAGAGGGTCGATGACCATCCGACCCTAGGTGTTCCTGACCATCGACCCTCAGTGTTCGGGAAGTTCAGTGTTAAGGGGGGTCGCACCCAGGGTCGATTCTGACTCCGACCCTACCTCCGACCCTCAGTTGACAGAATAGTTTTTAAATTGAGAATTAATTCTAATTAAATTCTATCGACTTTGTTAGGTCTTCTAGCAATATAATAACATTATAAAGGTGATTCTAAAGCTTGGAAAAGTATCTTATAGCAAGCTAAGGTGAGGAACCAGAACTCCAAACTAAATTGGTTAATAACAAACTGTTTTTCTATTTTCTTGAGTCCTATGCCATGCTTGATTCCATGCGAATATGTTTGTAATGTGCATACAGCATGCCATCCAATATTTCTATTATTTGTTCATGCATATTTACTTTATTGATTATAACATGATGATGATGATGATAGGAATAGGCATGTGATTGTATGTGTGTGGTTGATGTACTTGATGCTAGCGAGTATCAGGGGAGGTGTGATGAGAACGTCAATAAACGTTAACCTTTGGCGGGTCTCAGCACTTTAGCTCTATCTCTAACTCAACTCTTGTGCATTAGCATAGTCGTATCGCCATTACTTTAGCAGAACTATTATGTCATAGAGTATCAGGGGAGGTGGTCTCGGTCCTTGTAGTCTCTGACTCTACCGGGGGGCCTTAGCTCTATCTCTATGGACATTCTGAGGGATGCTGGGGTGAGGTCTTGGATACACTTTTTGGCATTAGGATTGGTTAGTTGCGAGCCCAGTTTGCAGCCCTCGCTAACAAGGGCTAACGTGTTGGTATGGCACTATATAGCAATAAACGTAACCTTTGTTATATAATGTTCTTGATTGGGTGCATGTGAGTTGACGATAAACGTGATCTTTGAGTAACGTCATACACTCGTGTATAGAGGCGGAGTCAATAAACGCGACCTTTGGCTACCTAAACCTTTCTATTGCATACTGCAAACTTATATACCAGACCAACGATATAAATTGACTTTTTTCATGCATATGTATTGTTGCATTGTTTTGGCTACTCACTGAGCCGTGATGTGTGCTCACCCCTCGACGTCGAATATTTTTAGTTGATGATGTAGGTTATACCATTGAAGATTATATGATTGCATCTGCGTATGGGAACGTAGCGGCGATGGAAGCTGAAGCGGAAGTGGATACACACGACTCCTCTTGCGAGTGCAACTCGTGTGTATTTTATTAGATATTTATAGGTTTCTTTGTTGGATTTATGAAGACATGTATTTGGTATTTAAATATTTATGTCTCAGTCGAAAACAGAATAATTGCTATTAAATTATTAATATCATTTTAGTTTCTCAGTTCATGTTATTATAAGACTTCCGCTGCTGTGTATTTACTCTGATTATAATTATGGATGTGTGTAAGTTTGGATAACGCGGGGATAGCCTATTTGAGATCCTGGTTGAACCGTTGGTTTATTAGCGGTTCATCACACCATTCTTAGATGTGCGGAATTGGGGTGTGACAACTTTGTATAAGAGCATCTCTGGCCTTGCCCGTCGAACAAACATACATTCGGGACAATTGTGAACTGAGATAGGATAAAAGTAAAACAGTAATATTAACACATTATAAGCACAAGTGATGTTTGAGACAAAATTTAAAAAGAGAATAATACATCTATTAAAGGGGAAACAAGTTACATACAATTAGAGAGAGAAACAAGATGTATATACGTAATGAAAGCAGAGTACTGTCCACAACCCAGACAGTTACTCTGTAGTACAAGGAAAAATAAAAGTACACTCAGGAAGCTGGAGGCGAAGGAGGAGGCGGTGCCTTACGGTCTCTGTCGTAGTCCTCAGCATAGACTCTAGTCAACTCGTCTATAGACTAGCTGTGAGACCAACTACCCTCTGATCAGTCGCACGCTGCACCTCTAGGAGCTCTCCCATCCGCGCGTCTGATGCGTGCTGAGCAGCCAACAGCTCATCCATCCTCAGATCAGATCTGCGCTGAGCATCCCTGATCTCCTCTAGCATCTCCATCATGGCTGAAGGTGGAAGTGAAGGATCAGTCGAATGGGAAGGACCAGCCTCAGGTGCAGGAGCCGCCGCAGAAGAAGTACCAACTCCAGCCGCATGTGTAGGTTAAGGCGGTGGTATCGAGTCGACGTCCATATACATACGATCGTCATCGTCGACCGGATCCACACGAGCTCTAGCACCAGCAGCAGCCTCAGCATCAGCCATCTCGACCCGAGTGTGAGGGCGCACCATCGCGTTCCTCTCCTCATCACTAACCTCAGCATCTCGCAGCCCCATCTTGCAGATAGCCTCCCAATCTAGAGGCGACGAGAAGGTCTTCTCCTGAATCATCTCATCCACTAAGTCCACCACCATGCGAGTAAGCAGGACAGTGATCATACGTCCATAGGGTAGATTACCCCTATGACCGAACAATGTAGCACTAATCATGGTCCGCATGATGATGTATGGAAGGCAGACGGGCTGTCGAGTGCATATACTGTATATCAGGAACTGGATCAGCTGAGACACCCTCTCATAGTGCCCACTCTACGGGATCAGATTATGCTGAATAATCTTACAGAAGACCCGTGGAGCTGGACGCAAGTAACAGGCTCTCATCTGCCAACGATCAGGATGGAGCAACTGATTGTCGATCTTTGCCCTCATCTCCATCTCAACAAACTGTGGCTCTCCCGGCGCACAGTACACCATGGGGCCATCATAGGGAATGCCCAGCAGATCGGCCAGCTGTCGATAATCAAAGAAAATGTGCACCCCCTTGACGTAAATGGTGATGCCCAGCTCCTGACCATGCTCGACGTCATTGTAATTCCCCACCACCTGGAGATTACAATAGAACTGGCGCACCAAATCTGGACATGTGCACGCGTCGTATGTGATGACAGGGAACCACCCCATATCACCAAATGCTCCCTCTACATTGAACAAGGCTAGCTCAGCCAAGTTCACCATGCGACCCCCTTCCACTTTCTTACGGGCATAGTCAGCATACTGTGCCTCAGCCTCATTCGAATGGAAGCAAAGTGGATCACGCACTCTGGGTACCTTGGTACGAGCCATAGTATCTACAAAATAAGAAAGATAAAGGAAACAAGGAGTTAATAGGATAAAAATCCAAAATTTGATGTAATAACGACGTAAGTTGACCATAAAGCCCCATTTCTCACCATTCAAGTGGGCATGAGAACTTACATAGGTTAAAACAAATCCTACAACCCACATACAGTAGGAAATTTTAACTGACGAATCTCAATTTGAAAAAATTCAAGAAAAATCAAAAATTCCGACAAATTAGGGCAAAAAGAGGAAATTTTAAGTTTCTCGATAACCAACCGATGAAACTCAAAAAATTTTGAGGGCTTTCGTTCCTCGAGACACCAATAACAAAATCCCCCCATAAAAATCAAATTTTTATGGTTGAAAAAAGTTTAATTTGGAAAAATACAATTTAAAGGTGTAAAAACCTAGAAATGGAAACCTAAAAACAAGTAAAAATGAGAAGACATACCTGTAGTGATGACGTGGACGTCGAAACCCGGAGTCAAATCGATCCAAAACAGTAGAGTAGCACTGTAGCAACTCAGAGAGGAGAGACGAGTCGAAACAGAGGAGGAATAGTGAGAAATGACCCAGAATCGGATCTTAAAAATCTGATTTTTGGTCCGAGGGTTGGACAATTCGACTAGCACAATCGACCCTCGAATCGACCCTCCCATCGACCCTCGGCTCTCGGGAATCTGACAGAAAATCAAGGGTCGGAACTGAGGGTCGGATACCCATCGACCCTCGCATCGACCCTCAGCTCTCGGGAAGAATAGGTCATTCCCACGGTCGGATACCAAGGGTCGGACATACCATCGACCCTGCATAGAAAAGATAGTATTTTTTTATAAAATGAGCTAAAATTGGAATTGATTATTGGTTAGCGTGCCTACATGAAATATAAATGACTTCTCTCCTATTTTGATGATTTTCAAGCACCACCAATCACAGAAAAGAATTATGTCTGGACGTAGGGTGACCCGACAGACCCGAAATGCAGTCCCACCACCACCACCCGTGGAGGAGACTAGTCAAGAAAATAATTATGCATCGGGTAATCCAGAATCGGAAAACCCTACAAATTTGCCACCTCCACCACCAGAGCTAACAACCGAAGTGATGAATTTGGCACAACAGCTGCAGCAGATGCAATACGCGCAGGCTCAGATGCAGGTTGCCATGGGAATTATGTTCCAAGCCACTCAGGCTGCACCCATGCACACAAGACAAGCCAGTGCAGCACTGGTGGGTAACCACCCAGCTCATCAGACACCTCAGCAACTGGCTGCACAGATTCCAGTATAGGTTCCAGGAACAGCTCAGGGTGATTACCAGTATCCACACAACATTTTTGGGGCAAACCCCCCAAATCAGCTGGACCACTCCCGACTAGTGGAGAGATTTTTGAAGATGAAACCTAAGGAATTCAACGGCAAACCGTCTGATCCATTGTATCCAGCACACTGGATAGACGAGATGGAGAGAAATTTCCTCATGATGACTATCATAGAGGAAGAGAAAGTACTGTGCGCCACCTTCATGCTCAAGGGCGACGCACATCATTGGTGGAAGTCAACGAAGGCATATCTACTGACCAAGCACTCTCTACTGACCTGGGCTATATATAAAGAAGCCTTCTTTGAGAAATATTTTCCACGGAGCTTCAGAGATTCGATGGAGAAGGAGTTCCTGAGTCTTTATCAGGGACAGATGTCAGTGGATGCGTACCAACACCGTTATGAAGAGCTGTTTTTCTTCGCACCACTGAGTATGCAAGAAGAAGAAACTAAAACCCGTAGGTTTGTCACAGGACTAAGAGGAAACATTTGAGAACATGTTCTGGGCTTAGAAAATAGAATTTATAATGAAGCTGTCCAAATCGCTCGAGTTATAGAATCGAGCCAGAAGGAGAGTTATTTTACTCAAAACAGAGGTATCAAAAGGCCAGCCGGAAATTCTTACAACGGAGGCAATAACAAGACATATAAGCCTTTCCATCCTCAGAATTTTACTGCTGCAACCAGGACTACTCCAGCAGCTCAACCCCAGCCAAAGCCAAACTCTGAAGTCCTGAAGTGTTTTAACTGCAACCAGCCGGGACATAAGGCAAGGGAGTGCCCTTAGCCCAAGAAGCAATTCCATCAGGGATGTGTATATGCTGTTACGTCCGAGGATGCAGCCGCATCACCCGATGTGGTCACAGGTATGACTGAAACTTTTAAAGTTGTAATTACATTGAATGAGCATGTAGACTAAGTAAAGATAAATCACATGTATTGTACCTATAAATGGCGTACCCGCCAAAGTACTCTTTGATTCCGGAGCTACTCATTCATTTATATCTGTGTCATTTGGAAAGAAGACGAAATTACCCATCAAAACATTAGACTACAAATTACTTGTACGATCACCGATGGGGTTAGAAGTGGAACTAGAGAAAGGTTTTGGACCATGTCAAGTTCTCATTGGAGAGAAGACTTTAGATGCAACCTAAATACAACTTGAGATGGCAGACTTTGATGTCATCTTGGGAATGGACTGGTTAGCTCGGCATTCTGCAAATCTATTATGCGCCAAAAAGAAGCTAATGTTCAAAGACAAAGAAGGAGCAAAATTAAGTTTCTCGGGAACCAAACTTCCCCGGAGACGCAAGCTCATACTTTCAGCACTAAAGGCTAAGAAGTGCCTTGAGAAAGGGGCAATCGGGTATCTAGTATCCGTGGTTGACCTAACCAAGGAAGCGCCATAAATGGAAGATATTGATGTCGTGCAGGACTATCCTGACGTATTTCTAGAGGAACTTCCCGGATTACCACCCGACTGGGCGACAGAGTTGGTAATAGACCTTATACCTGGAGCAGCACCCGTATCAAAAGTACCTTATAGGATGGCTCCTACGGAACTGAAGGAACTGAAGGTGCAACTACAAGAATTGCTGGACAAGGGTTATATTCGACCCAGTATATCTCCATGGGGTGCACCGGTGTTGTTCGTAAAGAAGAAGGATGATAGCGTTCGATTATGTATCGACTATTGGGAGTTGAATAAACAGACAATCAAGAATCGATATCCACTACCTCGGATCGATGACTTGTTCGATCAGTTACAAGGGGCAAAATTATTTTCTAAGATCGATCTGCTATCATCAGTTGAAGATTAAAGAAGGTGATATTCCGAAGACAGCTTTCAGGACCAGATATGGACACTATGAATTTTTGGTGATGTCTTTTGGATTAACTAATGCACCGGCAATGTTCATGGAACTTATGAACCGAGTTTTCCATGATATGTTGGATACATCGGTTATAGTATTCATTGATGATATATTGGTATACTCCAAGGATAAGGAAACCCATATCAAGAACCTAAACGTAGCCCTACAACGTTCAAGGAAAGAGAAGCTATATGCCAAATTTTCAAAGTGCGAGTTTTGGCTAAGTGAAGTCGCATTCCTAGGCCATGTAGTATCCGCTGAAGGAATCAAAGTAGACCCTAGAAAGATCGAGGCTATTGTGAAGTGGGAAGCACCAAAGAGCGTTTCAGAAATTAGAAGTTTTCTGGGGCTAGCTGGTTATTATCGAAGATTTGTAGAAGACTATTCTCGGATTGCCGTACCTCTCACCATTTTGACCAAGAAAGGTGAAAAGTTTTTGTGGACGGATAAATTTGAGAAGAGCTTCCAGACATTGAAGACCAGATTGATAACCGCCCTGATTTTGACTATTCCCGTGCCAGGATAGACATTTACTTTATACACTGATGCGTCGGGACTGGGATTGGGATGTGTGCTTATGCAAGGAGAGCAAGTGATTGCTTATGCTTCAAGACAGTTAAAGGTACATGAGAAAAATTATCCCACTCATGATCTGGAGCTAGCAGCAGTAGTATATGCGGTCAAGATATGGAGACATTACCTATACGGGGAGAAATTTTAGATTAAGTCAGACCATAAAAGTCTTACTTAGTTATTTAATCAGAAGGAGTTGAATATGAGACAAAGGAGATGGCTGGAACTATTGAAAGACTATGAAGTGATATCCAGTATCATCCGGGAAAAGCGAACGTGGTAGCGGATGCATTGAGCAGAAAAGCAATGATAAAATTTCAAGGAGAAGTTAGCACGACTGCAGCAATGTGTACCAATGGAATGGTGTTCAATCACGGCAACGAGCAGTATATGATAGATACAACAGATGAATCAGCCAACCAAGGGTTTGTTCATCGGTTTTTGAATATGTTCGCGGCATTGAAGATTATACCGGATATAGTGGACGAAGTGAAGACAGCTATCAAAGCAGATCCTTATCTGAGAATAGTACAAGAAGATATTGAGAAAGGTAGGACTAACCCTGAGTTCACCTTGGATGATGAGAGAGTATTGAAATACAAAGGAATAATATGTGTACCTGAAACAGAAAGTATGGACATTAGGCACCGACGGATGAAAGAAGCCCATAGCACCATCTATTTGATACATCCTGAAAGTACAAAAATGTATCATGATCTAAAGAAACTATATTGGTGGAGGGGAATGAAAGCAGATGTCGCTAAGTTCGTGTCTCAATGCCTAAATTGTTAGAAAGTAAAGGCTGAACGAAAAAGACCCGCTGGATTGTTGCAGCCATTACCGGAACCAGCATGGAAATGGGACTGTATCACTATGGACTTCGTCACGGGACTATAATTGACTCCTCGAGTAGTTGACGTAGTTTGGGTGATTGTGGACCGTCTGACTAAAACAACTCCCTTCATACCTATACGACCTCAATATACACTGGAAAGGTTAGGAAAGCTGTATGTGGATAATATTGTTTGGTTACACGGTGTACCAGAAAGTATTGTGTCCGATAGAGATCCACGTTTTACTTCTAAATTTTGGGAAGGACTGGAAAAGGCTATGGGTACAACATTGAAGTTCAGTACTGCATTCCACCCACAAACAGATGGACAGTCAGAGCATACAATCCAGATTCTAGAAGATATGCTACAAGCATGTGTGATTGATTTTAAAGGATCGTGGGATGAAAGATTACCATTGATCTAGTTCGCTTATAATAACAGCTATCAGGCTACTATACAGATGTCACCTTATGAAGCACTGTATGGCCGAAAGTGTCGAACTCCCTTGTTTTGAAATGAAGTTGGAGAACGTAGTATTGTTGGACCGGAATTTGTTGAAGAGACTTGTCGAGTGGTCGACATCATCAAGGAAAGAGTGAGAACAGCTTAGAACCGTAAGAAGCAATATGCAGATACTCGACGAAGAGATCTGGAGTTCGCCGTAGGTGATAAAGTATATTTGAAAGTATCGCCTATGCGAGGATTGAAGAGGTTCGGGCAGAAAGGGAAGCTAAGTCCAAGATATGTCGGGCCGTATGAAATTCTAGCTAAGCGTGGAAAAGTAGCTTATCACTTAGCACTACCACCATCTATGTCAAGTGTACATGACGTATTTCATATTTCCTTATTGAAAAAGTATGTCAAAGACCCAACGCATGTTTTGACAGTGGATTTGCCAGAATTGACTGATGATTTGACATTTGAAGTAACATCAACAGAAATCACTAGTCGAAAGGTTCAACGTCTACGCAACAGAGATATCTACTATGTTAAGGTCACATGGAAAACTAGAGACATGAAAGAAATTACATGGGAAGAAGAGAATGCTATGCGAAAGCAATACCCTCACTTATTTGATTCAGAAGGTATGTATAATTTCGAGGACAAAATTTTTATAAGTTAGGGGGAGTTGTAAGACCCGTGTCAATCTTACCCGGTCTTATCACCTTGAACCAGGTTCACCCATCATGGTCGAGTCAAATGGACCAAGGGCGTGAAGGAGATCGAGATCCCAGGTATCAAATCGACCCAAAAACACTTAAAATAGGGGAAGGATCGCATACCCAGCTAAGCAGGGTCGGACCTCCCAAAACAGAAAATCAGACCCTTGGTTTTGGAGGGAGGGCCGGACTACTTTTACCCCTAGGGTCGACGGGATCATTGACCCTCCCATCGACCCTTGGTTACCGCACAAAACAGAAATTTGGAAATTTCCATATTTTTGAATAGGATTCTTTCCTAATCTCAAAGGGACTTATTTTAGGATATTCCTACTCTATTTTGAGGACGTCCCTAAGCCACTTTCACTCCTTTCACAACCCTAATTGAATTGAGAGAAAGATAGAAGGAAAAGAGGAAGAAGAGAGGAAATAAGAGAACGTAGCAAAAAGGAGAAGAATTTCAGAGAAGGAGTAATCTTCTCAGGTATGGATACTAATTCCATGAGTTTCTACAGACCCTAGGTTAGTTATTGTTGAGAGTGTGATCTCAGAGAAACCCAAACCATCAATCCATGGTTAGGTTTTAATGGAAAACCCTAGGAGAATGCATGAAAGCTATCTAGGTGGATGATTCATGGTTTCAGACCATGGAATGAATGTTGAATGGAATGTAGAAGCAAGCCATAGGACCCCAAACACGAAGAATGGACTAAAAAGTTGAAATAGGACCAAAGTGCACAGAGGGTCGCACCGAGGGTCGATGACCATCCGACCCTAGGTGTTCCTGACCATCGACCCTCAGTGTTCGAAAAGTTCAGAGTTAAGGGAGGGTCGCATCCAGGGTAGATTCTGACTCCGACCCTATCTCCGACCCTCAGTTGACAGAATAGTTTTTAAATTGAGAATTAATTCTAATTAAATTCTATCGACTTTGTTAGGTCTTCTAGCAATATAATAACATTATAAAGGTGATTCTAAAGCTTGGAAAAGTATCTTATAGCAAGCCAAGGTGAGGAACCAGAACCCCAAACTAAATTGGTTAATAACAAACTGTTTTTTTATTTTCTTGAGTCCTATGCCATGCTTGATTCTATGCGAATATGTTTGTAATGTGCATACAGCATGCCATCCAATATTTCTATTATTTGTTCATTCATATTTACTTTATTGATTATAACATGATGATGATGATGATAGGAATAGGCATGTGATTGTATGTGTGTGGTTGATGTACTTAATGCTAGAGAGTATCAGGGGAGGTGTGATGAGAACGTCAATAAACGTTAACCTTTGGCGGGTCTCAGCACTTTAGCTCTATCTCTAACTCAAGTCTTGTGCATTAGCATCGTCGTATCGCCATTACTTTAGCAGAACTATTATGTCATAGAGTATCAGGGGAGGTGGTCTTGGTCCTTGTAGTCTCTGACTCTACCGGGGGGCCTTAGCTCTATCTCTAGGGACATTCTGAGGGATGCTGGGGTGAGGCCTTGGATACACTTTTTGGCATTAGGATTGGTTAGTTGCGAGCCCAGTTTGCAGCCCTCGCTAACAGGGACTAACGTGTTGGTATGGCATTATATAGCAATAAACGTAACCTTTGTTATATAATGTTCATGATTGGGTGCATGTGAGTTGACGATAAACGTGATCTTCGGGTAATGTCACACACTCGTGTATAGAGGCGGAGTCAATAAACGTGACCTTTGTCTACCTAAACCTTTCTATTGCATACTGTAAACTTATATACCAGACCAAAGATATAAATTGACTTTTTGCATGCATATGTATTATTGCATTGTTTTGGCTACTCACTGAGCCGTGATGTGTGCTCACCCCTCGACGTCGAATATTTTTAGTTGATGATGCAGGTTGTACCATTGAGGATTATATGAATGCGTCTGTGTACGGGAACGTAGCGGCGATGGAAGCTGAAGCTGAAGTAGATACACACGACTCCTCTTGCGAGTGCAACTCGTGTGTATTTGATTAGATATTTATAGGTTTCTTTATTGGATTTATTAAGACATGTATTTGGTATTTAAATATTTATGTCTCAGTTGAAAATAGAATAATTGCTATTAAATTATTAATATCATTTTAGTTTCTCAGTTCATGTTATTATAAGACTTTCGCTATTGTGTATTTACTCTGATTATGATTATGGATGTGTGTAGGTTTGGATAACGCGGGGATAGCCTATTTGAGATCCTGGTTGAACCGTTGGTTTATTAGCGGTTCATCACACCATTCTGAGATGTGCAGAATTGGGGTGTGACATTGAGTGTAGCGTTTGCAACATAGTTTGTCAGAAGAATAAAATATGGATGCTAACTGCATGAGATGATCGTGAGCCGTATTTTCATAAAATGGTGTGAAATGTGCTCGTGCTATTTGAATGAAAAAGAAGAAGAAGAATGAATGAATCAGATAGAGGAAAAAGAAGATGAGGAAGAGGTGGAAAGAAGAAGAATGAAGATGAAGAAAGAAGAAGAATGAAGAAGAAAGAGGAAGAGAAAGAAGAAAAATAATGAGGAAAAAAGTTGAAGAAAAAGAAAAGGAAGAATAAGAAGAAGAGTGAAGAAAAAGAAGAACGAAGTAGAAAAATAAAGAAGAAGAACGAAGTTGAAGAAAAAGTTGAAGAAGACGAAGATTGAAAAATGGCGAAGAAGAATAAAGAAAAAGAAGAAGAATAAGTAGAAGAACACGAATGAAGAAGAATGAAGAAAAGAATGAAAAAGTAAAATGAAGAACATAGAAGAAGAAGAAGAAGAATGAAGAGGAAGAATGTTGAAGAAGAATGAAGAATGAAGAAAATATTGAGAAAGAAGAACACAGAAGAAGCAGAATGAAAAAGAAGAATGTAAAAGAAGCAAGAAGAACAAAGAAAAAGAATGAAGAAGAAAAAGAAGAAGATGAAGATTGTAGTTGAAAGAAGAAGAAAAAAAAAAAGAAGTAGAATGAAAAAGAAAGAAGAAATATAAGTCAAAATTTACCACAAAAAAAATATTAAAGGTGCGCTGGCGCACTTCTTCATCTTCTCCTTCTTCTTTATTCTTCTTCTACTTCTTCTTTCATCATGTCCTCTTTTTCCTTTTCTTCTTCATTCTTTTTCTTCCGTCTTCTTTTTCCCTTTTCTTTTTCTTTCTTCTTCTTCATTCTTCTTCTTCTTTCTTTGTCTCAATCATCTTCTTATTTTTCTTCTTGTTCGTCCTTCTTCGGTATTATGGGTTACGATCATCTCATGTGCTAGCATCCAAGTTTTATTCTTCTGACATTCTAAGTTAAAGTCCCAACTCCTTCTTAATAGGATTATGCTACTCTCTAGCTCAATCGCATTTGGTTTCCCTCTGTTTCTAAAAGATGGGGTTGAGCTTGAGTGTAGCGTTTGCAACTTAGTTTGTCATAAGAATAAAAAAAGGATGCTAACTGCATGAGATGATCATGAACCGTATAATCATAAATTGGTGCGAAATGTGCTTGTACTCTTCGAATGAAAAAGAAGAAGAAGAATGAATGAATCAGACAGAAGAAAAAGAAGATGAGGAAGAGGAGAAAAGAAGAAGAATGAAGATGAAGAAAGAAGAAGAACGAAGAAGAAAGAGGAAGAGAAAGGAGAATAAAAAGAAGAGAAAAGATGAATAAAAAGAAAAGGAAGAATAAGAAGAATAATGAAGAAAAAGAATGAAAAAGAAGAAATAAGAACTTAGAAGAAGAAGAAGAAGAATGAAGAGGAAGAATGTTAAAGAAGAATGAGGAACAAAGAAGAAAAATGAAGAATGAAGAAAAGATTGTGAAAGAAGTACACAACAGAAGAAGAATGAAGAAGAAGAATGTTGAAGATACATGAAGAACAAAGAAAAGAATGAAGAGGAAAAAGAAGAATATGAAGAATGTAGTTGAAAGAAGTATAAAGAAAAAGAAAGAAGAATAAGAAGTAGAAGAAGAACGAAAATTAAAGAAGAAGTATAAGAGGAAATTTATCCACAAAAAAAAAAGTAGAAGTGCGCTGGCGCACTTCTGAAGGGCGCTGGCGTACGTCTCAAGTGCGCAGGCACACTTCTTCATCTTCTTCTTCTTCGTCTTTATTCTTCTTCTACTACTTCTTTCATCATGTTCTTTTTTCCTTTTCTTCTTCATTCTTCTTCTTTTGTCTTCTTTTTCCCTTTTCTTCTTCTCTATTCATCTTCACTCTTCTTTTTCTTTCTTCGTCTTATTCATCTTCTTATTTTTCTTCTTGTTCATACTTCTTTTGTTTTTCACCTTTTTATAACACTATGGGTTACGATCATCTCATGTGTTAGCATCCAAGTTTTATTCTTCTGATAGTCTGAGTTGAAGACCCAACTCTTTCATCATAGGGTTAAGCTACTGTCTAGCTCAATTGCATTTGGATGCCCTCAGTTTCTAGCTGATGCGGTTGAGCTTGAGTGTTGCATTTGCAACTCAGTTTGTCAGAAGAATAAAATATGGATGCTAACTGCATGAGATGATTGTGAGCCGTATTTTCATTAAATGTTGCGAAATGAGCTCGTGCTCTTTGAATGAAAAAGAAGAAGAATGAATGAATGAATTAGACAGAGGAAAAAGAATATGAGGAAGAGGAGGAAAGAAGAAGAATGAAGATGTAGAAAGAAGAAGAATGAAGAAGAAAGAGGAAGAGAAAGAAGAAAAAAAATGAAGAAAAAAGATGAAGAAAAAGAAAAGGAAGATTAAGAAGAAGAATGAAGAAGAAGAAGAAGAAGAAGAAGAATGAAGAAGAAAAAGAAAGAAGAAGAACGAAGTAGAAGAAAAAGTTGAAGAAGGTGAAGATTGAAAAATGGCGAAGAAGAATGAAGAAAAAGAAGTAGAATTAGTAGAAGAACACGAATGAAGAAGAATGAAGAAAAGAATGAAAAAGTAAAAAGAGAAACTTATAAAAAGAAGAAGAAGAAGAATGAAGAGGAAGAATGTTGAAGAAGAATGAAGAATGAAGAAAAGATTGAGAAAGAAGAACACAGATAAGAAGAATGAAAAAGAAGAATGTAGAAGAAGCAAGAAAAATAAAGAAAAAGAATGAAGAAGAAAAAGAAGAAGATGGAGAATGTAGTTGAAAGAAGATGAAAGAAAAAGAAAGAAGAAGAAGAAGAACGAAAAAGAAAGAAGAAGAATAAGACAAAAATTTACCAGAAAAAAAAAATTAGTGGTGCACTGGCGCACTTCTGAAGGGCGCTGGCACACTTCTTCATCTTCTTCTACTTCTTCTTTCATCATGCCATTTTTTTCTTTTTCTTCTTCATTCTTCTTCTTTTGTCTTTTATTCCCATTTCTTCTTCTCAGTTCTTCTTCATTCTTCTTCTTTCTTCGTCTCAGTGATCTTTTTATTTTTCTTCTTGTTCATACTTCTTCTGTTTTCCACCTTTTTGTGACACTATGGTTTACGATCATCTCATGTGTTAGCATCCAAGTTTTATTCTTCTGACAATCTGAGTTAAAGTCCTAATTCCTTCTTCTTAGGATTAAGCTACTGTCTAGCTCAATCACATTTGGACTCTCTCTGTTTTTAGAAGATGCGGTTGAGCTTGAGTGTTGCGCTCGCAACTCAGTTTGTCAGAAGAATAAAATATGGATGCTAACTGCATGAGATGATCGTGAACCGTATTGTCATAAAATGGTGTGGAATGTACTCGTACTCTTTGAATGAAAAGGAAGAAGAGGAATGAATGAATCAGACAGAGGAAAAAGAAGATGAGGAAGAGGAGGAAAGAAGAAGAATGAAGATGAATTAAAAGAAGAATGAAAAAGAAAGAGGAAGAGAAAGAAGAAAAAAAAGAAAAAAAAGACAAAAAAAAAGAAGAAAAAAGATGAACAAAAAGAAAAGGAAGAATAAGAAGAAGAATGAAGGAGAAGAAGAAGAAGAAGAAAAATGAAGAAGAAAAAGAAAGAAGAAGAACGAAGTTGAAGAAAAAGTTGAAGAAGATGAAGATTGAAAAATGGTGAAGAATAACGATGAAAAAGATGAAGAATAAGTAGAAGAACACGAATGAAGAAGAATGAAGAAAAGAATGAAAAAGTAAAAAGAAGAACATAGAAGAAGGAGAAGAAGAATGAAGAGGAAGAATGTTAAAGAAGAATGAAGAATGAAAAAGAAGAATGTAGAAGAAGCCAGAAGAACAAAGAAAAAGATTGATGAAGAAAAAGAAGAATATGAAGAATGTAGTTGAAAAAAGAAGAAAGAAAAAGAAAGAAGTAGAAGAAGAACGAAAAAGAAAGAAGAAGTATAAGAGGAAATTTACCACAAAAAAAAATGAAGAAGGGCGCCGGCGCACTTCTCTAGTGCACTGGCGCACTTCTTCATCTTCTTCTTCATCTTTATTCTTCTTCTACTTCTTCTTTCATCATGTCTTTTTTTTCCTTTTCTTCTTCATTCTTCTTCTACTTCTTCTTTCATCATGTCTTTTTTTCCTTTTCTTCTTCATTCTTCTTCTTACGTCTTCTTTTTCCATTTTCTTTTTCTCTCTTCTTCTTCATTCCTCTTCTTTTTTCGTCTCATTCATCTTCTTAATTTTCTTCTTGTTCATTCTTCTTCTGTTTTTCAACTTTTTGTGATACTATGGGTTACGATCATCTCATGTGTTAGCATCCAAGTTTTATTCTTCTGACAATCTGAGTTAAAGACTGAACTCCTTCTTCCTAGGATTATGCTACTCTCTAGCTAAATCGCATTTGGTTTCCCTCTATTTCTAGAAGATGTGGTTGAGCTTGAGTGTAGCATTTGCAACTCAGTTTGTCAGAGGAATAAAATTTGGATGCTAACTGCATGAGATGATCTTGAACCGTATTATCATAAATTGGTGCCAAATGTGCTTGTGCTCTTTGAATGGAAAAGAAGAAGAAGAATGAATGAATCAGACAGAGGAAAAAGAAGATGAGGAAGAGGAGAAAAGAAGAAGAATGAAGATGAAGAAAGAAGAAGAATGAAGAAGAAAGAGGAAGAGAAGGAAGAAAAAAATGAAGAGAAAAGATGAATAAAAAGAAAGGAAGAATACAAAGAAGAATGAAGAAGAAGAAGAAGAAGAAAAACGAAGAAGAAAAAGAAAGAAGAAGAAGAAGTAAAAGAAAAAGTTGAAGAAGATGAAGAATGAAAAATGGCGAAGAAGAATGAAGAAAAAGAAGTAGAATAAGTAGAAGAAGACGAATGAAGTAGAATGAAGAAAAAGAACGAAAAAGAAGAAAGAAGAACAGAGAAGAAGAAGAAGAAGAATGAAGAGGAAGAATGTTAAAGAAGAATGAGGAACAAAGACGAAGAATAAAGAATGAAGAAGAAGAATGAAGAAAGGATTGAGAAAGAAGAACACAGTATAAGAAGAACAAAGAAGAAGAATGTTGAAGATACATGAAGAGCAAAGACAAAATGAAGAAGAAAAAGATGAAGACGAAAAATGTAGTTGAAAGAATTATAAAGAAAAAGAAAGAAGAAGAAGTAGAAGAAGAACGAAAAATGAAAGAAGAAGTATAAGAGGAAATTTACCACAAAAAAAAAAAGTAGAAGTGCGCCAGCATTTCTGAAGGGCGCTGGCGCACGTCTCAAGTGCGCAGGCACATTTCTTCATCTTCTTCTTCTTCTTTATTCTTCTTCTACTTCTTCTTTCATCATGTCCTTTTTTTCCTTTTCTTCTTCATTCTTCTTCTTTTGTCTTCTTTTTCCATTTTCTTCATCTCTCTTCTTCTTCATTCTTCTTCTTTCTTCGTCTCATTCTTCTTCTTATTTTTCTTCTTGTTCAGACTTCTTCTATTTTTCATCTTTTTGTGACACTATCGGTTACGATCATCTCATGTGTTAGCATCCAAGTTTTATTCTTCTGACAATCTGAGTTGAGGACCCAACACTTTCTTCTTATGATTAAGCTACTCTCTAGCTGAATCGCATTTGGATTCCCTCTGTTTCTAGAAGATGCGGTTGAGCTTGAGTGTAGCGTTTGCAACTCAGTTGTTCAGAAGAATAAAAGATGGATGCTAACTGCATGAGATGATCGTGAGCCGTATTGTCATTAAATGGTGCGAAATGTTTTCGTGCTCCTTGAATGAAAAAGAAGAAGCAGAATAAATGAATCGGACAGAAGAAAAAGATGATGAGGAAGAGGTGAAAAGAAGAAGAATGAAGATGAAGAAAAAAGATGAAGAAAAAGAAAAGGAAGAATAAGAAGAAGAATGAAGAAGAGGAAGAAGAAGAAGAAGAAGAACGAAGAAGAAAAAGAAAGAAGAAGAACGAAGTAGTAGAAAAAGTTGAAGAAGATGATGATAGAAAATTGGTGAAGAAGAATGAAGAAAAAGAAGAAGAAGAAGTAGAATAACATGAATGAAGAAGAATGAGGAAAAGAATGAAAAAGTAAAAAGAAGAACATAGAAGAAGAAGAAGAAGAATGAAGAGGAAGAATGTTGAAGAAGAATGAAGAATGAAGAAAAGATTGAGAAAGAAGAACACAAAAGAAGAAGATTGAAATAGAAGAATGTAGAAAAAGCAAGAAGAACAAAGAAAAAGAATGAAGAAGTAAAATAAGAAGATGAAGAATGTAGTTGAAAGAAGAAGTAAGAAAGAGAAAGAAGAAGAAGAAGAAGAACGAAAAAGAAAGAAGAAGTATAAGATGAAATTTACCTCAAAAAAAAAATAGAGGTGCGTTTGCGCACATCTGAAGGGCACTGGCGCACTTCTTCATCTTCTTCTTCTTCTCTATTCTTCTTCTACTACTTCTTTCATCATGTCTTTTTCTTTCATTTTCTTCTTCTTTTGTCTTCTTTTTCCCTTTTCTTCTTCTATCTTCTTCTTCTTTCTTTGTCTCATTCGTCTTCTTATTTTTCTTCTTGTTCATTCTTCATCTATTTTCCACGATTTTGTGACACTATGGGTTACGATCATCTCATGTGTTAGCATCCATGTTTTATTCTTCTAATAATCTGAGTTGAAGACCCAACTCTTTCTTCTTAGGATTAAGCTACAGTCTAACTCAATCGCATTTGGATTCGCCCTATTTTTAGAAGATGCGGTTGAGCTCGAGTGTAGCGTTTGCAACTCAGTTTGTAAGAAGAATAAAATATGGATGCTAACTGCATGAGATGATCGTGAACTGTATTGTCATAAAATGGTGCGAAATGTGCTCGTGCTCTCTGAATGAAAAAGAAGAAAAAGAATGAATGAATCAGACAGAGGAAAAAGAAGATGGGGAAGAGGAGGAAAGAAAAAGAATGAAGATGAATTAAGAAGAAGAATGAAGAAGAAAGAGGAAGAGAAAGAAAAAAAAAAAGAAGAAAAAAGATGAAGAAAAAGAGAAGGAAAATAAGAAGAAGAATGAAGAAGAAGAAGAAGAAGAAGAAGAAGAACGAAAAAGAAAAAGAAAGAAGAAGAAAGAAGTAGAAGAAAAAGTTGAAGAAGATGAAGATTGAAAAATGGCGAAGAAGAATGAAGAAAAGAAGAAGAAAAAGTTGAAGAAGACAAATGAAGAAGAATGAAGAAAAGAATGAAAAAGAAGAAATAAGAACATAGAAGAAGAAGAAGAAGAATGGGTAGGAAGAATGTTGAAGAAGAATGAGGAACAAAGAAGAAGAATGAAGAACGAAGAAGTAGAATGAAGAAAAGATTGAGAAAGAAGAATACAGAAGAAGAAGAATGAAGAAGAAGAATTTAGAAGAAGCATGAAGAACAATGAAAAAGAAGGAAGAAGAAAAAGAAGAAGATGAAGAATGTAGTTGAAAGAAGAAGAAAGAAAAAGAAAGAAGAAGAAGAAGTATAAGAGGAAATTTACCAAAAAAAAAAAAGTAGAAGTGCGCTGCCGCACTACTCTAGTGCGCTGGAGCACTTCTTCATCTTCTTCTTCTTCTTTATTCTTCTTCTACTTCTTCTTTCATCATGTCCTTTTCTTCCTTTTCTTCTACATTCTTCTTCTTCCGTCTTCTTTTTACCTTTTCTTTTTCTTTCTTCTTCTTCATTCTTCTTCTTCTTTCTTCGTCTCATTCATCTTCTTATTTTTCTTCTTGTTCATTTTTCTTTTGTTTTTCATCTAGATTTTCTTCTTCTGACAAGAACGAAGAAGAAAAAGAAAGAAGAAGAAGGAAGTAGAAGAAGGTGAATGAAGAAGAATGAAGAAAAGACTGAAAAAGAAGAAATAAGAACATCGAAGAAGAGTAAGATGAATGAAGAGGAAGAATGTTGAAGAAGAATGAGGAAGGGAAAGAAGAAGAATGAATAAAAAAGTGGAAGATGAAAAATAATGAAGAAAAAGGATGAACAAAAAGAAAAGGAAGAATAAGATGAAGAATGAAGAAGATGAAGAAGAAAAAGAATGAAGAAGAAAAAGAAAGAAGAACGAAGTAGAAGAAAAAGTTGAAGAAGATGAAGATTGAAAAATGGCGAAGAAGAATTAAGAAAAATAAGAAGAATAAGTAGAAGAAGGCGAATGAAGAAGAATGAAGAAAAGAATGAAAAAGGAGAAAGAAGAACATAGAAGAAGAAGAAGAATAATGAGGAACAAAGAAGAAGAATGAAGAATGAAGAAGAAGAATGAAGAATGAAGTAAAGATTGTGAAAGAAGAACACAGAAGAAGAAGAATGAAAAAGAAGAATGTAGAAGAAGCATGAAGAACAAAGAAAAAGAATGAAGAAGAAAAAGCAGAAGCTAAAGAATGTAGTTGAAATAAGAAGAAAGAAAAAGAAAGAAGAAGAAGAAGAACGAAAAAGAAAGAAGAAGTATAAGACGAAATTTACCACAAAAAAATATGAGAAGTGCGCTGGCGCACTTCTAAAGTGTGCTGGCGCACTTCTACATCTTCTTCTTCTTCTCTATTCTTCTTCTACTTCTTCTTTCATCATGTCTTTTTTTTCCTTTTCTTTTTAATTCTTATTCTTCCGTCTTCTGTTTCCCTTTTCTTCTCCCTTCTTCTTCTTCATTATTATTCTTCTTTCTCCATCTCATTCAACTTCTTATTTTTCTTCTTGTTCATTCTTCGTCTGTTTTCCCCCTTTTTGTGACACTATGGGTTACGATCATCTCATGTGTTAGAATCCAAGTTTAATTCTTCTGACAATCTGAGTTGAAGACCCAACTCCTTCTTCTTAGGATTAAGCTACTCTGTAGCTCAATCGCATTTGGATTCCCTCTATTTCTAGAAGATGCAGTTGAGCTTGAGTGTAGCGTTTGCAACTCAGTTTGACAGAAGAATAAAATAAGGATGCTAACTGCATGAGATGATCGTGAACCATATTGTCATTAAATGGAACAAAATGTGCTCGTGCTCTTTGAATGAAAAAGAAGAAAAAGAATGAATGAATCAGATAGAGGAAAAAGTAGATGAGGAAGAGGAGGAAAGAAGAAGAATGAAGATGAAGAAAGAAGAAGAATGAAGAAGAAAGAGGAAGAGAGAAGAAACAAAAAAAAGAAGAAAAAAGATGAATAAAAAGAAAAGGAAGAATAAGAAGAAGAATGAAGAAGAAGAAGAAGAAGAAGAAGAAGAAGAAGAACGAAAAAGAAAAAGAAAGAAGAAGAAAGATGTAGAAGAAAATGTTGAAGTAGATGAAGACTGAAAAAATGGCAAAGAAGAATGAAGAAAAAGAAGAAAAAGTATAAGAAGACGAATGAAGAAGAATAAAGAAAACAATGAAAAAGAAGAAAGAAGAACATAGAAGAAGAAGAAGAAGGAAGAAGAGGAATGAGGAACAAAGAAGAAGAATGAAGAATGAAGAAGAAGAATGAAGAATGAAGAAGAAGAATGAAGAAAAGATTAAAAAAGAAGAACACAGAAGAAGAAGAATGAAGAAGAAGAATGTTGAAGAAGCACGAAAAACAAAGAAAAACAATGAAGAAGAAAAAGAAGAAGATGAAGAATGTAGTTGAAAGAAGAAGAAAGAAAAAGAAAGAAGAAGAAGAAGTAGAAGAAGAACGAAAAGAAAGAAGTATAAGAGGAAATTTACCAAAAAAAAAAAAAAAAGTAGAAGTGCGCTGCCGTACTTCTCAAGTGCGCTGGAGCACTTCTTCATCTTCTTCTTCTTCTTTATTCTTCTTCTTCTTCTTCTTTACTCTTCTTCTACTTCTTCTTTCATCATGTCCTTTTTTTTCTTTTTCTTCTTCATTATTCTTCTTCCGTTTTCTTTTTCTTTCTTCTTCTTCATTCTTTTTCTTCTTTCCTCATCTCATTCATCTTCTTATTTTTCTCCAAGTCCATTCTTCTTCTGTTTTTCATTTTTTTGTGACACTATGGATTACGATCATCACATGTGTTAGCATCCAAGTTTTATTCTTCTGACAATCTGAATTGAAGACCCAGCTCCTTCTTCTTAGGATTAAGCTACTCTCTAGCTCAATCGCATTTGGATTCCCTCTGTTTCTAGACGATGCGATTGAGCTTGAGTGGAGCGTTTCCAACTCAGTTTGTCAGATGAATAAAATATGGATGCTAACTACATGAGACGATCGTGAGCCATATTGTCATAAAATTATGCAAAATGTGCTCGTGCTTTTTGAATGAAAAAGAAGAAGGATAATGAATGAATCAGACAGAGGAAAAAGAAGATGAGGAAGATGAGGAAAGAAGAAAAATGAAGATGTAGAAAGAAGAAGAATGAAGAAGAAAGAGGAAGAGAAAGAAGAAAAAAATTAAGAGAAAAGATGAATAAAAAGAAAAGGAAGAATAAGAAGAAGAATGAGGAAGAAGAAGAAGAAGAAGAAGAAGAACGAAGAAGAAAAAGAAAGAAGAAGAAGAAGTAGAAGAAAATGATGAAGAAGATGAAGATTGAAAAATGGCGAAAAAGAATGAAGAAAAAAGAAGAAGAATAAGTAAAAGAATACGAATGAAGAAGAACGAAGAAAAATAATGAAAAAGAAGAAAGAAGAACATAGAAGAAGAAGAAGAAGAATGAAGAGGAAGAATGTTAAAGAAGAATGAGGAACAAAGAAGAAGAAAGAAGAACGAAGAAAAGATTGAGAAAGAAGAACACAGAAGAAGAAGAATGAGGAAGAAGAATGTTGAAGATGCATAAAGAAGAAAGAAGAGAATGAAGAAGAAAGAGAAGAGGATGAAGAATGTAGTTGAAAGAAGTATAAAGAAATAGAAAGAAGAAGAAGAAGTAGACGAATAACGAAAATGAAAGAAGAAGTACAAGAGGAAATTTACCACACAAAAAAAATGTAAAAGTGCGCTGGCGCACATTTGAAGGGCGCTGGCGCACATCTGAAGGGCGCTAGCGCACGTCTCAAGTGCGTAGGCGCACTTCTTCATCTACTTCTTCTTCTTTATTCTTCTTCTACTTCTTCTTTCATCATGTCCTTTTTTCCTTTTCTTCTTTATTATTCTTCTTTTGTCATCTTTTTCCCTTTTCTTCTTCTCTCTTCTTCTTCAGTCTTCTTTCTCTTTCTTCGTCTCATTCATCTTCTTATTTTTCTTCTTGTTCATACTTCATCTATTTTTTACCTTTTTGTGACACTATGGGTTACGATCATCTCATCTTTTAGCCTCCAAGTTTTATTCTTCTAGCAATCAGAGTTGAAGACCCAACTCCTTCTTCTTAGGATTAAGCTACTGTCTAGCTCAATCGCATTTAGATTCCCTCTGTTTCTAGAAGATGCGGTTGAGCTTTAGTGTAGCGTTTGCAACACAGTTTGTCAGAAGAATAAAATATGGATACAAACTGCTTGAGATGATCGTGAACCATATTGTCAAAAAATGATGCAAAATGTCATCGAGCTCTTTGAATGAAAAAAAAGATGGAGAATGAATGAATTAGATAGTGGAAAAAGACGATGTACAAGAGGAGGAAAGAAGAAGAATGAAGAAGAAGAAAGTAGAAGAAGGAGGAAGGGAAAGAAGAAAAATAATGAAGTAAAAGATGAAGAAAAAGAAAAGAATGAAAAAGAAAAGGAAAAAAAAAGAAGAAGAATGAAGAAGGAGAAGAAGAAAAAGAACGAAGAAGAAAAAGAAAGAAGAAGAAAGAAGTGGAAGAGAAAGATGAAGAAGATTAAGATTGGAAAATGGCAAAGAAGAACGTAGAAAGTGAATAAGAATAAGTAGAAGAAGACGAATGAAGAAGAACGAAGAAAAGAATGAAAAAGAAGAAAGATGAAAATAGAATAAGAAGAAGAAGAATGAGGAACAAAGAAGAAGAATGAAGAATAAAGAAGAAGAATGAAGAAAAGATTGAGAAAGAAGAACTTAGAAGAAGAAGAATGAAAAAGAAAAATGTAGAAGAAGCAAGAAGAACAAGGAAAAAGAATGAACAAGAAAAAGAAGAAGTTAAAGAATGTAGTTGAAAGAAGAAGAAAGAAAAAGAAAGAAGAAGAAGAAGAACAAAAAAAGAAAGAAAGAAGAAGTTTAAAGAAGAATGATGAACAAAGAAGAAGAATGAAGAATGAAGAAGTAGAATGAAGAAAAGATTGAGGAAGAAGAACACAGAAGAAGAAGAATGTTGTAGATGCATGAAGAACAAAGAAAAGAATGAAGAAGAAAAAGAAGAAGATGAAGAATGTAGTTGAAAGAAGTATAAAGAAAAAGAAAGAAGAAGAAGAAGTAGAAGAAGAACAAAAATGAAAGAAGAAGTACAAAAGGAAATTTACCAAAAAAAAAAAAAGGTAGAAGTGTGCTGGCGCACTTCTGAAGGGCGCTGGCGCACGTCTCAAGTGCGTAGGTGCACTTCTTCATCTTCTTCTTCTTCATTGTTCTTCTTCTACTTCTTCTTTCATCATGTCCTTTTTTTTCTTTTGTCTTCTTTTTCGCTTTTCTTTTTCTCTCTTCTTCTTCATTCTTTTTCTTCTTTCTTCGTCTCATTCATTTTCTTCTTTTTCTTCTTGTTCATACTTCTTCTGTTTTTCACCTTTTTGTGACACTATGGGTTACGATCATCTCACGTGCTAGCATCTAAGTTTTATTCTTCTGACAATCTGAGTTGAAGACCCATCTCCTTCTTCTTAGGATTAAGCTACTGTCTAGCTCAATCGCATTTGGATTCCCTCTGTTTCTAGAAGATGCGATTGAGCTTGAGTGTAGTGTTTGCAACTTAGTTTGTCAGAAGAATAAAACATGGATGCTAATTGCATGAGATGATCGTGAACCAAATTGTCAAAAAATGATGCAAAATGTGATCATGCTCTTTGAATGAAAAAGAAGAAGGAGAATGAATGAATCAGAGAGAGGAAAAAGAAGATGAAAAGAGGAGGAAAGAAGAAGAATGAAGATGAAGAAAGAAGAAGAATGAAGAAGAAAGAGGAAGAGAAAGAAGAAAAATAATGAAGAAAAATAAAAGGAATAAAAAGATGAAGAAGATGATGATTGAAAAATCGCAAAGAAGAACGAAGAAAGAGAAGAAGACCGGTGAAGAAGAATGAAGAAAAAGAATGAAAAAGAAGAAAGAAGAACATAGAAGAAGAAGAAGAAGAATGAATAGGAAGAATGTTGAAGAAGAATGTGGAAGAAAGAACAAGAATGAAGAATAAAGAAGAAGAATGTAGAAAAGAATGAGAAAGAAGAACACAAAAGAAGAAGAATGAAGAATAAAAATATAGAAGAAGCATGAAGAACAAAGAAAAAGAATGAATTAGAAAAAGAAGAAGATGAAGAATGTAGTTGAAAGAAGAAGAAAGAAAAAGAAAGAAGAAGAAGAAGAAGTAGAAGAAGAATGAAAAAGAAAGAAGAAGTATAAGAGGAAATTTACCAAAAAAAAAAAAAGTCGCACTACGCTCCCGCACTTCTCTAGTGCGCTGCCGCACTTCTCTAGTGTGATCGAGCACTTTTTCATCTTCTTCTTCTTGTTTATTCTTCTTCTATTTCTTATTTCATCATGTCCTTTTTTTCCTTTTCTTCTTCATTCTTCTTCTTCCGTCTTCTTTTTATCTTTTCTTTTTCTTTCTTCTTCTTCATTCTTTTTCTTCTTTCCTCGTCTCATTCATCTTCTTATTTTTCTTCTTGTTCATTCTTCTTCTGTTTTTCATCTTTTTGTGACACTATGCATTACGATCATCTCATGAGTTAGCATCCAAGTTTTATTCTTCTGACAATCTGAATTGAAGACCCAACTCCTTCTTCTTAGGATTAAGCAACTCTCTAGCTCAATCGCATTTGGATTCCCTCTGTTTCTAGGTTATGCGGTTGAGCTTGAGTGTAGCGTTTCCAACTTAGTTTGCCAGAAGAATAAAATATGGATGCTAACTGCATGAGATGATTGTTAACCATATTGTCATAAAATAGTGCAAAATGTGCTCGTGCTCTTTGAATGAAAAAGAAGAAGGGGAAATAATGAATCAGACATGGGAAAAAGAAAATGAAGAAGAGGCGGAGAGAAGAAAAATGAAGATGAGGAAAGAAGAAGAATGAAGAAGAAAGAGGAAGAGAAAGAACAAAAATAAATATGAAGAGAAAAGATGAATAAAAAGAAAAGGAAGAATAAGAAGAAGAATAAAGAAGAAGAAGAAGAAGAAGAAGAACGAAGAAAAAAAAAAGAATAAGAAGAAGTAGAATAAAAAGTTGAAGAAGTTGAAGATTGAAAAATGGCGAAGAAGAATGAAGAAAAAGAAGAACAATAAGTAGAAGAATATGAATGAAGAAGAATGAAGAAAAAGAATGAAAAAGAAGAAAGATGAACATAGAAGAAGAAGAAGAAGAATGAAGAGGAAGAATGATAAAGATGAATGATGAACGAAGAAGAAGAATGAAGAATGAAGAAGTAGAATGAAGAAAAGATTGAGGAAGAAGAACACAGAAGAAGAAGAATGTTGAAGATGCATGAACAACAAAGAAAAGAATGGAGAAGAAAAAGAAGAAGATGAAGAATGTAGTTGAAAGAAGTATAAAGAAAAAGAAAGGAAAAGAAGATGTAGAAGAAGAACTTAAATGAAAGAAGAAGTATAAGAGAAAATTTACCACAAAAAAAAAGTGAGCGCACTTCTGAAGGTCGCTGGAGCATGTCTCAAGTGCGCAGGCGCACGTCTCAAGTGCGCAGGTGCACTTCTTCATCTTCTTCTTCTTCTTTATTCTTCTTCTACTTCTTCTTTCATCATGTCCATTTTTTCCTTTTCTTCTTCATTCTTCTTCTTTTGTCTTCTTTTTCCCTTTTCTTCTTCTCCCTTCTTCTTCATTCTTCTTCTTCTTTCTTCGTCTCATTCGTCTTCTTATTTTTCTTCTTGTTCATACTTCTTCTATTTTTTACCTTTTTGTGACACTATGGGTTAGGATCATCACATGTGTTAGCATCTAAGTTTTATTCTTCTGACCATCTGAGTTGAAGTCCCGACTCCTTCTTATTAGGATTAAGCTACTGTCTAGCTCAATCGTATTTGGATTCCCTCTGTTTCTAGAAGATGAGATTGAGCTTGAGTGTAGTGTTTGCAACTCAGTTTGTTAGAAGAATAAAATATGGATGCTAACTGCATGAGATGATCGTGAGCCGTATTGTCATATAAAATGGTGCGAAATGTGCTCGTGCTCTCTGAATGTAAAAGAAGAAGAATAATGAATGAATTAGATAGAGGAAGAAGAAGATGAGGAAGAGGAGGAAAGAAGAAGAATAAAGATGAAGAATGAAGAAGAAAGAGGAAGAGAAAGAAGAAAAATAATGAAGATAAAAGGTGAAGAAAATGAAAAGGATAAATAAGAAGAAGAATGAAGAAGAACGAAGAAGAGCGAAGAAGAAGAATAAAGAAGAAGAACGAAGTAGAAGAAAAAGTTGAAGAAAATGAAGATTGAAAAATGGCGAAGAAGAATGAAGAAAAAGAAGAAAAAGTAAAAAGAAGAACATAGAAGAAGATGAAGAAGAATGAAGAGGAAGAATGATGAAGAAGAATGATGAATGATGAAAAGATTGAGAAATAAGAACATAGAAGAAAAAGAATGAAAAAGAAGAATGTAGAAGAAGCAAGAAGAACAAAGAAAAAGAATGAAGAAGAAAAAGCAGAAGATGAAGAATGTAGTTGAAAGAAGAAGAAAGAAAAAGAAAGAAGTAGAAGAAGAACGAAAAAGAAAGAAGAAGTATAAGAGGAAATTTATCTCAAAAAAAAAAAGTAGAAGGGCGCCGGCGCACTTCTCTAGTGCGCTGGTGCACTTCTTCATCTTTTTCTTTCATCATGTCCATTTTTTCCTTTTCTTCTTCATTCTTCTTCTTCCGTCTTCCTTTTCCCATTTCTTTTCCTCTCTTCTTCTTCATTCTTCTTCTTCTTTCTTCGTCTCATTCATCTTCTTATTTTTCTTCTTGTTCATTCTTCGTCTATTTTCCACCTTTTTGTGACACTATGGGTTACGATCATCTCATGTGTAAGCATCCAAGTTTTATTCTTCTGACAATCTGAGTTAAAGACCCAACTCTTTCTTCTTAGGATTAAGCTACTCTCTGGCTCAATCGCATTTGGATTCTCTCTGTTTCTAGAAGGTTCGGTTGAGCTTGAGTGTAGCGTTTGCAACTCAGTTTGTCAGATGAATAAAATATATACGCTAACTGCATGAGATGATCGTGAACCATATTGTCAAAAAATGTTGCAAAATGTGCTCGTGCTCTTTGAATGAAAAGAAGAAGAAGAATGAATGAATCATACAGAGGATAAAGAAGATGAGGAAGAGGAGGAAAGTAGAAGAATGAAGATGAAGAAAGAAGAATAATGTGAAGAAGAAAGAGGAAGAGAAATAAGTAAAAAGAAGAAGAAAAAAGATGAAGAAAAAAAAAAGGAAGAATAAGAAGAAGAACGAAGAAGAAGAAGAAGAAGAAGAAGAAGAAGAAGAAGATGAACGAAAAAGAAGAAGAAGAAGAAGAAGAAGAAGATGAACGAAAAAGAAAAAGAAAGAAGAAGAAAGAAGTAGAAGAAAATGTTGAAGAAGATGAAGATTGGAAAATGACGAAGAAGAATAAAGAAAAAGAAGAAGAATAAAGAAAAAGAAGAAGAATAAGTCGAAGAATACGAATGAAGAAGAATGAAGAAAAAGAATGAAAAAGAAGAAAGAAGAACATAGAAAAGAAGAAGAAGAATGAAGAGGAAAAATGTTAAAGAAGAATGAGGAACGAAGAAGAAGAATGAAGAATGAAGAAGAAGAATAAAGAAGAAAGAGGAAGAGAAAGAACAAAAAAAATGAAGAGAAAAGATGAATAAAAAGAAAAATAAGAATAAGAAGAAGAATAAAGAAGAAGAAGAATAACGAAGAACGAAGAAGAAAAAAAAGAATAAGAAGAAGTAGAAGAAAAAGTTGAAGAAGTTGAAGATCGAAAAATGGCGAAGAAGAATGAAGAAAAAGAAGAACAATAAATAGAAGAATATGAATGAAGAAGAATGAAGAAAAAGAATGAAAAAGAAGAAAGAAGAACATAGAAGAAGAAGAAGAAGAATGAAGAGGAAGAATGTTAAAAAGAATGAGGAACAAAGAAGAAGAATGAAGAATGAAGAAGAAGAATGGAGAAAAGATTGAGAAAGGAGAACACAGAAGAAGAAGAATGTTGAAGATGCATGAATAACAAAGAAAAGAATGAAGAAGAAAAAGAAGAAGATGAACAATGTAGTTGAAAGAAGTATAAAGAAAAAGAAAGAAGAAGAAGATGTAGAAGAAGAACTTAAATAAAAGAAGAAGTACAAGAGGAAATTTACCACAAAAAATAACAGTAGATGTGCGCTGGCGCACTTCTGAAGGGCGCTGGAGCACGTCTCAAGTGCGCATGCACACTTCTTCATCTTCTTCTTCTTCTTTATTCTTCTTCTACTTCTTCTTTCATCATTTCCATTTTTACCTTTTCTTCTTCATTCTTCTTCTTTTGTCTTCTTTTTCCCTTTTCTTCTTCTCTCTTCTTCTTCATTCTTCTTCTTCTTTCTTTCTTGTCCTTCATTCATCTTCTTATTTTTCTTCTTGTTCATATTTCTTCTGTTTTTCACCTTTTTGTGACACTATGGGTTACGATCATCTCATGTGTTAGCATCCAAGTTTTATTCTTTTGACAATCTGAGTTGAAGGCCCAACTCCTTCTTCTTAGGATTAAGCTACGGTCTAGCTCAATCGCATTTGGATACCCTCTATTTCTAGAATCTTCGATGGAGCTTGAGTGTAGCGTTTGCAACTCAGTTTGTCAGAAGAATAAAATATGGATTCTAACTGCATGAGATGATCGTGAACTATATTGTCAAAAAATGGTGCAAAATGAGCTCGTGCTCTTTGAATGAAAAAGTAGAAGGAGAATAAATGAATCAGATAAAGGAAAAAGAAGATGAACAAGAGGAGGAAAGATGAAGAATGAAGATGAAGAAAGAATAAGAATGAAGAAGAAAGAGGAAGAAAAAGAAGAAAATTAATGAAGAAAAAGATGAAGAAAAAGAAAAGGAAGAAAAAGAAGAAGAATGAAGAAGAGGAAGAAGAAGAAGAAGAAGAACGAAGAAGAAAAAGAAAGAAGAAGAACGAAGTAGAAGAAAAAGATGAAGAAGATGATGATTGAAAAATGGCAAAGAAGAACGAAGAAAGAGAAGAATAATAAGTTGAAAAAGACTATTAAAGAAGAATGAAGAAAAAAAATGTAAAAGAAGAAAGAAGAACATAGAAGAAGAAGAAGAATGAATGAATAGAATAATATTGAAGAAGAATGAGGAACAAAGAAGAAGAATGAAGAATGGAGAAGTAGAATGAAGAAAAGATTGAGAAAGAAGAACGCAGAAGAAGAATAATGAAGAAGAAGATTGTAGAAGAAGCTTGACGAACAAAGAAAAAGAATGAAGAAAAAAAGAAGAAGATGAAGAATGTAGTTTAAAAAAGAAGAAAGAAAAAGAAAGAAGAAGAAGAAGTAGAAGAAGATCGAAAAAGAATGATGAAGTATAAGAGGAAATTTACCCCAAAAAAAAAAATTTAGAAGTGCGCTGGTGCACTTCTAAAGGGCACTAGCGCACTTCTTCATCTTCTTCTTCTTCTTTATTCTTTTTGTAATTCTTCTTTCATCATGACCTTTTTTTCCTTTTCTTCTTCAATCTTCTTCCGTTTTCTTCTTTCTTCTTCTTCATTCTTCTTCATTCTTCTTCTTCTTTCTTCGTCTCATTCATCTTCTTATTTTTCTTCTTGTTCATTCTTCTTCTGTTTTTCACCTTTTTGTGACACTATGAGTTACGATCATCTCATGTGTTAGCATCCAAGTTTAATTTTCTAAAAATCTGAATTGAAGACCAAACTCATTCTTCTTAGGATTAAGCTACTCTCTAGCTCAGTCGCATTTGGATTCCCTCTGTTTCTAGAAGATGCCATTGATGCCATTGCGCTTGAGTGTAGTGTATGCAACTTAGTTTGTCAGAAGTATAAAATATGGATGTTAACTGCATGATCGTGAACCATATTGTCATAAAATGGTGCAAAATGTGCTCGTGCTCTTTGAATGAAAAAGAAGAAGAAGAATGAATAAATCAGACAGAGGGAAAAGAAGATGAGGAAGAAGAGGACAGAAGAAGAATGAAGATGAAGAAAGAAGAAGAATGAAGAAGAAAGAGGAAGTGAAAGAAGAAAAATAATGGAGAAAAAAGATAAATAAAAGGAAAAGGAAGAAAAAGAAGAAGAATGAAGAAGAAGAAGGAGAAGAAGAACGAAGAAGAAAAAGAAAGAAAAAGAACGAAGTAGAAGAAAAAGTTGAAGAAGATGAAGATTGAAAAATGGCGAAGGAGAATGAAGAAAAAGAAGAAGAATAAGTAGAAGAAGACGAATGAAGAAGAATGAAGAAAAGAATGAAAAAGAAGAAAGAAGAACATAGAAGAAGAAGAAAAATGAAAAGGAAGAATGTTGAAGAAGAATGAGGAACGAAGAAGAAGAATGAAAAATGAAATAGAAGAATGAAAAAAAAGATTGAAAAAGAAGAACACAGAAAAAGAAGAAAAAAGAAGAAGAATGTAGAAGAATCGTGAAGAACAATGAAAGAGAATGAAGATGAAAAAGAAGAAGATGAAGAATGTAGTTGAAAGAAGAAGAAAGAAAAAGAAAGAAGAGGAAGAAGTAGAAGAAGAACGAAAAAGAAAGAAGAAGTATAAGAGGAAATTTACCTCAAAAAAAAAAAGTAGATGGGCGCCGGCGCACTCTCTAGTGCACTGGTGCACTTCTTCATCATCTTCTTCTTCTTTATTCTTCTTCTACTTCTTCTTTCATCATGTCCTTTTTTTCCTTTTCTTCTTCGTTCTTCTTCTTCCGTCTTCTTTTTCCCTTTTCTTTTTCTTTCTTCTTCTTCATTCTTCTTTTTCTTTCTTCGTCTCATTCATCTTCTTAATTTTCTTCTTGTTCATTCTTCTTCTATTTTTCACCTTTTTGTGATACTATGGGTTACGATCATCTCATTTGCTAGCATCCAAATTTTATTCTTCTGACAATTTGAGTTAAAGACGCAACTCCTTCTTCTTAGGATTATGCTACTCTCTAGCTCAATCACATTTGGTTTCCCTCTGTTTCAAGAAGATGCGTTTGAGCTTGAGTGTTGTGTTTTGCATCTTAGTTTGTCAGAAGAATAAAATATAGATGCTAACTGGATGAGATGATCGTGAACCGTATTGTCATAAAATCGTGCGAAATGTGCTCGTGCTCTTTGAATGAAAAAAGAAGAAGAAGAATGAATGAATCAGACAGAGGAAAAAGAAGATGAGGAAGAGGAGGAAAGAAGAAGAATGAAGAAGAAGAAAGAAGAAGAAAAAGAAATGAAAGAATAAAAAGAAGAATGAAGAAGAAGAAGAACGAAGAAGTAAAAGAAAGAAGAAGAACGAAGTAGAAGAAAAAGATGAAGAAGATGAAGATTGAAAAATGGCAAAGAAGAATGAAGAAAAAGAAGAAGAATAAGTAGAAGAACACGAATGAAGAAGAATGAAGAAAAGAATGAAAAGTAAAAAGAAGAACATGGAAGAGGAATAATGTTGAAGAAGAATGAAGAATGAAGAAGAAGAATGAAGAAAAGATTGAGAAAGAAGAACACAGAAGAAGAATAATGAAAAAGAAGAATGTAGAAGAAGCAAGAGGAACAAAGAAAAAGAACGAAGAAGAAAAAGAAGAAGATGAAGAATGTAGTTGAAAGAAGAAGAAAGAAAAAGAAAGAAGAAGAAGATGAACGAAAAAGAAAGAAAGAAGAAGTATAAGACGAAATTTACCACAAAAAAATAAAAAAGTAGAAGTGCGCTGGCCCTGGCGCACTTCTTCGTCTTCTTCTTCTTCTCTATTCTTGTTGTACTTCTTCTTTCATCATGTCTCTTTTTTCCTTTCCTTCTTCATTCTTCTTCTTCCGTCTTCTTTTCCCCTTTTCTTCTACCTTCTTCTTCTTCATTCTTCTTCTTCTTTCTTCGTCTCATTCATCTTCTTATTTTTCTTCTTGTTCATTCTTCGTCTGTTTTCCACCTTTTTGTGACACTATGGGTTACGATCATCTCATGTGTTAGCATCCAAGTTTTATTCTTCTGACAATCTGAATTGAAGACCCAACTCTTTCTTCTTTGGATTAAGCTACTCTCTAGCTCAATCGCATTTGGATTCCCTCTGTTTCTAAAAGATGCGGTTGAGCTTGAGTGTAGCGTTTGCAACTCAGTTTGTCAAAAGAATAATATATGGATGCTAACTGCATGAGATGATCGTGTACCATATTGTCAAAAAATGGTGTAAAATGTGCTCCTGCTCTTTGAATGAAGAGAGAGATTCTGATCTGCTACCACCGAGTCAAGCAATTCGATGCATTTATCCTTGAAAACCCATATTTTATTGCCGAAATTCTCATTAGTGATGTTAATAGAAGTTTGCCTCAATCTTCTATTAATTCTTTCACATTCTGATGCATTGATCATAGGCTCTGAGATGGGTACTATACAACATCTATTCTGGCAAATCCACACCTTTAATCTACGGCCTTACTCCAATAGGGGGGCTTAGTCGCCCGCCTGATCTTCCATACCAGAACGCTATCCATTAATTGGTTTCTCTGCTTCCTCATCTGTGGTCCTAACTTTGGACCTAGTAAGCATCCCTTTCCCCAACTTGGAATAGTCTTTCCTCTTTCTGGATTTCTTGGCATTGTCTTCAAACAGACCTTCATCTTCATCTCCTAACATCTCTACTCCGTAAACATTCGTAACCAAGTTGTTAACCGTCTTTTCTATTAATAGACTTTTTTTAACTTCTCAATAGCCTAATCGAGAGTTAGATTGTTAACCCAATCTTTAAGAATCTCGTCTTTATTAGGGCTGCATAAAGGGAAACTTTTTTCACTTTTTAAGCCCCTCTTCATCATCTCAAAATGATCACCCTCCATAGTTGCATCCACAAGATTATCTTTGAGAATAGCATCACGTCGAGTTCTCTCTACTGTCCGACGTTGGTCCTCCTCCTCAGAGATGAAACTCACTGGTGTAACTGCATCCCCAGAGGAAAAAGAAGATGAGGAAGAGGAGGAAAGAAGAAGAATGAAGATGACGAAAGAAGAAGAATGAAGAATAAAGAGGAAGATAAAGAAGAAAAAAAAGAAGAAAAAAGATGAAGAAAAAGAAAAGGAAGAATAAGAAGAAGAACGAAGAAGAAGAAGAAGAAGAACGAAAAATAAAACTAAAGAAGAAGAAAGAAGTAGAAGAAAAAGTTGAAGAATATGAAGATTGAAAAATGAGATGAAGAATGAAGAAAAAGAAGAAGAATAAGTAGAAGAATACAAATAAAGAAGAATGAAGAAAAAGAATGAAAAAGAAGAAAGAAGAACATAGAAGAAGAAGAAGAAGAAGAATGAAGAGGAAGAATGTTAGGGAAGAATGAGGAACAAAGAAGAAGAATGAAGAATGAAGAAGAGGAATGAATAAAAGATTAAGAAAGAAGAACACAGAAGAAGAAGAATGAAGAAGAAGAATGTTGAAGATGCATGAAGAACAAAGACAAGAATGAAGAAGAAAAAGAAGAAGATGAAGAATGTAGTTGAAAGAAGTATAAAGAAAAAGAAAGAAGCAAAAGAAGTAGAAGAAGAACGAAAATGAAAGAAGAAGTATAAGTGGAAATTTACCACAAAAAAAAAAAGGAAGTAGTAGTGCGCTGACGCACTTCTAAAGGGCGCTGGCGCACGTCTCAAGTCTGCAGGTGCACTTCTTCGTCTTCTTCTTCTTCTTTATTCTTCTTTTACTTCTTCTTTCATCGTGTCCTTTTTTTCCTTTTCTTCTTCATTCTTCTTCTTTTGTCTTATTTTTCCCTTTTCTTCTTCTCTCTTCTTCTTCATTCTTCTTCTTCTTTCTTTGTCTCATTCATCTTCTTATTTTTCTTCTTGTTCGTACTTCTTCTGTTTTTCACTTTTTTGGGACACTACGGGTTACGATCATCTCATGTGTTAGCATTCAAGTTTTATTCTTCTGACAATCTGAGTTGAAGACCCAACTCCTTCTTCTTAGGATTAAGCTGTTGTCTAGCTCAATCGCATTTGGATTCCCTCTGTTTATAGAAGATGCGATGAGGTTGAGTGTAGCTTTTGCAATTCAGTTTATCAGAAGAATAAAATATGGATGCTAACTGTATGAGATGTTCCTGAACCACATTGTCATAAAATGGTGCGAAATGTGCTCGTGCTTTTTGAATGAGAAAGAAGAAGGAGAATAAATGAATCAGACAGAGGAAAAAGAAGATGAACAAGGGGAGGAAAGAAGAATAATGAAGATGAAGAAAGAAGAAGAATGAAGAAGAAAGAGGAAGAGAAAGAAGAAAAATAATGAAGAAAAAGATGAAGAAAAAGAAAAGGAAGAATAATATGAAGAATGAAGAAGAATAAGAGCAAGAAAAAGAACGAAGAAGAAAAAGAAAGAAGAAGAACGAAGTAGAAGAAAAAGATGAAGAAGATGAAGATTGAAAAATGGCAAAGAAGAACGAAGAAATAGAAGAAGAATAAGTAGAAGAAGACTAATGAAGGAGAATGAAGAAAAAGAATAAAAAAAAAAGACAGAAGAACATAGAAGAAGAAGAAGAAGAATGAATAGGAAGAACGTTGAAGAAGAATGAGGAACACAGAAGAAGAATGAAGAATGAAGAAGAAGAATGAAGAAAAGATTGAGAAAGAAGAATGCAGAAGAAGAAGAATGAGGAAGAAGAATGTATAAGAAGCTTGAAGAACAAAGAAAAAGAATGAAGAAGAAAAAGAATAAGATAAAGAATGTAATTTAAAAAAGTACAAAGAAAAAGAAAGAAGAAGAAGAAGTAGAAGAAGAACGAAAAAAAAAAGAAGTATAAGAAGAAATTTACCACAAAAAAAAAAAGTAGAAGTGCTCCAGCGCACTTCTTCATCTTCATCGTCTTCTTCATTATTCTTCTTCTACTTCTTCTTTCATCATGTCCTTTTTTTCCCTTTCTTCTTCATTCTTCTTCTTCTGTCTTCTTTTTCCCTTTTCCTCTTCTATCATCTTCTTCATTCTTCTTCTTCTTTCTTCGTCTCATTCATCTTCTTATTTTTCTTCTTGTTCATTCTTCTTCTGTTTTTCACTTTTTGTGACACAATGGGTTACGATCATATCATGTGTTAGCATCCATGTTTTTTCTTCTGACAATCTGAGTTGAAGACCCAACTCCTTCTTCTTATGCTTAAGCTACAATCTAGCTCAATCGCATTTGGATTCCCTCTGTTTCTAGAAGATGCGGTTGAACTTGAGTGTTGCGTTTGCAACTCAGTTTGTCAGAAGAACAAAAAATGATCATGAACCATATTATCATAAAATGCTGCACAATGTGCTCGTGCTCTTTGAATGAAAAAGAAGAAGAAAAATGAATGAATCAGACAGAGGAAAAAGAAGATGAGGAAGAGGAGGAAGGAAGAGGCATGAAGATGAAGAAAGAAGAATAATGAAGAACAAGAAAGAGAAAATGAAGAAAGAAGAATAACGAAGAATGAAGAAAAGATTGAGAAAGAAGAATACATAAGAAGAAGAATGAAGAAGAAGAATGTAGAAGAAGCAAGAAGAACAAAGAAAAAGAATGAAGAAGAAAAAGAAGAAGATGAAGAATGTACTTGTAAGAAGAAGAAAGAAAAAGAAAGAAGAAGAAGTAGAAGAAGAACGAATAAAAAAAAATTAGAAGTGCGCTAGCGCACTTCTGAAGGGCGCGGGCGCACTCCTAAAGTGCGCGGGCGCACTTCCTCATCTTCTTCTTCTTCCTATTCTTCTTCTACTTCTCCTTTCATCATGTCCTTTTTTTCCTTTTCTTCTTCATTCTTTTTCTTCCGTCTTTTTTTCCCTTTTCTTCTTCTCTATGCTTCTTCATTCTTCTTCTTCTTTCTTCGTCTCATTCATCTTCTTATTTTTCTTCTTGTTTGTTCTTCGTCTGTTTTCCACCTTTTTGTGACACTATGGGTTACGATCATTCCATGTGTTAGCATCCAAGTTTTATTCTTCTGACAATCTGAGTTGAGGACCCAACTCCTTCTTCTTAGGATTAAGCTACTCTCTGGCTCAATCGCATTTGCATTTCCTCTGTTTCTAGAAGATGCGGTTGAGCTTGAGTGTTGTGTTTGCAACTCAGTTGGTCATTAGAATAAAATATGGATGCTAACTACATGAGATGATCGTGAACCCTATTGTCATAAAATGGTGCAAAATGTGCTCGTGCTCTTTGAATGAAAAAGAAGAAGAAGAATGAATGAATCAGACAGAGGAAAAAGAAGTTGAGGAAGAGGAGGAAAGAAGAAGAAAGAAGTAGAATGAAAAAGAAAGAGGATGAGAAAGAAGAAAAATAATGAAGAAAAAAGATAAAGAAAAAGGAAAGGAAGAATAAGAGGAAGAATGAAGAAAAAGAAGAAGATGAATAACGAAGAAGAAAAAGGAAGAAGAAGAATGAAGTAGAAGAAAAGGTTGAGGAAGATAAAGATTGAAAAATGGCGATGAAGAATGAAGAAAAAGAAGAAGAATAAGTAGAAGAAGACGAATGAAGAAGAATGAAGAAAATAATGAAAAAGAGGAAAGAACAACATAAAAGAAGAAGAAGAAGAATGAAGTGGAAGAATGTTTAAGAAGAATGAGGAACAAAGAAGAAGAAGGAAGAATGAAGAAGAAGAATGAAGAAAAGATTGAGAAAGAAGAACACAGAAGAATAAGAATGAAGAAGAAGAATGTGGAAGAAGCATGAAGAAGAAAGAAAAAGGATGATGAAGAAAAAGAAGAAGATGAAGAATGTAGTTGAAAGAAGAAGAAAGAAAAATAAAGAAGAAAGAAGAAGTATAAGAAGAAATTTAACACACAAAAAAAAATAAGTAGAACGGCGCTGGGGCACTTCTGTAGGGCGCTGGCGCACTTTTGAAGGGCGCTGGGGCACTTCTTCATCTTATTCTTCTTCTTCATTCTTCTTCTAGTTCTTCTTTCATCATGTCCTTTTTTTCCTTTTCTTCTTCGTTCTTCTTCTTCCTTCTTCTTTTTCCTTTTTCTTCTTCTTTCTTCTTCTTCATTCTTCTTCTTCATTCTTCGTCTCATTCGTCTTCTTATTTTTCTTCTTGTTCATTTTTCTTCTGTTTTGCACCTTTTTTTGACACTCTGGGTTACGATCATCTCATGTGATAGCATCCATGTTTTATTCTTCTGACAATCTGAGTTGAAGACCCCACTCCTTCTTCTTAGCGTTAAGCTACCCTCTAGCTCAATCGCATTTGGATTGCCTTTATTTCTAGAAGATGCGGTTGAGCTCGAGTGTACCGTTTAAAATGGTGCAAAATGTGCTCATGCTCTTTGAATGAAAAAGAAGAAGATGAATGAATGAATCAGACAGAGGAAAAAGAAGATGAGGAAGAGGAGGAAAGAAGAAGAATTAAGATGAAGAAAGATGAAGAATGAAGTAGAAAGAGGAAGAGAAAGAAGAAAAAATAATGAAGAAACAGAAGGAGAAAAAGAAAAGGAAGAATAAGAAGAAGAATGAAGAAGCAGAAGAAGAAGAAGAAGAACGAAGAACGAAGAAGAAAAAGAAAGAAGAAAAACGAAGTAGAAGAAAAAGTTGAAGAAGATGACGATTGAAAAATGGTAAAGAAGAATGATGAAAAAGAAGAAGAATAAATAGAAGAAGACAAAGGAAGAAGAATGAAGAAAAGAATGAAAAAGAAGAAACAAGAACATAGAAGAAGAAGAAGAAAAATGAAGAGGAAGAATGTTGAAGAAGAATGAGGAACCAGGAAGAAGAATGAAGAATGAAGAAGTATGAAGAATAAAGAAAAATAATGAAGAATAAAAAGAAGAGGATGAAGAATGTAGTTGAAAGAAGAAGAAAGAAATAGAAAGAAGAAGTAGAAGTAGACGCAGAACGAAAAAGAAAGAAGAAGTATTAGAAGAAGAAAAGATGGAAGGAAAAAAAGAATGAGGAGAGAGAAGCTCTACTGGTGACATGGAAAGTTTCCCTGGGTGACAGTTAGACCAGCTCCCTCCCCCTCCCAGTCCCCCCCGTCCCATGCACCTCTCCCATGGTTCCCAGCCCTCTCAATCTGCTAGAACTGGTTACCATCATTTCCTTCTACTCCAATCCCTGTGAATCAGCCCGATTCTCTGAAACCTTGAATCGTTTGTTCGTATTCCTTGAGCTTGTTCATCTATGTTTCATTTTCTGCTCTTTTGGGTGTCCCCACTGTAAATCTGGTCCATCATTCCCCAGCCTTTTTCAGTTCTGTCATCTTCCCCTTGGTCATTTCCTCGACCGGTGAGTGGCCATGGATTCAGATGGGTCTGCTACACCTAAACAGCCATCCGGCTAGAACAATGACCCCTTAAACCTGTCTAACCCGCTGGATTCTCCCCCTATGTTCCTGAACAAATCGGATAACCTTTGTTTGAACTTGGGAAAGGAGGATTTCCCTCCTCTTGATTCCTCTTCTAAACCTAAGCTAAACCAGTAGCAAAACTCTGAATCAAACCAGTGGCATAAACCTTTGAGCCATGAACCTAGCCCTCCTAAGAAGTTCCATCTCCGATTCGTTCCCCCAGTCATCCGAGATAACCAACCTGTAGGAGTCTGTTCTGAGAGCGCTGTTTACAGGACCTGGACAATACCCTAGTGGGTTTTTTCCTAGGAAAAAAACCAGCCTTCACTTTTGTTAAATCTAGCCTTCCTAAACAATGAAAATTAACAGGTTATGTTGAGGTGCTACAACTGATTCATGGAGGATATGCCTTCATATTTTCTGATATTGGGGATCGTGACCGAATTCTTGAATGTGGAGTTTTTTAGGCAGTCGGAACGGAGTCTGCACACTGGAGCTGTGCTTGGTCTCAAGAAGGTGCCGCTATGGGTGACTTTACCAGGTTTGCCTCTTTACTTGTGGGGGGAAGAATCCCTAAGTGCAATCTGCTCAGTGTTAGGTGTTCCTCTCTACTCAGATAGTACCACAGCCCTGAAAAATCGATGGGTCTTTGCAAGGGTGTGTGTCGAATTTTCAGGTGAGTCTCCTATGTTGGATTCTATTAATATTGAAGATGATATGGGTAATCTTTTTATTCAGCCAGTTAAATATTATTGGAGGCCCCCTCATTGCATATCCTGTGGAGTTTTTGGGCACCAGGAAAATGCCTGTAAAATGTCACCTAAGAATGTTGAAACTATGGAATCAAATGATGTCAAGACTGTTGGAGAGGGAGATGGTCCTTCGGACCTTGTTGAAGCTATAGTTACTGATAATGGTAGGCAAGCTAGAGGCACTGTGGATGCTTCTCATGAGAGAACTGAATCTTGTATTCAAATGGAGCAGGAATGGACTCCATTTCGGGTCAAGAAGAAGAGATCTAGAGGGTCTAATGGTGGGCTGAAACCAACCCGCATTCTAACCAACATCCCCCCTCCTTTGACACAGTTTCAGCCTAAAGAACAGGTATCAAACCCTGGTAAGTCAGCTCCTTCTATTTCAGTCACACAAATCCCCTCCAAAAGGTTGAATTTCCTTTCTAGTGAAAAATTTTCAAAACCGCCTGCCTGTACTGATTCTGCCATCTGTTCTCCTAACCAACTTGAGAGCCTGGCTGCTGGAGTTGTCAAGACTGCCCCCCAACTCCTACTGGCCCCCCTACTCCTACTATCCTATCTGTCCAACCGGGTTTGACCAACCCTCCCTCCTTTGCTGGACACACTCCATATCCCTCTAGACAATCCTTAATATCCAATCCCAAAGGGTCTAAAGGAGTCTCCTCTTCCTTCATCTTGCCTGCTAAGCATTCCATTAAACATTTCATTTAAACCCGTGACCTTCATTCCACCTTAGGTCCTATAGCCCCTCCGGCATCCAGCTCCGTTTTCTTCATTTCTTTATTTGGTCAGATGTGGTCTGCTACTCGTAAGGGCCCTTCTGAAACCCGTTTTAATGCCTCTTCATATGTAGCTAATGTTCTGTCATCTGAGGTTCGTGGTGATGAAATGATGAAAAGTAGTCCTAACATTGTAGAGGATGAGCATGATCAAGGGCTTGATGATTCGGAGTTCAATGGGGATCATCTCTGGAATAAAGAAATTGATGTTGATGGTTTAATAAATGGAGAAGAAAGGCTGATGGTGACTGGAGATGAAGGAGATGGAAAAACTGAATATTGTGATTTAAGGAAAGAAATCTCTCTAGGGTCTACCTAGGAGGAGAGTATGAGTTCGGGGAGCCCCCCAAGAAGTTAAAATTTTTTCGATGAATATGATTTCTTGGAATATTAGAGGATTAAATGGTACTGCTAAAAAGGATTTTGAAGAAATTCAAATCAGGGATGTGTTGCCTATCAGAGCCAAAATTGAAAAAATGTAATATCAAGTTCTCCCTCTCTACTATTATCCAGGGATGGGAATGTCTGTTTAATGAGCATGACATGGACCCTCCTAGAATCATTGTGTGGTGGGATCCATCTATATACAAAGTGGAAAAAATTCTGACTGAGAATCAAGTGATCTACTGTAAGGTGAATATGGTAAACTCTAACTTCCATTTTATCTTATCAGCAGTTTATGGGTGTAATGATCCTATTAACAGAGTCACCATGTGGCATAGCCTTGTAAATTTTGGTCATTCGGTTTCTATTCCATGGATTGCATTTGAAGACTTTAATATTGTTAGAAGCAACAAAGAGAAAAGTGGTGGTAATGGGGTCAATTTACAGCACACATCAGCTTTCAACGATTGTCTATCCAATTGTAATCTCTATGATTTTAAATGGCCTGGGCATAGGTTCACATGGACCAATAACCATGTGGAGGCAAACAGAATATGGTGTAATCTTGATTGGGCTCTTGTTAACCATGAATGGATTGATCAATTCCAAAATTCAGAAGCTAATTTCCATGATCCCTAAATATCTGACCATAGTCCTATACTGGTGCAGTTTCGAAAAGAGAAGAATTTTGGAGCCAAGCCCTTTAAGTTCATTAATGCTTGGGTGGATAAACCTGATTTTCTTCCTTTGGTTGACAAAGCATGGTCCAAGCCTGTAAGGAATATAATATATCTCCTTTGTCTGCAGTTGCAGCTAGAATGAAAAATGTCAAGAATGCTTTGAAAGAGTGGAACAAGAAGATTGTTGGAGATTTCCATGAAGCAGTCCATATTGCAGAAGAGGAGTTGGCAGCTGTCCAATCTCTTATGTCTTCTAAACCTAATGATAGTAACTTGGCCTATAAAGAAAAAGAGAGTGGAATATCTCTAACAAGAGCTTCAAAAAGTGAAGAAAAATTCCTTAGCCAAAAATCGAGAATCGACTGGCTTAACCTTGGAGACAAGAATAACAAATTTTTCCACCAAAGTATGAGATGTCATCATTATAAGAATTCATATGACAATATCACAGACTCAGAGATGTGAGAGTAGAAGATCCTAGTCTTGTCAAGAAGGAGGCAGAAAAGTATTTTAAAAACTTATTCTCCTCCTCTTGGGGAGGTGATTTTGAAGACTCTGAGTTCCAGAATTGGATGGTGAATAGATCCTTGTCGGAGTCCCAGAAGATAACCATGCTGCAGCCGGTTATAGATGATGAGATCAAAAAGACTGTCTTCTCCTTTGATGGCAACAAAGCTCTGGGTCCGGATGGATTCAATGCCACCATCTACAATCATTCATGGAGTATTGTAGGGAAAGAGGTAACTTCTGCTATTAAATGGTTCTTCTCAAACCCTGATATGCTTAGGGATGCAAATAATACCTTCCTATGCTTGATTCCTAAATCACAGCGTCCCCATACGTTTGCTGATTTCAGGACCATTGCTCTTTGTAAAGTTTTATATAAATTTATAGCAAAGATTTTGGTTAACAGAATTCAAATGATCATTCAGCCTCTGGTGGCTCCTAATCAGTCTGATTTCATCAAAGATAGATGCATTACAGATAACATTCTATTATGTCTTGAAATGGTGAGAAGAATGGAAAGATCTTCATGCCCCCCTTCTGCTGTTCTCAAAGTTGATTTGCATAAAGCTTATGATACCCTTGATAGGAATTATCTACTATTTGTTTTAAGGAAAATGGGATTCCCTGAGTTGGTGCTAAGATGGATAAGTGCTTGCATTCATACCCCTATGTTTTCTGTTCTAGTGAATGGAAGCCCTGCAGGTTACTTCAAGGGGCAAAGAGGTATTCGTCAGGGTGACCCAATCTCTCCATATCTCTTCGCTCTGGCTATGGAGCCATTATCTTGTATGTTGGATGAGGCTTATAGGAGAAGAGTGTTTTATATCCCCCGCAGATGCAAATCTCTATCCATTACTCATCTCTTATTTGCAGATGATCTTATGATTTTTGCAAAAGCTGATCAAGTCTCCATCATTGGTGTTCTCCAGATTCTTCAAGATTTTATGAATTTTTCAGGTCTAAGTATTTATCAACTTTAGGAAGTCTATTATTCTCATTGGAGGTGTTCAGGATGGCATCAAAAATGTGATTATTGCTCAAAGTGGCTTTGCAGAAGGTGCCTTCCCTATATCCCATCTTGGAATCCCTTTGGGTACTACCAGCCTATCTAGCAAAGATTGTGAGGCCATCATTGATAGGATAAGAAGCAAAATAGAGGGGTGGAAATTCAGATTCCTTTCTTTTGCATGGTGGATCCAGCTCATTTCTTTGGTTTTACAAGGATGCTATTTCTATTGGGCTGGAATATTTGGGATTCCCAAGAAGACAAGTAATGCAATTGAATCTCTCTTCGCAAATTTTTTATGGTCAGGTCCGGATCTGAAAAGGAAGATTCACCATATTAGCTGGGCCAAGATCTGTCTCACTAAAGAAGAAGGGGGGCTGGGTATAAGAAGAGTTCAAGACATGTGTAAAGCAGGAGCTATAAAGCAGCTTTGGAATCTTATATCCAACAAAAAAATCATTATGGGTCCAATGGGCACGGAAAAATTTTCTAAAGAAGGACACAGTATGGACAGTCAAGATTTCAAAGAACTACTCTTGGATTTGGAGAAGCATTCTTAGGTATAGGGATTTATTAAGGCCAAAAGTGGAGTACTATATGGGCTCAGGTGAATCAACTTATGGATGGAAGGAGAACCCATTTGGAATAAAATTCCGAATGCCTCGAATTTTGTAAATGGAGAGATCAAGATGGCTATGGTCAGTGATTACTAGGAGGGGACAAATTGGAAGGCTTTTCCTCATAATGATATACAATGTTTCAGGAGTGTTTGGGATGATATGAATAACTTGCTTAGGCATCCGTCTAATACTTCGGATAGAATTCGTTGGGAAAAGGAAAATGGTACCCGAACTGAATTCTCTGTCAAGGAAGGATGGAAGGCAGTGAGGTTGCACAGTCCTAGAGTAAGATGGCATAGGGCAATATGGTACCCCTCTAACAATCTGAGGCATTCCTTTGTCAATTAGAGGACTTGTATGGATGCCCTTCCCACTGCAGATCAGCTTCAGATCCGAAACATTTCAATCCCTGCTATGTGCAGCCTAAGTGAGAATGGTAGTGATTGTATTAGGCACCTTTTTTTTTATTGCGACTTCTCACAGTTCATATGAAGAAAATGAATCTCCAAGTGCAGACAGAGGTGCTCGCGCCCTTTTACGTGTTTAATTGAAGCAGCAAAGATAGCCACCATCAATTATAAGAGCAACAGTGTATCGTCCATTCAAAAAATTACTCTCAATGCTATGATATATCACATATGGATGGAGCGCAACACAAGATGTTTTTCAAGAATTTCGAAGTCAAAAGAAGTGGTTGCTAAGGAGATCATTAGGGAGGTTGAAGACAAAATTTCCACTTCAATGTTCATTAAACCAGCAAATCATGTAGAGAGGTTCATTTCTACGAAATGGAACATAGATGTTCACTAGGTGTGTATAGGGTCCGATCGGATCAGATTCCAATTTGTATTTTACTTGTGCTTTGTTTCAATTTCTGGTGCGGTATTGCCCCGTCCTGCTTTGCAAGGAGTTGTATGCTTCTCCTTTTCGGGTTTTAATAAATTTTTCTATTTACCAAAAAAAAAAAGTATAAGAAGAAATTTACAACAAAAAAAAAGTAGAAGTGTGCTGGCGCACTTCTGAAGGGCGCTGGTGCACTTCCTCATCTTCTTCTTCTTCTTAATTCTTCTTCTACTTCTTCTCTCATCATGTCCCTTTTTTCCTTTTCTTCTTCAATCTTCTTCCGTCTTCTTTCTTCTTCTTCATTCTTCTTCTTCATTCTTCGTCTCATTCATCTTCTTATTTTTCTTCTTGTTCATTCCTCTTCGGTTTTTCACCTTTTTGTGATACTTTGAGTTCCGATCATCTCATGTGTTAGCATCCAAGTTTAATTTTCTAAAAATCTGAGTTGAAGACCCAACTCATTCTTCTGAGGATTAAGCTACTCGCTAGCTCAATCGCATTTGGATTCCCTTTGTTTCTAGAAGATGCGGTTGAGCTTGAGTGTAGCGTTTGCAACTTAGTTTGTCAGATGAATAAAATATGGATGCAAGCTGCATGAGATGATCGTGAACCATTTTGTCAGAAAATGGTGCAAAATATGCTCGTGCTCTTTGAATGAAAAAGAAGAAGAATGAATGAATGAATCAGTCAGAGGAAAAAGAAGATGAGGAAGAGGAGGAAAGAAGAAGAATGAAGTTGAAGAAAGAAGAAGATAGAGGAAGTGAAAGAAGAAAAATAATGAGGAAAAAAGATAAAGAAAAAGAAAACGAAGAATAAGAAGAAGAATAAAGAAGAAGAAGGAGAAGAAGAACGAAAAAGAAAAAGAAAGAAGAAGAACGAAGTAGAAGAAAAAGTTAAAGAAGATGAAGATTTAAAAATGGCGAAGAAGAATGAAGAAAAAGAAGAAGAATAAGCAGAAGAAGACGAATGAAGAAGAATGAAGAAAAGAATGAAAAAGAAGAAAGAAGTACGTAGAGGAAGAAGAAGAGAATGAAAAGGAAGAATGTTGAAAAAGAATAAGGAACAAAGAAGAAGAATGAAGAATGAAGAAGAAGAATGTAGAAGAAGAATGTAGAAGAAGCATGAAGAACAAAGAAAAAGAATGAAGAAGAAAAAGAAGAAGATGAAGATTGTAGTTGAAAGAAGTAGAAAGAAAAAGAAAGAAGAAGAAGAAGTAGAAGAAGAACGAAAAAGAAAGAAGAAGTATAAGAGGAAATTTACCACAAAAAAAAAGTAGAAGGGCCCCGACACACTTCTCTAGTGCGCTGGCGCACTTCTTCATCTTCTTCTTCTTCTTTATTCTTCTTCTACTTCTTCTTTCATCAAGTCCTTTTTTTCCTTTTCTTCTTCATTCTTATTCTTCCGTCTTCTTTTTCCCTTTTCTTTTTCTTTCTTCTTCTTCATCCTTTTTGTTCTTTCTTCATCTATTTTTCACCTTTTTGTGATACTATGGGTTACGATCATCTCATGTGCTAGCATCCATGCTTTGTTCTTCTGACAATCTAAGTTAAAGATGCAACTCCTTCTTCATAGGATTATGCTACTATCTAGCTCAATCGCATTTGGTTTCCCTCTGTTTCTAGAAGATGCGGTTGAGCTTGAGTGTTGCGTTTGGAACTTAGTTTGTCAGAAGAATAAAATATGGATGCTAACTGCATGAGATGATCGTGAACATATTGTCATAAAATGGTGCGAAATGTGCTCGTGCTTTTTGAATGAAAAAGAAGAAGAAGAACGAATGAATCAAACAGAGGAAAAATAAGATGAGGAAGAGGAGGAAAGAAGAAAATGAAGATGAAGAAAGAAGAAGAAAGAGGATGAGAAAGAAGAAAAATAGTGAAGAAAAAATATGAAGAAAAAAAAAAGGATGAATAAGAAGATGAAGAAGAAGAAGAAGAAGAAGAAGTAGAAGAACGAAGAAGAAAAACAAAAAAGAAGAATGAAGTTAAAGTTTAAGAAGACGAAGATTGAAAAATGGTGAAGAAGTACGAAAAAATAGAAGAAGATTAAGTAGAAGAAGATGAATAAAGAAGAATGGAGAAAAGAATGAAAAAGAAGAAAGTAGAACATAGAAGAAAAAGAATGAAGAGGAAGAATGATGAAGAAGAACGAGGAACAAAGAACAAGAATGAAGAATGAAGAAGAAGAACGAATAAAAAGATGGAGAAAGAAGAACACAGAAGCAGAAGAATGAAGAACAAGAATGTAGAAGAAGCATGAAGAACAAAAAAAAAGAATGAAGAAGAAAAAGAAGAAGATGAAGAATGTAGTTGAAAGGGGAAGAAAGAAAAGGAAAGAAGAAGAAGTAGAAGAAGAACGAAAAAGAAAGAAGAAGTACAAGAAGAAATTAACACAAAAAAAAAAAGTAGAAATACGCTGGCGTACTTCTTCATCTTTTTCTTCTTCTACTTCTTCTTTCATCGTGTCCTTTTTTTTCTTTTTCTTCATCATTCTTCTACTTCCATCTTTTTTTTCCTTTTTCTTCTTCATTCTTCTTCTTCTTTCTTCGTCTCATTCATCTTCTTATTTTTCTTCTTGTTCATTCTTCTTCTATTTTCTACCTTTTTGTCACACTTTGGGTTATGATCATCTCATGTGTTAGCATCCAAGTTTTATTTTTTTGACAATCTGAATTGAAGACCCAACTCCTTCTTAGGATTAAGCTACTCTCTAGCTCGATCACATTTGGATTTCCTCTATTTCTAGAAGATGCGATTGAGCTTGAGTGTTGCGTTTGCAACTCAGTTGGTCAGAAGAATAAAATATTAGTGCTAACCGCCTGAGATGATCGTGAACCGTATTGTCATGAAATGGTGCAAAATGTGCTTGTGCTCTTTGAATGAAAAAGAAGAAGAAGAATGAATGAATAAGACAGAGGAAAAAGAAGATGAGGAAGAGGAGGAAAGAAGAAGAATGACGATGAAGAAAGAAGAAGAATGAAGAAGAAAGAGGAAGAGAAAGAAGAAAAATAATGAAGAAAAATGATGAAGAAAAAGAAAAGGAAGAAAAGAAGAAGAAGAAGAAGAAGAAGAAGAAGAAGAAGAAGAAAAAGAATGAAGAAGAAAAAAAAAGAAGAAGAACGAAGTAGAAGAAAAAGTTGAAGAAGATGAAGATCGAAAAATGGCGAAGAAGATTGAAGGAAAAGAAGAAGAATAAGTAGAAGAAGATGAATGAAGAAGATTGAAGAAAATATTGAAAAAGTAGAAAGAATAACATAGAAGAAGAGTATGACGAAATAAAGAGGAAGAATGTTGATGAAGAATGAGGAAGAGAAAAAAGAAGAATGAAGAAGAAAGAGGAAGAGAAGGAAGAAAAATAATGAAGAAAAAAGATGAAGAAAAAGAAAAGGAAGAATAAGAAGAAGAATGAAGAAGATGAAGAAGAAAAAGAAAGAAGAACAAAGTAGAAGAAAAAGTTGAAGAAGATGATGATTGAAAAATGGCGAAGAAGAATTAAGAAAAAGAAGAAGAATAAGTAGAAGAAGACGAATGATGAAGAACGAAGAAACGAATGAAAAAGAAGAAAGAAGAACCTATAATAAGAAGAAGAAGAATGAGGAACAATGAAGAATGAAGAAAAGATTGAGAAAGAAGACCACAGAAGAAAAAGAATGTAGAAGAAGCAAGAAGAACAAAGAAAAAGAAGAAGATGAAGAATGTAGTTGAAAGATGAAGAAAGAAAAAGAAAGAAGAAGAAGAAGAACGAAAAAGAAAGAAAGAAGAAGTATAAGATGAAATTTACCACACAAAAAAAAAAAAAAACAAAAAATAGCGCACTTCTACATCTTCTTCTTCTTCTCTATTCTACTTTTACTTCTTCTTTCATCATGTCTTTTTTTTTTCCTTTTCTTCTTCATTCTTCTTCTTTCGGCTTCTTTTTCCCTTTTCTTCTTCTGTCATCTTCTTAATTTTTCTTCTTCTTTCTTTGTCTCATTCATCTTCTAATTTTTCTTCTTGTTCATTTTTCGTCTGTTTTCCACCTTTTTGTGACACTATGGGTTACGATCATCTCATGTGTTAGCATCCATGTATAAGTCTTCTGACAATCTGAGTTGAAGACCCAACTCCTTCTTCTTAGGATTAAGCTACTATCTAGCTCAATCGCATTTGGATTCCCTCTGTTTCTAGAAGATGCGGTAGAGCTTGAGTGTAGCGCTTGGAACTCAGTTTGTCAGAAGAATAAAATATGGATGCTAACAGCATGAGAAGATCGTAGACCATATTGTCAATTAATGGTACAAAATGTGCTCGTTCTCTTTGAATGAAAAAGAAGTAGAAGAATAAATGAATCAGACAGAGGAAAAAGTAGATGAGGAAGAGGAGGAAAGAAGAAGAATGAAGATGAAGAAAGAAGAAGAATGAAGAAGAAAGAGGAAGATAGAAGGAAAAAAAAAAGAACAAAAAAGATGAAGAAAAAGAAAAGGGAGAATAAGAAGAAGAATGAAGAAGAAGAAGAAGAAGAAGAAGAAGAAGAAGAAGAAGAACAAAAAAGAAAAAGAACGAAGAAGAAAGAAGTAGAAGAAAAAGTTGAAGTAGATGAAGATTGAAAAATGGCGAAGAAGAATGAATAAATAGAAGAAGAAAAAGTATAAGAAGACGAATGAAGAAGAATAAAGAAATGAATGAAAAAGAAGAAAGAAGAATATAGAAGAAGAAGGAGAAGAAGAATGAAGAGGCGGAATGTTGAAGAAGAATCAGTAACAAAGAAGAAGAATGAAAAATGGAGAAGAAGAATGAAGAAAAGATCGAGAAAGAAGAACACAAAAGTAGAAGAATGAAGAAGAAGAATTTAAAAGAAGCATAAAGAACAAAGAAAAAGAATGAAGAACAAAAAGAATAAGATGAAGAATGGATTTGAAAGAAGAATAAAGAAAAAGAAAGAAGAAGTATAAGAGGAAATTTACCACAAAAAAAAAATGAAAAAAAAAAGTAGAAGTGCGCTGCCGCACTTCTCTAGTGCGCTGGAGCACTTCTTCATCTTCTTCTTCTTCTTTATTCTTCTTCTAGTTCTTCTTTCATCATGTCCTTTTTTTCCTTTTCTTCTTCATTCTTCTTCATCCGTCTTATTTTTACCATTTCTTTTTCTTTCTTCTTCTTCATTCTTTTTCTTCTTTCTTCGCCTCATTCATCTCCTTATTTTTCTTCTTGTTCATTCTTCTATTATTTTTCATCTTTTTGTGTATGGATTACGATCATCTCGTATGTTAGCATCCAAGTTTTATTCTTCTGAAAATCTGAATTGAAGACCTAACTCTTTCTTAGGATTAAGCTACTCTCTAGCTCATTCACATTTGGATTCCCTCCGTTTCTAGAAGATGCGGTTGAGCTTGAGTGTAGCATTTCCAACTCAGTTTGTCAGAAGAATAAAATATGGATGAAATTTGCATGAGATGATCGTGAATCATATTGTCAGAAAATGGTGCAAATGTGCTCGTGCTCTTTGAATGAAAAAGAAGATGGAGAATGAATGAATAAGACAGAGCAAAAAGAAGATGAGGAAGAGGAGGAAAGAAGAAAAATGAAGATGAAGAAAGAAGGAGAATGAAGAAGAAAGGGGAAGAGAAAGAAGAAAAAAAATTAAGAGAAAATATGAATAAAAAGAAAAGGAAGAATAAGAAGAAGAATAAAGAAGAAGAAGAAGAAGAAGAAGAAGAACGAAGAAGAAAAAGAAAGAAGATGAAGAAGTAGAAGAAAAAGTAGAAGAAAATGAAGATTGAAAAATGGCGAAGAAGAATGAAGAAAAAGAAGAAGAATAAGTAGAAGAATACGAATGAAGAAGAATGAAGAAAAAGAATGAAAAAGAAGAAAGAAGAATACGAATGAAGAAGAATGAAGAAAAAGAATGAAAAAGAAGAAAGAAGAACATAGAAGAAGAAGAAGAGGAATGAAGAGGAAGAATGTTAAAGAAGAATGAGGAACAAAGAAGAAGAACAAAGAATGAAGATTAAGAAAGAAGAAAAGATTGAGAAAGAAGAACACAGAAGAAGAAGAATGAAGAAGAAGAATGTTGAAGATGCATGAAGAACAAAGAAATGAATGAAGAAGAAAAAGAAGAAGATGAAGAATGTAGTTGAAAGAAGTATAAAGAAAAAAAAAGAAGAAGAAGAAGTAGAAGAAGTACGAAAATGAAAGAAGAATTATAAGAGGAAATTTACCACCAAACAAAAGTTAGAAGTGCGCTGGCACACTTCTAAAGGGCGCTGGTGCACGTCTCAAGTGCGCAGGCGCACTTCTTCATCTTCTTCTTCTTCTTTATTCTTCTTCTACTTCTTCTTTCATCATGTCCTTTTTTTCCTTTTCTTCTTCATTCTTCTTCTTTTGTCTTTTTTTTTCCTTTTCTTCTTCTCTCTTCTTCTTCATTCTTCTTCTTATTTCTTCATCCCATTCATCTTCTTATTTTTCTTCTTGTTCATACCTATTTTGTTTTTCACCTTTTTGTGACATTATGGGTTACGATCATCTCATGTGTTAGCATCCAAGTTTTATTCTTCTGGTAATCTGAGTTGATGACCCAACTCCTTCATCTTAGGATTAAGCTACGATCTAGCTCAATCGCATTTGGATTCCCTCTATTTCTAGAAGATTCGGTTGAGCTTTAGTGTAGCGTTTACAATTTAGTTGGTCAGAAGAATAAAATATGGATGCTAACTGCATGAGATGATCGTGAACCATATTGTGAAAAAATGGCATGAAATGTGCTCGTTCTCTTTGAATGAAAAAGAAGAAGAAGAATGAATGAATCAGACAGAGGAAAAAGAAGATGAGGAAGAGGAGGAAAGAAGAAGAATGAAAATGAAGAAAGAAGAAGAATGAAGAAGAAAGAGGATGAGAAAGAAAAAAAATAGTGAAGAAAAAGAAAAGGAAGAATAAGAAGAAGAAGAAGAAGAACAAGAACGAAGAAGAAAAACAAAAAAGAAGAACGAAGTTAAAGTTGAAGAAGATGAAGATTGAAAAATGGCGAAGAAGAACGAAGAAATAGAAGAAGAATAAGTAGAAGAAGATGAATGAAGAAGAATGGAGAAAAGAATGAAAAAGAAGAAAGTCGAACATAGAAGAAGAAGAGTGAAGAGGAAGAATGATGAAGAAGAATGAGGAACAAAGAACAAGAATGAAGAATGAAGAAGAAGAACAAATTAAAAGATGGAGAAAGAAGAACACAGAAGCAGAAGAATGAAAAAGAAGAATGTAGAAGAAGCATAAAGAACAAAGAAAAAGAATGAAGAAGAAAACGAAGAAGAAGAATAATGTAGTTGAAAGTGGAAGAAAGAAAAAGAAAGAAGAAGAAGAAGAAGAAGAAGAAAAACGAAAAAGAAGAATGTAGAAGAAGAATGAAGAAGAAGAATGAAAAAGAAGAAAGAAGAAGAAGCATGAAGAACAAAGAAAAAGAATGAAGAAGAAAAAGAAAGATGAAGAATGTAGTTGAAAGAAGAAGTAAGAAAAGGAAAGAAGAAGAAGTAGAAGAAGAACGAAAATAAAAGAAGAAGTACATGAAGAAATTAACACAAAAAAAAAAAGTAGAAATACGCTGGCGTACTTCTTCATCTTTTTCTTCTTCTTTATTCTTCTTCTACTTCTTCTTTCATCGTGTCCTTTTTTTTCTTTTTCTTCTTCATTCTTCTACTTCCATCTTTTTTTTTCCTTTTTCTTCTTCATTCTTCTTCTTCTTTCTTCGTCTCATTCATCTTCTTATTTTTCTTCTTGTTCATTCTTCTTCTATTTTCTACCTTTTTGTCACACTTTGGGTTATGATCATCTCATGTGTTAGCATCCAAGTTTTATTTTTTTGACAATCTGAATTGAAGACCCAACTCCTTCTTAGGATTAAGCTACTCTCTAGCTCGATCACAATTGGATTTCCTCTGTTTCTAGAAGATGCGATTGAGCTTGAGTGTTGCGTTTGCAACTCAGTTGGTCAGAAGAATAAAATATTAGTGCTAACCGCCTGAGATGATCGTGAACCGTATTGTCATGAAATGGTGCAAAATGTGCTTGTGCTCTTTGAATGAAAAAGAAGAAGAAGAATGAATGAATAAGACAGAGGAAAAAGAAGATGAGGAAGAGGAGGAAAGAAAAAGAATGACGATGAAGAAAGAAGAAGAATGAAGAAGAAAGAGGAAGAGAAAGAAGAAAAATAATGAAGAAAAATGATGAAGAAAAAGAAAAGGAAGAAAAGAAGAAGAAAAAGAAGAAGAAGAAGAAGAAGAAGAAAAAGAATGAAGAAGAAAAAAAAAAAAGAAGAACGAAGTAGAAGAAAAAGTTGAAGAAGATGAAGATCGAAAAATGGCGAAGAAGAATGAAGGAAAAGAAGAAGAATAAGTAGAAGAAGATGAATGAAGAAGATTGAAGAAAATATTGAAAAAGTAGAAAGAATAACATAGAAGAAGAGTAAGACGAAATAAAGAGGAAGAATGTTGAAGAAGAATGAGGAAGAGAAAGAAGAAGAATGAAGAAGAAAGAGGAAGAGAAGGAAGAAAAATAATGAAGAAAAAAGATGAAGAAAAAGAAAAGGAAGAATAAGAAGAAGAATGAAGAATATGAAGAAGAAAAAGAAAGAAGAACGAAGTAGAAGAAAAAGTTGAAGAAGATGATGATTGAAAAATGGCGAAGAAGAATTAAGAAAAAGAAGAAGAATAAGTAAAAGAAGACGAATGATGAAGAACGAAGAAACGAATGAAAAAGAAGAAAGAAGAACCTATAATAAGAAGAAGAAGAATGAGGAACAATGAAGAATGAAGAAAAGATTGAGAAAGAAGACCACAGAAGAAGAAGAATGTAGAAGAAGCAAGAAGAACAAAGAAAAAGAAGAAGATGAAGAATGTAGTTGAAAGATGAAGAAAGAAAAAGAAAGAAGAAGAAGAAGAACGAAAAAGAAAGAAAGAAGAAGTATAAGATGAAATTTACCACACAAAAAAAAAAAAAAAAAAAAAAAATAGCACACTTCTACATCTTCTTCTTCTTCTCTATTCTACTTTTACTTCTTCTTTCATCATGTCTTTTTTTTTTTCCTTTTCTTCTTCATTCTTCTTCTTTCGTCTTCTTTTTCCCTTTTCTTCTTCTGTCCTCTTCTTCATTTTTCTTCTTCTTTCTTTGTCTCATTCATCTTCTAATTTTTCTTCTTGTTCATTTTTCGTCTGTTTTCCACCTTTTTGTGACACTATGGGTTACGATCATCTCATGTGTTAGCATCCATGTATAAGTCTTCTGACAACTCTGAGTTGAAGACCCAACTCCTTCTTCTTAGGATTAAGCTACTATCTAGCTCAATCGCATTTGGATTCCCTCTGTTTCTAGAAGATGCGGTAGAGCTTGAGTGTAGCGCTTGGAACTCAGTTTGTCAGAAGAATAAAATATGGATGCTAACAGCATGAGAAGATCGTAGACCATATTGTCAATTAATGGTACAAAATGTGCTCGTTCTCTTTGAATGAAAAAGAAGTAGAAGAATAAATGAATCAGACAGAGGAAAAAGTAGATGAGGAAGAGGAGGAAAGAAGAAGAATGAAGATGAAGAAAGAAGAAGAATGAAGAAGAAAGAGGAAGAGAGAAGGAAAAAAAAAAGAAGAAAAAAGATGAAGAAAAAGAAAAGGGAGAATAAGAAGAAGAATGAAGAAGAAGAAGAAGAAGAAGAAGAAGAAGAACCAAAAAGAAAAAGAAAAAAGAAGAAAGAAGTAGAAGAAAAAGTTGAAGTAGATGAAGATTGAAAAATGGCGAAGAAGAATGAAGAAATAGAAGAAGAAAAAGTATAAGAAGACGAATGAAGAAGAATGAAGAAATGAATGAAAAAGAAGAAAGAAGAATATAGAAGAAGAAGAAGAAGAAGAATGAAGAGGCGGAACGTTGAAGAAGAATCAGTAACAAAGAAGAAGAATGAAAAATGGAGAAGAAGAATGAAGAAAATATCGAGAAAGAAGAACACAAAAGTAGAAGAATGAAGAAGAAGAATTTAAAAGAAGCATAAAGAACAAAGAAAAAGAATGAAGAACAAAAAGAATAAGATGAAGAATGGATTTGAAAGAAGAATAAAGAAAAAGAAAGAAGAAGTATAAGAGGAAATTTACCACAAAAAAAAAAAAAAAAGTAGAAGTGCGCTGCCGCACTTCTCTAGTGCGCTGGAGCACTTCTTCATCTTCTTCTTCTTCTTTATTCTTCTTCTACTTCTTCTTTCATCATGTCCTTTTTTTCTTTTTCTTCTTCATTCTTCTTCTTCCGTCTTATTTTTACCATTTCTTTTTCTTTTTCTCTTTCATTCATTCTTTTTCTTCTTTCTTCGCCTCATTCATCTCCTTATTTTTCTTCTTGTTCATTCTTCTTTTATTTTTCATCTTTTTGTGTATGGATTACGATCATCTCGTATGTTAGCATCCAAGTTTTATTCTTCTGAAAATCTGAATTGAAGACCTAACTCCTTCTTAGGATTAAGCTACTCTCTAGCTCATTCACATTTGGATTCCCTCCGTTTCTAGAAGATGCGGTTGAGCTTGAGTGTAGCATTTCCAACTCAGTTTGTCAGAAGAATAAAATATGGATGCTAATTGCATGAGATGATCGTGAATCATATTGTCAAAAAAAGGTGCAAATGTGCTCGTGCTCTTTGAATGAAAAAGAAGATGGAGAATGAATGAATAAGACAGAGCAAAAAGAAGATGAGGAAGAGGAGGAAAGAAGAAAAATGAAGATGAAGAAAGAAGGAGAATGAAGAAGAAAGGGGAAGAGAAAGAAGAAAAAAAATTAAGAGAAAATATGAATAAAAAGAAAAGGAAGAATAAGAAGAAGAATAAAGAAGAAGAAGAAGAAGAAGAAGAACGAAGAAGAAAAAGAAAGAAGATGAAGAAGTAGAAGAAAAAGTAGAAGAAAATGAAGATTGAAAAATGGCGAAGAAGAATGAAGAAATAGAAGAAGAATAAGTAGAAGAATACGAATGAAGAAGAATGAAGAAAAAGAATGAAAAAGAAGAAAGAAGAATACGAATGAAGAAGAATGAAGAAAAAGAATGAAAAAGAAGAAAGAAGAACATAGAAGAAGAAGAAGAGGAATGAAGAGGAAGAATGTTAAAGAAGAATGAGGAACAAAGAAGAAGAACGAAGAATGAAGAATAAGAATGAAGAAAAGATTGAGAAAGAAGAACACAGAAGAAGAAGAATGAAGAAGAAGAATGTTGAAGATGCATGAAGAACAAAGAAATGAATGAAGAAGAAAAAGAAGAAGATGAAGAATGTAGTTGAAAGAAGTATAAAGAAAAAAAAAGAAGAAGAAGAAGTAGAAGAAGTACGAAAATGAAAGAAGAATTATAAGAGGAAATTTACCACCAAAAAAAAGTTAGAAGTGCGCTGGCACACTTCTTAAGGGCGCTGGTGCACGTCTCAAGTGCGCAGGCGCACTTCTTCATCTTCTTCTTCTTCTTTATTCTTCTTCTACTTCTTCTTTCATCATGTCCTTTTTTCCCTTTTCTTCTTCATTCTTCTTCTTTTGTCTTTTTTTTCCCTTTCCTTATTCTCTCTTCTTCTTCATTCTTCTTCTTATTTCTTCATCCCATTCATCTTCTTATTTTTCTACTTGTTCATACCTATTTTGTTTTTCACCTTTTTGTGACATTATGGGTTACGATCATCTCATGTGTTAGCATCCAAGTTTTATTCTTCTGGTAATCTGAGTTGATGACCCAACTCCTTCATCTTAGGGTTAAGCTACGATCTAGCTCAATCGCATTTGGATTCCCTCTATTTCTAGAAGATTCGGTTGAGCTTTAGTGTAGCGTTTACAATTCAGTTTGTCAGAAGAATAAAATATGGATGCTAACTGCATGAGATGATCTTGAACCATATTGTGAAAAAATGGCGTGAAATGTGCTCGTTCTCTTTGAATGAAAAAGAAGAAGAAGAATGAATGAATCAGACAGAGGAAAAAGAAGATGAGGAAGAGGAGGAAAGAAGAAGAATGAAAATGAAGAAAGAAGAAGAATGAAGAAGAAAGAGGATGAGAAAGAAAAAAAATAGTGAAGAAAAAGAAAAGGAAGAATAAGAAGAAGAAGAAGAAGAACAAGAACGAAGAAGAAAAACAAAAAAGAAGAACGAAGTTAAAGTTGAAGAAGATGAAGATTGAAAAATGGCGAAGAAGAACGAAGGAATAGAAGAAGAATAAGTAGAAGAAGATGAATGAAGAAGAATGGAGAAAAGAATGAAAAAGAAGAAAGTCGAACATAGAAGAAGAAGAATGAAGAGGAAGAATGATGAAGAAGAATGAGGAACAAAGAACAAGAATGAAGAATGAAGAAGAAGAACAAATTAAAAGATGGAGAAAGAAGAACACAGAAGCAGAAGAATGAAAAAGAAGAATGTAGAAGAAGCATGAAGAACAAAGAAAAAGAATGAAGAAGAAAATGAAGAAGAAGAATAATGTAGTTGAAAGTGGAAGAAAGAAAAAGAAAGAAGAAGAAGAAGAAGAAGAAAAACGAAAAAGAAGAATGTAGAAGAAGAATGAAGAAGAAGAATGAAGAAGAAGAATGAAGAAGAAGCATGAAGAACAAAGAAAAAGAATGAAGAAGAAAAAGAAAGATGAAGAATGTAGTTGAAAGAAGAAGTAAGAAAAGGAAAGAAGAAGAAGTAGAAGAAGAACGAAAAAGAAAGAAGAAGTACATGAAGAAATTAACACAAAAAAAAAAGTAGAAATACGCTGGCGTACTTCTTCATCTTTTTCTTCTTCTTTATTCTTCTTCTACTTCTTCTTTCATCGTGTCCTTTTTTTTCTTTTTCTTCTTCATTCTTCTACTTCCATCTTTTTTTTCCTTTTTCTTCTTCATTCTTCTTCTTCTTTCTTCGTCTCATTCATCTTCTTATTTTTCTTCTTGTTCATTCTTCTTCTATTTTCTACCTTTTTGTCACACTTTGGGTTATGATCATCTCATGTGTTAGCATCCAAGTTTTATTTTTTTGACAATCTGAATTGAAGACCCAACTCCTTCTTAGGATTAAGCTACTCTCTAGCTCGATCACATTTGGATTTCCTCTGTTTCTAGAAGATGCGATTGAGCTTGAGTGTTGCGTTTGCAACTCAGTTGGTCAGAAGAATAAAATATTAGTGCTAACCGCCTGAGATGATCGTGAACCGTATTGTCATGAAATGGTGCAAAATGTGCTTGTGCTCTTTGAATGAAAAAGAAGAAGAAGAATGAATGAATCAGACAGAGGAAAAAGAAGATGAGGAAGAGGAGGAAAGAAGAAGAATGACGATGAAGAAAGAAGAAGAATGAAGAAGAAAGAGGAAGAGAAAGAAGAAAAATAATGAAGAAAAATGATGAAGAAAAAGAAAAGGAAGAAAAGAAGAAGAAAAAGAAGAAGAAGAAGAAGAAGAAGAAAAAGAATGAAGAAAAAAAAAAAAAAGAAGAACGAAGTAGAAGAAAAAGTTGAAGAAGATGAAGACCAAAAAATGGCGAAGAAAAATGAAGGAAAAGAAGAAGAATAAGTAGAAGAAGATGAATGAAGAAGATTGAAGAAAATATTGAAAAAGTAGAAAGAATAACATAGACGAAGAGTAAGATGAAATAAAGAGGAAGAATGTTGAAGAAGAATGAGGAAGAGAAAGAAGAAGAATGAAGAAGAAAGAGGAAGAGAAGGAAGAAAAATAATGAAGAAAAAAGATGAAGAAAAAGAAAAGGAAGAATAAGAAGAAGAATGAAGAAGATGAAGAAGAAAAAGAAAGAAGAACGAAGTAGAAGAAAAAGTTGAAGAAGATGATGATTGAAAAATGGCGAAGAAGAATTAAGAAAAAGAAGAAGAATAAGTAGAAGAAGACGAATGTAGAAGAATGAAGAAAAGAATGAAAAAGAAGAAAGAAGAACATAGAAGATGAAGAAGAAGATTGAGGAACAAAGAAGAAGAATGAAGAATGAAGAAGAAGAATGAAGAAAAGATTGAGAAAGAAGAACACAGAAGAAGAAGAATGTAGAAGAAGCATGAAGTACAAAGAAAACGAATGAAGAAGAAAAAGAAGGAGATGAAGTAGGTAGTTGAAAGAAGAAGAAAGAAAAAGAAAGAAGAAGAAGAAGATTGAAAAAGAAAAAAGAAGTATAAAATGAAATTTACCAAAAAAAAAAAAAATGAGAAGTGCGCTGGCGCACTTCTACATCTTCTTCTTCTTCTCTATTCTTCATCTACTTCTTCTTTTATCAAGTCTTTTTTTTCCGTTTCTTCTTCATTCTTCTTCTTCCGTCTTCTTTTTCCCTTTTCTTCTTCTTTCTTCTTCTTCATTCTTCTTCTTCTTTCTTCGTCTCATTCATCTCCTTTTTTTTCTTCTTGTTCATTTTTCATCTGTTTTCCACCTTTTTGTGACACTGTGGGTTACGATCATCTCATGTGTTAGCATTCAAGTTTTATTCTCCTAATAATTTGAGTTGAAGACCCAATTCCTTCTTCTTAGGATTAAGCGACTCTCTAGCTCAATCGCATTTGGATTCCCTCTGTTTCTAGAAGATGCGGTTGAGCTTGAGTGTAGTATTTGCAACTCAGTTTGTCAGAAGAATAAAATATGGATGCTAACTGCATGAGATGAGCGTGAACCACATTGTCATAAAATGGTGCGAAATGGGCTTGTGCTTATTGCATGAAAAAGAAGAAGTAGAATGAATGAATCAGACAGAGGAAAAATAAGATGAGGAAAGGGCGGAAAGATGACGAATGAAGATGAAGAAAAAGAAAAGGAAGAATAAGAATAAGAATGAAGAAGATGAAGAGGAATAAGAACGAAGAAGAAAAAAAAGAAGAAGAACGATGTAGAAGAAAAAGTTGAAGAAGATGAAGATTGAAAAATGGCGAAGAAGAATTAAGAAAAAGAAGAAGAATAAGTAAAAGAAGACGAATGATGAAGAACGAAGAAACGAATGAAAAAGAAGAAAGAAGAACCTATAATAAGAAGAAGAAGAATGAGGAACAATGAAGAATGAAGAAAAGATTGAGAAAGAAGACCACAGAAGAAGAAGAATGTAGAAGAAGCAAGAAGAACAAAGAAAAAGAAGAAGATGAAGAATGTAGTTGAAAGATGAAGAAAGAAAAAGAAAGAAGAAGAAGAAGAACGAAAAAGAAAGAAAGAAGAAGTATAAGATGAAATTTTCCACACAAAAAAAAAAAAAAAAAAAAAAACAAAAAATAGCGCACTTCTACATCTTCTTTTTCTTCTCTATTCTACTTTTACTTCTTCTTTCATCATGTCTTTTTTTTTTCCTTTTCTTCTTCATTCTTCTTCTTTCGTCTTCTTTTTCCCTTTTCTTCTTCTGTCCTCTTCTTCATTTTTCTTCTTCTTTCTTTGTCTCATTCATCTTCTAATTTTTCTTCTTGTTCATTTTCCCGCCTGCTTTTCCACCTTTTGTGACACTATGGGTTACGATCATCTCATGTGTTAGCATCCATGTATAAGTCTTCTGACAATCTGAGTTGAAGACCCAACTCCTTCTTCTTAGGATTAAGCTACTATCTAGCTCAATCGCATTTGGATTCCCTCTGTTTCTAGAAGATGCGGTAGAGCTTGAGTGTAGCGCTTGGAACTCAGTTTGTCAGAAGAATAAAATATGGATGCTAACAGCATGAGAAGATCGTAGACCATATTGTCAATTAATGGTACAAAATGTGCTCGTTCTCTTTGAATGAAAAAGAAGTAGAAGAATAAATGAATCAGACAGAGGAAAAAGTAGATGAGGAAGAGGAGGAAAGAAGAAGAATGAAGATGAAGAAAGAAGAAGAATGAAGAAGAAAGAGGAAGAGAGAAGGAAAAAAAAAGAAGAAAAAAGATGAAGAAAAAGAAAAGGGAGAATAAGAAGAAGAATGAAGAAGAAGAAGAAGAAGAAGAAGAAGAAGAAGAACCAAAAAGAAAAAGAAAAAAGAAGAAATAAGTAGAAGAAAAAGTTGAAGTAGATGAAGATTGAAAAATGGCGAAGAAAAATGAAGAAATAGAAGAAGAAAAAGTATAAGAAGACGAATGAAGAAGAATGAAGAAATGAATGAAAAAGAAGAAAGAAGAATATAGAAGAAGAAGAAGAAGAAGAATGAAGAGGCGGAATGTTGAAGAAGAATCAGTAACAAAGAAGAAGAATGAAAAATGGAGAAGAAGAATGAAGAAAAGATCGAGAAAGAAGAACACAAAAGTAGAAGAATGAAGAAGAAGAATTTAAAAGAAGCATAAAGAACAAAGAAAAAGAATGAAGAACAAAAAGAATAAGATGAAGAATGTATTTGAAAGAAGAAGAAAGAAAAAGAAAGAAGAAGTATAAGAGGAAATTTACCACAAAAAAAAAAAGAAAAAAAAAAGTAGAAGTGCGCTGCCGCACTTCTCTAGTGCGCTGGAGCACTTCTTCATCTTCTTCTTCTTCTTTATTCTTCTTCTAGTTCTTCTTTTCGTTCTTTCATCATGTCCTTTTTTTCCTTTTCTTCTTCATTCTTCTTCATCCGTCTTATTTTTACCATTTCTTTTTCTTTCTTCTTCTTCATTCTTTTTCTTCTTTCTTCGCCTCATTCATCTCCTTATTTTTCTTCTTGTTCATTCTTTTTTTATTTTTCATCTTTTTGTGTATGGATTACGATCATCTCGTATGTTAGCATCCAAGTTTTATTCTTCTGACAATCTGAATTGAAGACCTAACTCCTTCTTAGGATTAAGCTACTCTCTAGCTCATTCACATTTGGATTCCCTCTGTTTCTAGGAGATGCGGTTGAGCTTGAGTGTAGCATTTCCAACTCAGTTTGTCAGAAGAATAAAATATGGATGCTAATTGCATGAGATGATCGTGAATCATATTGTCAGAAAATGGTGCAAATGTGCTCGTGCTCTTTGAATGAAAAAGAAGATGGAGAATGAATGAATAAGACAGAGCAAAAAGAAGATGAGGAAGAGGAGGAAAGAAGAAAAATGAAGATGAAGAACGAAGGAGAATGAAGAAGAAAGGGGAAGAGAAAGAAGAAAAAAATTAAGAGAAAATATGAATAAAAAGAAAAGGAAGAATAAGAAGAAGAATAAAGAAGAAGAAGAAGAAGAAGAAGAACGAAGAAGAAAAAGAAAGAAGATGAAGAAGTAGAAGAAAAAGTAGAAGAAAATGAAGATTGAAAAATGGCGAAGAAGAATGAAGAAAAAGAAGAAGAATAAGTAGAAGAATATGAATGAAGAAGAATGAAGAAAAAGAATGAAAAAGAAGAAAGAAGAATACGAATGAAGAAGAATGAAGAAAAAGAATGAAAAAGAAGAAAGAAGAACATAGAAGAAGAAGAAGAGGAATGAAGAGGAAGAATGTTAAAGAAGAATGGGGAACAAAGAAGAAGAACGAAGAATGAAGAATAAGAATGAAGAAAAGATTGAAAAAGAAGAACACAAAAGAAGAAGAATGAAGAAGAAGAATGATGAAGATGCATGAAGAACAAAGAAATGAATGAAGAAGAAAAAGAAGAAGATGAAGAATGTAGTTGAAAGAAGTATAAAGAAAAAAAAAGAAGAAGAAGAAGTAGAAGAAGTACGAAAATGAAAGAAGAATTATAAGAGGAAATTTACCACCAAAAAAAGTTAGAAGTGCGCTGGCACACTTCTAAAGGGCGCTGGTGCACGTCTCAAGTGCGCAGGCGCACTTCTTCATCTTCTTCTTCTTCTTTATTCTTCTTCTACTTCTTCTTTCATCATGTCCTTTTTTTCCTTTTCTTCTTCATTCTTCTTCTTTTGTCTTTTTTTTCCCTTTTCTTCTTCTCTCTTCTTCTTCATTCTTCTTCTTATTTCTTCATCCCATTCATCTTCTTATTTTTCTTCTTGTTCATACCTATTTTGTTTTTCACCTTTTTGTGACATTATGGGTTACGATCATCTCATTTTGTTAGCATCCAAGTTTTATTCTTCTGATAATCTGAGTTGATGACCCAACTCCTTCTTCTTAGGATTAAGCTACGATCTGACTTAATCGCATTTGGATTCCCTCTATTTCTAGAAGATTCGGTTGAGCTTTAGTGTAGCGTTTACAATTCAGTTTGTCAGAAGAATAAAATATGGATGCTAACTGCATGAGATGATCGTGAACCATATTGTGAAAAAATGGCGTGAAATGTGCTCGTTCTCTTTGAATGAAAAAGAAGAAGAAGAATGAATGAATCAGATAGAGGAAAAAGAAGATGAGGAAGAGGAGGAAAGAAGAAGAATGAAAATGAAGAAAGAAGAAGAATGAAGAAGAAAGAGGATGAGAAAGAAAAAAAATAGTGAAGAAAAAGAAAAGGAAGAATAAGAAGAAGAAGAAGAAGAACAAGAACGAAGAAGAAAAACAAAAAAGAAGAACGAAGTTAAAGTTGAAGAAGATGAAGATTGAAAAATGGCGAAGAAGAACGAAGAAATAGAAGAAGAATAAGTAGAAGAAGATGAATGAAGAAGAATGGAGAAAAGAATGAAAAAGAAGAAAGTCGAACATAGAAGAAGAAGAATGAAGAGGAAGAATGATGAAGAAGAATGAGGAACAAAGAACAAGAATGAAGAATGAAGAAGAAGAACAAATTAAAAGATGGAGAAAGAAGAACACAGAAGCAGAAGAATGAAAAAGAAGAATGTAGAAGAAGCTTGAAGAACAAAGAAAAAGAATGAAGAAGAAAAAGAAGAAGAAGAATAATGTAGTTGAAAGTGGAAGAAAGAAAAAGAAAGAAGAAGAAGAAGAAGAAGAAAAACGAAAAAGAAGAATGTAGAAGAAGAATGAAGAAGAAGAATGAAGAAGAAGAATGTAGAAGAAGCATGAAGAACAAAGAAAAAGAATGAAGAAGAAAAAGAAAGATGAAGAATGTAGTTGAAAGATGAAGTAAGAAAAGGAAAGAAGAAGAAGTAGAAGAAGAACGAAAAAGAAAGAAGAAGTACATGAAGAAATTAACAAAAAAAAAAAAGTAGAAATGCGCTGGCGCACTTCTTCATCTTCTTCTTCTTCTTTATTCTTCTTCTACTTCTTCTTTCATCGTGTCCTTTTTTTTCTTTTTCTTCTTCATTCTTCTTCTTCTGTCTTTCCTCCTTCTTTTTCCTTTCTCTTCTTCTTCATTCTTCTTCTTCTTTCTTCGTCTCATTCATCTTCTTATTTTTCTTCTTGTTCATTCTTCTACGATTTTCTACCTTTTTGTGACACTATGGGTTACGATCATCTCATGTGTTAGCATCCAAGTTTTATTTTTCTGACAATCTGAATTAAAGACCCAACTCCTTCTTAGGATTAAGCAACTCTCTAGTTCGATCACATTTGGATTCCCTTTATTTTTAGAAGATGCGATTGGGCATGAGTATTGCGTTCGCGACTCAGTTGGTCAAAAGAATAAAATATTGGTGCTAAATGCATGAGTTGATCGTGAACTGTATTGTCATGAAATGGTGCAAAATGTGCTTGTGCTCTTTGAATGAAAAAGAAGAAGAAGAATGAATGAATCAGACAAAGGAAAAGAAGTTGAGGAAGAGGAGGAGAGAAGAAGAATGACAATGAAGAAAGAAGAACAATGAAGAAGAAAGTGGAAGAGAAAGAATTAAAATAATGAAGAAAAATGATGAAGAAAAAGAAAAGGAAGAATAAGAAGATGAAGAAGAAGAAGAAGAAGAAGAAGAAGAAGAAGAAGAAGAAGAAGAAGAAGAAGAAGAAGAAGAAGAAGAAGAAGAAGAAGAAGAAAAAGAATGAAGATGAAAAAGGAAGAAGAATAACGAAGTAGAATAAAATGTTGAAGAAGATGAAGATTGAAAAATGGCGAAGAAGAATGAAGGAAAAGAAGAAGAATAAGTAGAAGAAGATGAATGGGGAAGATTAAAGAAAAGAATAATAAAGAAGAAAGAATAACATAGAAGAAGAGTAAGACGAAATGAAGTGGAAGAATGTTGAAGAAGAATGAGGAAGAGAAAGAAGAAGAATGAAGAAGAAAGAGGAAGAGAAGGAAAAAAAATAATGAAGAAAAAAGATGAAGAAAAAGAAAAGGAAGAATAAGAAGAAGAATGAAGAAGATGAAGAATAAAAAGAAAGAAGAACGAAGTAGAAGAAAAAGTTGAAGAAGATGAAGATTGAAAAATGGCAAAGAAGAATTAAGAAAAAGAAGAAGAATATGTAGAAGAGGACGAATGAAGAAGAATGAAGAAAAGAATGAAAAAGAAGAAAGAAGAACATAGAAGAAGCAGAAGAAGAATGAGGAACAAAGAAGAAGAATGAAGAATGAAGAGGAAGAATGAAGAAAAGATTGAGAAAGAAGAACACAGAAGAAGAAGAATGAAAATGAAGAATGTAGAGGAAGCATGAAGAACAAAGAAAACGAATGAAGAAGAAAAAGAAGAAGATGAAGAATGTAGTTGAAAGAAGAAGAACGAAAAAGAAAGAAGAAGAAGAAGAACAAAAAACAAAGAAGAAGTATAAACGAAATTTACCACAAAAAATAAAAAAAATGAGAAGTGAACTGGCGCACTTCTACATCTTCTTCTTCTCCTCTATTCTACTTCTAGTTCTTCTTTCATCAAGTCTTTATTTTCCATTTATTCTTCATTCTTCTTCTTCCGTCTACTTTTTCCCTTTTCTTCTTCTTTCCTCTACTTCATTCTTCTTCTTCTTTCTTCGCCTCATTCATCTTCTTATTTTTCTTCTTGTTCATTCTTCTTCTCTTTTTACCTTTTTGTGATACTATGGATTATGATCATCTCATGTGTTAGAAACCAAGTTTTATTCTCCTAACAATTTGAGTTGAAGACCCAACTCCTTCTTCTTAGGATTAAGCGACTCTCTAGCTCAATCGCATTTGGATTCCCTCTGTTTCTAGAAGATGCGGTTGAGCTTCAGTGTAGTGTTTGCAACTCAATTTGTGAGAAGAATAAAATATGGATGCTAACAGCATGAGATGAGCGTGAACCACATTGTCATAAAATGGTGTGAAATATGCTCGTGCTTATTGAATGAAAAAGAAGAAGTATAATGAATTAATCAGATAGAGGAAAAAGAAGATGAGGAAGAGCAGGAAAGAAAAAGAATTAAGATGAAGAAAGAAGAAGAATGGATAGGAAAAAGGAAGAGAAAGAAGAAAAATAATGAAGAAAAAAGATTAAGAAAAAGAAAAGTAAGAATAAGAATAAGAATAAAGAAGATGAGGAAGAATAAGAACGAAGAAGAAAAAAAAGAAGAAGAAAGAAGTAGAAGAAAAAGTTGAAGAAGATGAAGATTGAAAAATGGCGAAGAAGAATTAAGAAAAAGAAGATGAATAAGTAAAAGAAGACGAATGAAGAAGAACGAAGAAAAGAATGAAAAAGAAGAAAGAAGAACATAGAATAAGAAGAATAAGAATGAGGAACAACGAAGAATGAAGAAGAAGAATGAAGAAAAGATTGAGAAAGAATACCACAAAAGAAGAAGAATGAAAAAGATGAATGTAGAAGAAGCAAGAAGAACAAAGAAAAAGAAGAAGATGAAGAATGTAGTTGAAAGAAGAAGAAAGAAAAAGAAAGAAGAAGAAGAAGAAGAACGAAAAAGAAAGAAAGAAGAAGTATAAGACGAAATTTACCACACAAAAAAAAAAACAAAAAATAAAAGTGTGCTGGCGTAATTCTGAAGGGAGCTGGCGCACTTCTTCATCTTCTTCTTCTTCTCTATTCTTCTTCTACTTCTTCTTTCGTCATGTCTTTTTTTTTCCTTTTCTTCTTCATTCTTCTTCTTCCGTCTTCTTTTTCCCTTTTCTTCTTCTGTCTTTTTATTCATTCTTCTTCTTCTTTCTTTGTCTCATTCATCTTCTAATTTTTCTTCTTGTTCATTCTTCGTCTGTTTTCCACCTTTTTGTGACACTATGGGTTACGATCTTCTCATGTGTTAGCTTCCATGTTTTACTCTTCTGACAATCTGAGTTGAAGACCCAACTCCTCCTTCTTACGACTAAGCTACTATCTAGCTCAATCGCATTTGGATTCCCTCTATTTCTAGAAGATGCGGTAAAGCCTGAGTGTAGCGTTTGGAACTCAGTTTGTCAGAAGAATAAAATATGGATGCTAACTGCATGAGATGATCATGAACCATATTGTCAATTAATGGTACAAAATATGTAAGACCCGCACTCTGAAAACCCAGTCTAAACCTTGGTTTTGTGTCATGACAGGTCTTCCGATCATCACCGGGCCAGACGGGGCAAGCGGATAACAAACAGGTACAAAATCAGACCGAAGTCGACCAATTATACTTGATTTTAGGTATACCGGTCGATGGTACCGGTCTTGGAACCGGTCGACCGGTATGGCCTGCGCAGCTATGTGCGGGAATCTAGAAATTGGTCTCTGCGGGTCCCGCTTTCCTGATTTCGAATCCTAGAAGTTTCCTAATCCTAGTAGGGTTACTAAACTCTATTTTTAGCCTATAAATACACCCTTAAACCTCCTCAAATCCTTTCCATTATCTCTCACAAACCCTAGAGAAGAGAAAGAGGTTGGAAAGGAGAAGGGGCTAGGTAGAAGAAGGAGGTGCCGCCATTACCGTTCGACGACGCTCTCATTACGCCAGTCAACGGTAAGTGCTTGAATCCATCTTCTTATCCTATGTTAGTTGTGTGGATGGATCAATACAATGCAAAGTAGGTATTGATCTAAAACCCTAAATTGGCCAATAAACTCTAAGTTGCCGTCAAACCCTAGATTCGAGTTTCGAGATGATATTCATCGAAATAAGACTTGAATGAGTTGGGGATAACTCTAACTCCAAGCCTAGACTTAGAATGGATAGGAGAAACCCTGAAAATCCATGGAGGATGATCGTCGGCAGTCGAAAAATCCATGTATGGTCTTCCGGAGACATACCGGTCGACTATACCGATTGCACATAGTGCGACCGGTATGTTGCGACCGCTATCTCTCGGGAGGTTTTCTGTGGGGACCGGCTGACCATACCGGTCACCAGTTTTTCCCACAGAGCTGTGACCGGTACATGCCACCGGTCAGCTCTGTGAGGGTATTTATAACCCTATTGGTTTCCGACCAACATGAAACTCTAAGAATGTTATTTTAATGAAACCCTAATAATATTGTAGGACTTTGTGACTTGCCGTTTGGATCTTGCGACGTGGAGCAAGCTAACCAACGAGCGTCAAGTAAGGGAATCTGACCTAAACCTAATAATTAATGGACAGTAAATTGTTGTTAATCACCTGATTATATGAGATGTGTTGTTTGTGCATATTCACAAGCCATCCTTTACTTTCAGTTATTATTACTGTTAATGCATTGATAGGATGTGATTGTTAGGCATGTGATTGTTTTCGTTAGTGTGTGGAGTGGGGCATGGGCCTGGGATCGCTCTTCACTTTAGCACCTTTTGTAGTATTCTGTCTTAACATGCTTGGTACGGGTGGGGTATCAGGGGAAGGTCGTGGTACGGTGGTCTCCGATATTGATGTTATCCCGGCCATTGTTATGTGGTACTGTGGATTCCGAGTCGACGCTGGCTTGTCCACGATGCTTTAGCTCTATCTCTATGCCATAGGGAGTTATGTTGGGATAGGGTCTACCTGCGTTATGTTTTTATCTTAGTGTGTTAGTTGCGGATAGGGTATTAGCGGAGGTGTGGGAATGCATTAGCTTTATCTCTATGCCGTAGAAAGTTGTGCTGGGATAGAGCATACATTATGACATATAGGATTGGTTAGTTGCGAGCCCAGTTTGTGAGCCCTGGCTAGTAGGGGCTTAGGTACTGGTATGGGTAGAGTATCAGGGGAGGTATGGGGGTATCTTAGCTCTATCTCTATTCCATGATGGGTGCATGTAGGCCAATGGGGGTGTGATCCATGAGGTGCCACACACTCGTGTATAGAGGTACGGGGGCCACCAAACCTTTCTATAGCACATTGCAAACTTAAAACCAGACCACAGCATAAAATTGATTGTTATTCATGCATAATCTTGTAAAACTGTCTGATTGTCTTACTGAGCTATGTTGTGAGCTCACCCTTTGTATATACATTGTTTTAGATGCTGATGCAGGTTACACGGTGGATGATTACATGAACGCTCCGACGTATGGAGGTGTAGCTACTTTGGATGTACAAGCAGGGGAGGACGAGCATGATGCTTCATGCGAGTGCCCTTTCTGTGTGTACTTTTGATGGATTTTTATTTAGTTGTTTCAGTTATTTCCGTTTGATATTAAAGGGATGTAAAAGATATTTATTTTATGTGTTTGAATTTGAATAATGGGATATTTATTTAAATTATCAATAGATACTCAGTTCATTCTATTTAAAGTCTTCCGCTGTATATTTATATTCTGATTGTGGTTATGTGTAATGGTTTGTATGGGTGGACACGGCCTATTCGAGATCCTAGTGTGAATCGTTGGTTCGATGACGGTTCACTCACACCATTCTGGTTGGATCAGAATTGGGGTGTGACAAAATGTGCTCGTTTTCTTTGAATGAAAAAGAAGAAGAAGAATGAATGAATCAGACAGAGGAAAAAGAAGATGAAGAAGAGGAGGAAAGAAGAAGAATGAAGATGAAGAAAGAAGAAGAATGAAGAAGAAAGAGGAAGATAGAAGAAAAAAAAAAGAAGAAAAAAGCTGAAGAAAAAGAAAAGGCAGAATAAGAAGAAGAATGAAGAAGAAGAAGAAGAAGAAGAAGAAGAAGAAGAGGAAGAAGAACAATAAAGAAAAATAAAGAAGAAGAAAGAAGTAGAAGAAAAAGTTGAAGTAGTTGAAGATTGTAAAGTGGCGAAGAAGAATGAAGAAATAGAAGAAGAAAAAGTATATGGAGACGAATGAAGAAGAATGAAGAGAAGAATGAAAAAAAAGAAAGAAGAACATAGAAGAAGAAGAAGAAGAATGAAGAGGCAGAATGTTGAAGAAGAATCAGTAACAAAGAAGAAGAATGAAGAATAAAGAAGAAGAATGAAGAAAAGATTGAGAAAGAAGAACACAGAAGAAGAAGAATGAAGAAGAAGAATTTAGAAGAAGCATGAAGAACAAAGAAAAAGAATGAAGAAGAAAAATAAGAAGATAAAGAATGTAGTTGAAAGAAGAAGAAAGAAAAAGAAAGAAGAAGAAGAAGTATAAGAAGAATGAAAAAGAAAGAAGAAGTATAAGAGGAAATTTACCACAAAAAAAAAAAAAAAAAAAAGTAGAAGTGCGCTGCCGCACTTCTCTAGTGCGCTAGAGCACTTCTTCATCTTCTTCTTCTTCTTTATTCTTCTTCTTAATTCTTCTTCTACTTCTTCTTTCATCATGTCCTTTTTTTCCTTTTCTTCTTCATTCTTCTTCTCCCGTCTTCTTTTTACCTTTTCATTTTCTTTCTTCTTCTTCATTCTTTTTCTTCTCTCTTCGTCTCATTCATCTCTTCTTATTTTCTTCTTGTTCATTCTTCTTCTATTTTTTATCATTTTGTGACACTATGGATTACGATCACCTCATGTGTTAGCATCCAAGGTTTATTCTTCTGACAATCTAAATTGAAGACCCAACTCCTTCTTCTTAGGATTAAGCTACTCTCTAGCTCAATCGCATTTGGATTCCCTCAATCTCTAGAAGATGCGGTTGAGATTGAGTATTGCGTTTCCATCTCAATTTGTCAGAAGATTAAAATATGGATTCTAACTGCATGAGATGATCGTGAACCATATTGTCATAGAATGGTGCAAAATGTGCTCGTGCTCTTTAAATGAAAAAGAAGAAGGAAAATTAAAGAGTCAGGCAGAGGAGAAAGAAGATGAAGAAGAGGAGGAAAGAAGAAAAATGAAGATGATGAAAGAAGAAGAATGAAGAAGAAAGAGGAACAGAAAGAAGAAAAAAAAATAGAAAAGATCAATAAAAAGAAAAGGAAGAATAAGAAGTAGAATGAAGGAGAAGAAGAAGAAGAAGAAAAAGAACGAAGAAGAACAAGAAAGAAGAAGAGGAAGTAGAAGAAAAAGTTGAAGAAGATGAAGATTGAAAAATGGGGATGAAAAATAAAGAAAAAGAAGAAGAATGACTTGAAGAGTACGAATGAAGAAGAATGAAGAAAAAGAATGAAAAAGAAGAAAGAAGAACATTGAAGAAGAAGAAGAAGAATGAAGAGGAAGAATGTTAAAGAAGAATGAGGAACAAGGAAGAAGAATGAAGAATGAAGAAGGGAAATGAAGAAAAGATTGAGAAAGAAGAACACAGAAGAAGAAGAATGTTGGAGATGCATGAAAAACAATGAAAAGAATGAAGAAGAAAAAGAAGAAATTGAAGAATGTAGTCAAAAGAAGTATAAAGAAAAAGAAAGAAGAAGAAGAAGAAGAAGAAGAACGAAAATGAAAGAAGAAGAAGAACGAAAATGAAAGAAGAAGTATAAGACGAAATTTACCACAAAAAAAAATGTAGAAGTGTGCTGGCGCACTTCTGAAGGGCGTTGGCGCATGTCTCATGTGCGCAGGCGCACTTCTTTATCATTTTCTTCTTCTTTATTCTTCTTCTACTTCTTCTTTCATCATGTCCTTTTTTTCCTTTTCTTCTTCAATCTTCTTCTTTTGTCTTCTTTTTCCGTTTTCTACTTCTATCTTCTTCTTCTAATTTCTTCGTCTCATTCATCTTCTTATTTTTCTTCTTGTTCATACATTTTCTATTTTTAACCTTTTTGTGACACTATTGGTTACGATCATCTCATGTGTTAGCATCCGAGTTTTATTCTTCTGACAATCTGAGTTGAAGACCCAACTCATTCTTCTTAGGATTAAGCATTGGTCTAGCTCAATCGCATTTGGATTCCCTCTGTTTTTAGAAGATGCGGTTGAGCACTAGTGTAGCGTTTGCAATTCAGTTTCTCAGAAGAATAAAATATGGATGATAACTGCATGAGATGATCGTGAACCATATTGTCAAAAAATGGTGCAAAATGTGCTCGTGCTCTTTGAATGAAAAAGAAGAAGGAGAATGAATAAATCAGACAGAGGAAAAAGAAGATGAGCAAGAGGAGGAAAGAAGAAGAATGAAGATGAAGAAAGAAGAAGAAAGAAGAAGAAAGAGGAAGAAAAAGAAGAAAAAGAAGAAAAATAATTAAGAAAAAGATGAAGATAAAGAAATGGAAGAAAAAAAAGAAGAATGAAGAAGAAGAAGAAGAAGAAGAAGAAAGAAAGAAGAAAAAGAAAGAAGAAGAACGAATTAGAAGAAAAAGATGAAGAAGATGAAGATTGAAAAATGGCAAAGAAGAACGAAGAAAAAAGAAGAAGAATAAGTAGAAGAAGATTAATGAAGAAGAATGAAGAAAAGAATGAAAAAGAATAAAGAAGAACATAGAAGAATAAGAAGAAGAATGATGAGGAAGAATGTTGAAGAAGAATGAGGAATAAAGAAGAATAAGGAAGAATGAAGAAGAAGAATGAAGAAAAGATTGAGAAAAAAGAACACATAAGAAGAAGAATGAAGAAGAAGAATGTTGAAGATGCATGAAGAACAAAGAAAAGAATGAAGAAGAAAAAGAAGAAGATGAAGAACGTAGTTGAAAGAAGAAGAAAGAAAAAGGATGAAAGAAGAAGAAGAACGAAAAAGAAAGAAGAAGGATAAGACAAAATTTAGTTAAAAGAAGAATGTAGTTGAAAGAAGTATAAAGAAAAAGAAAGAAGAAGAAGAAGTAGAAGAAGAACGAAAATGAACGAAGAAGTATTAGAGCAAATTTACAACAAAAAAAAAATGTAGAAGTGCGCCAGCGCACTTCTGAACGGCGCTGGCGCACGTCTCAAGTGCGCAGGAGCACTTCTTCATCTTCTTCTTCTTCTTTATTTTTCTTCTACTTCTTTCTTCTTCTTTTGTCTTCTTTTTCCCTTTTCTTCTTTTCTCTTCTTCTTCTTTCTTCTTCTTTTTTCTTCGTCTCATTCATCTTCTTATTTTTCTTCTTGTTCATACTTCTTCTATTTTTCACCTTTTTGTGACACTATGGGTTACGATCATCTCATGTGTTAGCATCCAAGTTTTATTCTTTTGAAAATCTGAGTTGAAGACCCAACTCCTTCTTCTTAGGATTAAGCTACTGTCTAGCTCAATCGCATTAAGATTCCCTCTGTTTCTAGAAGATGCGGTTGAGCTTGTGTGTAGCGTTTGCACGTTTGCAACTCAGTTTGTCAGAAGAATAAAATATGGATGCTAACTGCATGAGATAATCGTGAACCATATTGTCAAAAATGGTGCAAAATGTACTCGTGCTCTTTGAATGAAAGAGAAGAAGGAGAATTAATGAATCAGACAGAGGAAAAAGAAGATGAGCAAGAGGAGGGAAGAAGAAGAATGAAGATGAAGAAAGAACAAGAAAAAAGAAGAAAGAGGAAGAGAAAGAAGAAAAATAATAAAGAAAAAGATGAAGAAAAAGAAGAAGAATGAAGAAGAAGAAGAAGAAGAAGAAGAAGAAGAAGAAGAAGAAGAAAAAAAAGAAGAAGAACGAAGAAGAAAAAGAAAGAAGAAGAACGAAGTAGAGGAAAAAGATGAAGAAGTTGAAGATTGAAAAATGGCTACGAAGAACGAAGAAAGAGAAGAAAAATAAGTAGAAGAAGACGAATGAAGTAGAACGAAGAAAAGAATGAAAAATAAGAAAGAAGAAAATAGAATAAGAAGATGAAGAATGTGGAACAGAGAATAAGAATGAAGAATGAAGAAGAAGAATGAAGAAAAGATTGAGAAAGAAGAACACAGAAGAAGAAGAATGTAGAAGAAGCAAGAAGAACAAAGAAAAAGAATGAAGAAGAAAAAGAAAAACATGAAGAACGTAGTTGAAAGAAGAAGAAAGAAAAAGAAAGAAGAAGAAGAAGACCGAAAAAGAAAGAAAGAAGATGTATAAGACGAAATTTACCACAAAAAAAAAACAAAAAATAGAAGTGCGCTGGAGCACTTCTGAAGGGCGCTGGCGCACTTCTGAAGGGCGCTGGCGCACTTCTGAAGTTCGCTAGCGCACTTCTTCATCATCTTCTTCTTCTCTATTCTTCTTCTACTTCTTCTTTCATCTTGTCTTTTTTTTCCTCTTCTTCTTCATTCTTCTTCTTCCATCTTCTTTGTCCCTTTTCTTCTTCTTTCTTCTTCTTCATTTTTCTTCTTCTTTCTTCGTCTCATTCATCTTCTAAATTTTCTACTTGTTCATTCTTCCTCTGTTTTCCACCTTTTTGTGACACCATGGGTTACGATCATCTCATGTGTTGGCATCCAAGTTTTATTCTTCTGACAATATGAGTTGAAGACCCAACTCCTTCTTAGGATTAAGCTACACTCTAGCTCAATCGCATTTGGATTCCCTCTGTTTCTAGATGACGTGGTTGAGCTTGAGTGTAGCGTTTGCAACTCAGTTTGTCAGAAGAATAAAATATGGATGCTAACTACATGAGATGATCGTGTACCATATTGTCAAAAAATGGTGCAAAATGTGCTCGTGCTCTTTGAATGAAAAAGAAGAAGGAGAATGAATGAATCAAACAGAGGAAAAAGAAGATGAGCAAGAGGAGGAAAGAAGAAGAATGAAGATGAAGAAAGAATAAGAATGAAGAAGAAAGAGGAAGAGAAAGAAGAAAAATAATGAAGAAAAAGATGATGAAAAAGGAAAGGTAGAAAAAGATGACGAAGATGATGATTGAGAAATGGCAAAGGATAACGAAGAAAGAGATGAAGAATAAGTAGAAGAAGACAAATGAAGAAGAATGAAGAAAAAGAATGAAAAAGAAAAAAGAAGAACATAGAAGAAGAAGGAGAATGAAGAATGAGGAACAACGAAGAAGAATGAAGGAACAATGAAGAAGAATGAAGAATGAAGAAGAAGAATGAAGAAAAGATTGAGAAAGAAGAACACAGAAGAAGATGAATGAAGAAGAAGAATTTAGAAGAAGCATGAATACAAAGAAAAAGAATGTAGAAGAAAACGAAGAAGATGAAGAATGTAGTTGAAAGAAGAAGAAAGAAAAAGAAAGAAGAAGAAGAAGTAGAAAAAGAATGAAAAAGAAAGAAGAAGTATAAGAGGAAATCTACCACACAAAAAAAATGTTGAAGTGCACTGGAGCACTTCTTCATCTTCTTCTTCTTCTTTATTCTTCTTCTACTTCTTCTTTCATCATGTCCTTTTTTTCCTTTTCTTCTTCATTCTTCTTCTTCCGTCTTCTTTTCACCTTTTCTTTTTCTTTCTTCTTCTTCGTTCTTTTTTCTTGTTTCTTTGTCTCATTCATCATCTTATTTTTCTTCTTGTCCATTCTTCTTTTGTTTTTCTTCTTTTTGTGACACTATGGATTATGATCATCTCATGTGTTAGCATCCAATTTTTATTTTTCTGACAATCTGAATTGAGGATCCAACTCGTTCTTCATAGGATTAAGCTACTCCCAAGCTCAATCGCATTTGGATTCCCTCTGTTTCTAGAATATGCGGTTGAGCTTGAGTGCAGCGTTTCCAACTCAATTTGTCGGAAGAATAAAATATGGATGCTAACTGCATGGGATGATCGTGAACCATATTGTCATAAAATGGTACAAAATGTGCTCGTGCTCTTTGAATGAAAAAGAAGAAGGAGAATGAAGGACTCAGACAGAAGAAAAAGAAGATGACGAAGAGGAGGAAAGAAGAAAAATAAAGATGAAAAAAGTAGAAGAATGAAGAAGAAAGAGGAAAAGAATGAAGAAAAAAATGAAGTGTAAAGATGAATAAAAAGAAAAGGAAGAATAAGAAGAAGAATGAAGAAAAGAGGAAGAACGAAGAAGAAAAATAAATAAGAAGAAGAAGTAGAAGAAAAAGTTGAAGAAGATGAAGATTGAAAAATGGCGAAGAAGAATGAAGAAATAGAAGAAGAATAAGTAGAAGAATACGAATGAAGAAAAAGAATGAAAAAGAAGAAAGAAGAACATAGAAGAAGAAGAAGAAGAATGAAGAGGAAGAATGTTAAAGAAGAATAAGGAACAAAGAAAAAGAAAGAAGAATGAAGAAGAAGAATGAAGAAAAGATTGGAAAAGAAGAACACAGAAGAAGAAGAAGAATGAAGAAGAAAAATGTTGAAGATGCATGAAGAACAAAGAAAAGAATGAAGAAAAGATTGAGAAGAAAAACACAGAAGAAGAAGAATGAAGAAGAAGAATGTTGAAGATGCATGAAGAACAAACAAAAGAATGAAGAAGAAAAAGAAGAAGATGAAGAATGTAGTTGAAAGAAGTATAAAGAAAAAGAAAGAAGAAGAACAAAAATGAAAGAAGAAGTATAAGAGGAAATTTACCACAAAAAAAAACTGTAGAAGTGCGCTGGCGCACTTTTGAAGGGCGCTGGCGCACTACTTCATCTTCTTCGTCTTCTTTATTCTTTTTCTACTTCTTCTTAGATCATGTCCTTTTTTTCCTTTTCTTCTTAAGTCTTCTTCTTCCGTCTTCCTTTTACCTTTTCTTTTTCTCTCTTCTTCTTCATTCTTCTTCTTCTTTCTTCGTCTCATTCATCTTCTTATTTTTCTTCTTGTTCTTTCTTCGTCTGTTTTCCACCTTTTTGTGACACTATGGGTTACGATCATCTCATGTGCTAGCATCCAAATTTTATTCTTCCGACAATCTGAGTTGAAGACGCAACTCCTTCTTCTTAGGATTAAGCTACTCTCTAGCTCTATCGCATTTGGTTTCCCTCAGTTTCAAGAAGATGCCGTTGAGCTTGAGTGTTGCATTTGCAGCTCAATTTGTCAGAAGAATAAATTATGGGTGCTAACTGCACGAGATGATCGTGAACCGTATTGTCATGAAATGGGGCGAAATGTGCTCGTGCTCTTTGAATGAATAAGAGGAAGAAGAATGAATGAATCAGACAGAGGGAAAAGAAGATGAGGAAGAGGAGGAAAGTAGAAGAGTGAAGATGAAGAATGAAGAAGAATGAAGAAGAAAGAGGAAGGGAAAGAAGAAAAATAATGAAGAAAAAAGATGAAGAAAAAGAAAAGGAAGAATAAGAAGAAGAAGAAGAAGAAGAAGAAGTATAACAACAAAGAAGAAAAACAAAAAAGTAGAACGAAGTTGAATAAAAAGTTGAAGAAGATGAAGATTGAAAAATGGCGAAGAAGAACGAAGAAAAAGAAGAAGAATAAGTTGAAGAAGGCGATTGAAGAAGAATGAAGTAAAAAATGAAAAAGAAGAAAGTAGAACATAGAAGAAGAAGAAGAAGAAGAAGAATGAAGAGGAAGAATGATGAAGAAGAATGAGGAACAAAGAACAAGAATGAAGAATGAAGTAGAAGAATAAATAAAAAGATTGAGAAAGAAGAACACAGAAGAAGAAGAAGAATGAAGATGAAGAATGTAGAAGAAGCATGAAGAACAAAGAAAAAGAATGAAGAAGAAAAAGAAGAAGATGAAGAATGTAGTTGAAAGAGGAAGAAAGAAATAGAAATAAGAAGAAGACGTAGAAGAAGAACGAAAAAGAAGAATGTAGAAGAAGAATGAAGTAGAAGAATGAAGAATAAGAATATAGAATAAGAGTGATGAACAAAGAAAAAGAATGAAGAAGAAAAAGAAAAGATGAAGAATGTAGTTGAAAGAAGATGAAAGAAAAGGAAATAAGAAGAAGTAGAAGAAGAACGAAAAAGAAAGAAGATGTATAAGAAGAAATTAACAAAAAAAAATAGTCGAAGTACGCTGGCGCACTTCTAAAGGGCGTGAGTGCACTTCTAAAGTGCGATGGCGCACTTCTGAAGGGCATGAGCGCACTTCTATGGTGCACTGGCGCACTTCTTCATCATCTTCTTCTTCTTTATTCTTCTTCTACTTCTTCTTTCATCATGTTCTTTTTTTCTTTTTCTTCTTCATTCTTCTTCTTTCGTCTTTTTTTTCATTTTTCTTCTTCTTTCTTCTTCTTCTTTCTTTGTCTCATTCATCTTCTTATTTTTCTTCTTGTTCAGTATTCTTCTGTTTTTCACCTTTTTGTGACACTATGGGTTATGATCATCTCATGTGTTAGCATCCAAGTTTTCTTCTCCTGATAATTTGAGTTGAAGACCCAACTCCATCTTCTTAGGATTAAGCTACTCTCTGGCTCAATTGCATTTGGATTCCCTCGGTTACTAGAAGATGCGGTTGAGCTTAAGTGTTGCGTTTGCAACTAACTTTGTCAGAAGAATAAAATATGGATGCTAACTGCATGAGATGATCGTGAACCACATTGTCATAAAATGGTGCGAAATGTGCTCGTGCTTTTTGAAAGAAAAAGAAGAAGAAGAATGAATGAATCAGACAAAGGAAAAAGATGATGAGGAAGAGGAGGAAAGAAGAAGAATGAAGATGAAGACAGAAGAAGAATGGAGAGGAAAGAGGAAGAGAAAGAAGAAAAATAATGAAGAAAAAAGATGAAAAAAAATAACGAAGAAAAAAGATGAAGAAAAAGAAAAGGAAGAATAAGAATAAGAATGAAGAAGATGATGAAGAATAAGAACGAAGAAAAAAAAAAAAGAAGAACGAAGTAGAAGAAAAAGTTGAAGAAGATCAAGATTGAAAAAATGGCGAAGAAGAATGAAGGAAAAGATAAAGAATAAGTAGAAGAAGACGAATGAAGAAGAATGAAGAAAAGAATGAAAAAGAAGAAAGAAGAACATAGAAGAAGAGTAAGATGAATGGAGAGGAAGAATGTTGAAGAAGAATGAGGAAGAGAAAGAAGAAGAATGAAGAAGAAAGAGGAAGAGAAAGAAGAAAAATAATGAAGAAAAAAGATAAAGAAAAAGAAAAGGAAGAATAAGAAGATGAATGAAGAAGATGAAGAAGAAAAAGAAAGAAGAACGAAGTAGAAGAAAAAGTTGAAGAAGATGAAGATTGAAAAATGGCGAAGAAGAATTAAGAAAAAGAAAAAGAATAAGTAGAAGAAGACGAATGAAGAAGAATGAAGAAAAGAATGAAAAAAAAAGAAAGAATAACATAGAAGAAGAAGAAGAAGAATGAGGAACAAAGAAGAAGAATGAAGAATGATGAAGAAGAATGAAGAATGAAGAAAAGATTGAGAAAGAAGAACACAGAAGAAGAAGAACGAAAAAGAAGAATGTAGAAGAAGCATGAAGAACAAAGAAAAAGAATGAATAAGAAAAAGTAGAAGATGAAGAATGTAGTTGAAAGAAGAAGAAAGAAAAAGAAAGAAGAAGAAGAAGAACGAAAAAGAAAGAAGAAGTATAAGACGAAATTTACCACAAAAAATAAAATTGAGAAGTGCGCCAGCGCACTTCTTCATCTTCTTCTTCTCTATTCCTCTTCTACTTCTTCTTTCATCAAGTCTTTTTTTTTCCTTTTCTTCTTCATTCTTCTTCTTCCGTCCTCTTTTTCCCTTTTCTTCTTCACTCTTCTTCTTCATTCTTCTTCTTCTTTCTTCGTCTCATTCATCTTTTTATTTTTCTTCTTGTTTATTCTTCTTCTGTTTTTCACCTTTTTGTGACACTAGGGGTTATGATCATCTCATGTGCTAGCATCAAAGTTTTATTCTCCAGACAATTTGAGTTGAAGACCCAACTCCTTCTTCTTAGGATTAAGCTACTCTCTAGCTCAATCGCATTTGGATTTCCTCTGTTTCTAGAAGATGCGGTTGTGCTTGAGTTTAGCGTTTGCAACTCAGTTTGTCAGAAGAATAAAATATGAATGCTAACTAGATGAGATTATCGTGAACCACATTGTCATAAAATGATGCGAAATGTGCTCGTGTTTTTTGAATGAAAAAGAAGAAGAATAATGAATGAATCAGACAGAGGAAAAAGAAGATGAGGAAGAGGAAGAAAGAAGAAGAATGAAGACGAAGAAAGAAGAAGAATGGAGAGGAAAGAGGAAGAGAAAGAGGAAAAATAATGAAGAAAAAAGATGAAGAAAAAGGAAAGGAAGAAGATGAAGAAGAATAAGAACGAAGAAGAAAAAAAATAAGTAGAACGAAGTAGAAGAAAAAGTTGAAGAAAATGAAGATTGAAAAATGGCGAAGAAGAATTAAGAAAAAGAAGAAGAATAAGTAGAAGAAGATGAATGAAAAAAATGCCGCACTTCTCTAGTGCGCTGGAGCACTTCTTCTTCTTTTTCTTCTTCTTCTTTATTCTTCTTCTACTTCTTCTTTCATCATGTCCTTTTTTCCCCTTTCTTCTTCATTCATCTTCTTCCGTCTTCTTTTTACCTTTTCTTTTTCTTTCTTCTTCTTCATTCTTTTTCTTCTTTCTTCGTCTCATTCATCTTCTTATTTATCTTCTTGTTCATTCCTCTTCTATTTTTATTTTTTTGTGACACTATGGATTACGATCATCTCATGAGTTAGCATCCTAGTTTTATTCTTCTGACAATCTGAATTGAAGACCCAACTCCTTCTTCTTAGGATTAAGCTACTCTCTAGCTCAATCGCATTTGGATTTCCTCTGTTTCTAGAAGATGCGGTTGAGCTTGAGTGTAGCGTTGCCAACTCAGTTTGTCAGAAGAATAAAATATGGATGCTAACTGCATGAGTTGATCGTGAACCAAATTGTCATAAAATGGTACAAAATGTGCTCGTGCTCTGTAAATGAAAAAGAAGAAGGAGAATGAAAGAATCAGACAAAGGAAAAAGATGATGAGGAACAGGGGGAAAGAAGAAAAATGAAGATGAAGAAAGAAGAAGAATGTAGAAGAAAGAGGAAGAGAAAGAAGAAAAAAAAGAAGAGAAATGATGAATAAAAAGAAAAGGAAGAATAAGAAGAAGAATGAAAAAGAAGAAGAAGATGAAGACAAAGAACTAAAAGAAAGAAGAAGAAGAAGTAGAAGAAAAAGTTGAAGAAGATGAAGATTCAAAAATGCCGAAGAAGAATGAAGAAAAAGAAGAAGAATTAGCAGAAGAATATGAATGAAGAAGAATGAAGAAAAAGAATGAAAAAGAAGAAAGAAGAACATAGAAGAAGAATGAAGAGGAATAATGTTAAAGAAGAATGAGGAAGAAAGAAGAAGAATGAAGAATGAAGAAGAAGAATGAAGAAAAGATTGAGAGAGAAGAAGACGAATGGAGAAGAATGAAGAAAAGAATGACAAAGAAGAAAGAAGAACATAGAAGAAGAAGAAGAAGAAGAAGAAGAAGAAGAAGAAGAAGAAGAGGAAGAAGGAGAATGAAGAGGCATAATGTAATAGAAGAATGAGGAACAAAGAAGAAGAATGAATGAATCAGACAAAGGAAAAAGTGTGAAATGTGCTCATGCTCTTTGAATGAAATAGAAGAAGGAGAATGAATGAATCAGACAGAGGAAAAAGAAGATGAGAAAGAGGAGGAACGAAGAAGAAAGAAGATGAAGAAAGACGAAGAATGAAGAAGAAAGAGGAAGAAAAGAAAGTAGTAAAATAATGAAGAAAAAAGATGAAAAAAAAGAAAAGGAAGAATAAGAAGAAGAATGAAGAAGAAGAAGGAGAAGAAGAAGAAAGTAGAAGAAAAAGAACGAAGAAGAAGAAAGTAGAAGAAAAAGTTGAAGAAGATGAAGATTGAAAAATGGCGAAGAAGAACAAAGAAAAAGAAGAAGAATAAGTAAAAGAAGACGATTGAAGAAGAATAAAGAAAATAATGAAAAAGAAGAAAGAAGAACATAAGAGAACAAGTAGAAGATTGAAGAGGAAGAATGATGAAGAAGAATGAGGAACTAAGAACAAGAATGAAGAATGAAGAAGAAGAATGAAGAACATTGAAGAAGAAGAATGAAGAACACTGAAGAAGAAGACTGAAGAACACTGAAGAAGAAGAATGAAGAAGAAGAATGTAGAAGAAGCGTGAAGAACAAAGAAAAGGAATGAAGAAGAAAAAGATGAATATGAAGAACGTAGTTGAAAGAGGAAGAAAGAAAAAGAAAGAAGAAGAAGAAGTAGAAGAAGAACGAAAAAGAAGAATGTAGAAGAAGAATGAAGAAGAAGAATGTAGAAGAAGCATGAATAACAAAGAAAAAGAATGAAGAAGAAAAAAAAAAGATGAAGAATGTAGTTGACAGAAGAAGAAAGAAAAGGAAAGAAGAAGAAGTATAAGAAGAACGAAAATGAAAGAAGAAGGATAAGGAGAAATTTACAAAAAAAAAAAAAAAAGAAGAAGTGCGCTGGCACACTTCTGAAGGGCGCGAGCGCACTTCTAAAGGGCGAGCGCACTTCTTCATCTTCTTCTTTATTCTTCTTCTACTTCTTCTTTCATCATCTCCTTTTTTTTCTTTTTCTTCTTCATTCTTCTTCTTCCGTCTTTTTTTCCGTTTTCTTCTTCTTTCTTCATCTTCATTCTTCTTCTTCCTTCTTCATCTCATTCATCTTCTTATTTTTCTTCTTGTTCATTCTTCTTCTGTTTTCTACCTTTTTGTGACACTATGGGTTACGATCATCTCATGTGTTAGCATCCAAGTTTTATTCTTCTGACAATCTGAATTGGAGGCCCAACTCCTTCTTCTTATGATTAAGCTACTCTCTAGCTCAATCGCATTTGGATTCCCTCTGTTTCTAGAAGATGCGGTTGAGCTTGAGTGTAGCGTTTGCACCTCAATTTGTCAGAAGAATAAAATATGGATGCTAACTGCATGAGATGGCCGTGAACAACATTGTCATAAAATGGGGCGAAACGTATGTGCTTTTTGAATGAAAAAGTAAAAGAAGAATGATTGAATCAGACAGAGGAAAAAGAAGATGAGGAACAGGAGGAAAGAAGAAGAATGAAGATAAAGAAAGAAGAAGAATGGAGAGGAAAGAGGAAGAAAAAGAAGAAAAATAATGAAGAAAAAAGATGAAGAAAAAGAAAAGTAAGAATAAGAATAAGAATGTAGAAGATGAAGAAGAATAAGAACGAAGAAGTAAAAGAAAAAGAAGAAGAACGAAGCAGAAGAAAAAGTTGAAGAAGATGAAGATTGAAAAATGGCGAAGAAGAAATAAGAAAAAGAATAAGTTGAAGAAGACGAATGTAGAAGAACGAAGAAAAGAATGAAAAAGAAGAAAGATAAACATAGAATAAGAAGAAGAAGAATGAGGAACAAAAAAGAATAATGAAGAATGAAGAAGAAGAATGAAGAAAAGATTGAGAAAGAAGACCACAGAAGAGGAAGAATGAAAAAGAAGAATGTTGAAGAAACAAGAAAAACAAAGAAAAATAATGACGAAGAAAAAGAAGAAGATGTAGAATGTAGTTGAAAGAAGAAGAAAGAAGAAGAAAGAAAAAGAAAGAAGAAGAAGAAAAACGAAAAAGAAAGAAATAAGAAGTATAAGACGAAATTTACCACACAAAAAAAAAATAGAAGTGCGCTAGCACACTTCTGAAGGGCACTGGCACACTTCTGAAGTTCGCTGGCGCACTTCTACATCTTCTTCTTCTTCTCTATTCTTCTTATACTTCTTCTTTCATCATGTCTTTTTTTTCTTTTTCTTCTTCATTATTCTTCTACCGTCTTCATTTTTCCTTTTCTTCTTCTTTCTTCATTCTTCTTCTTCTTTCTTCATCTCGTTCATCTTCTTATTTTTCTTTTTGTTCATTCTTCGTCTGTTTTCCACCTTTTTGTGACACTATGGGTTACGACCATCTCAAGTGTTAGCATCCAAGTTTTATTCTTCTGACAATCTGAATGGTAGACCCAACTCCTTCTTCTTAGGATTAAGCTACTCTCTAGCTAAATCACATTTGGATTCCCTCAGTTTCTTGAAGATGCGGTTGACCTTGAGTTTAGCGTTTGCAACTCAGTTTGTCAGAAGAATAAAATATGGATGCTAACTGCACGAGATGATCGCGAACCATATTGTCATTAAATAGTACAAAATGTGCTCGTGCTCTTTGAATGAAAAAGAAGAAGAATAATGAATGAATCAGACAGAGGAAAAAGAAGATGAGGAATAGGAGGAAAGAAGAAGAATGAAGATGAAGAAAGAAGAAGAATGAAGTAGAAAGAGGAAGAGAGAAGAAAAAAAAGAATAAAAAAGATAAAGAAAAAGAAAAGGAAGAATCAGAATAAGAAGAGGAAGAAGAACGAAGAAGAAAAAGGAAGAAGAAGAACAAAGTAGAAGAAAAAGTTGAAGAAGATGAAGATTGAAAAATGGCGAAGAAGAATGAAGAAAAAGAAGAAGAATAAGTAGAAGAGCACGAATGAAGAAGAATGAAGAAAAGAATGAAAAACTAAAAAGAGGAACATAGAAGAAGAAGAAGAAGAAGGATGAAGAGGAATCATGTTGAAGAAGAATGAAGAATGAAGAAGAAGAATGAAGAAAAGATTGAGAAAGAAGAACATAGAAGAAGAAGAACGATAAAGAAGAATGTTGAAGAAGCAAGAAGTACAAAGAAAAAGTATGAAGAAGAAAAAGAAGAAGATGAAGAATGTAGTAGAAAGAAGAAGAAAGAAAAGAAGAAGAAGAAGAAGAAGAAGAACGAAAAAGAAAAAAAAAAGAAGTATAAGACAAAATTTACGAAAAAAAAAAATTACACTGGCGCACTTCTTCATCTTCTTCTTCTTCTCTATTCTTCTTCTCTTTTCCTTTTCTTCTTCATTCTTCTTCTTCCGTATTCTTTATCCCTTTTCTTCTTCTTTCTTCTTCTTCATTCTTCTACTTCTTTCTTCGTCTCATTCATCATTTTATTTTTGTTCTTATTCATTCTTCGTTTGTTTTCCACCTTTTTGTGAGACTATGGGTTACGATCATCACATGTGTTAGCATCCAAGTTTTCTTCTTCTGACAATCTGAGTTGAAGACCCAACTCCTTCTTCTTAGGATTAAGATACTCTCTAGCTCAATCGCATTTGGATTCCCTCTGTTTCTAGAAGATGCGGTTGAGCTTGAGTGTAGCGTTTGTAACTCAGTTGGTCAGAAGAATAAAATATAGATGCTAACTTCATGAGATGATTGTGAACCATATTGTCATAAAATGGTGGAAAATGTGCTCGTGCTCTTTGAATAAAAGAGAAGAAGATGAATAAATGAATCAGAGAGAGGAAAAAGAAGATGAGGAAGGGTAGGAAAGAAGAAGAATGAAGATGAAGAAAAAGACGAAGAATGAAGAATAAAGAGGAAGAAGAGAAAGAAGAAAAATAATGAAGAAAAAGAAATGGAAGAATAAGAAGAAGAATTAAGAAGAAGAAGAAGAAGAAGAAGAAGAAGAAGAAGAAGAAGAAGAAGAAGAAGATAGAAGAAGAAAAAGAAAAAAGAAGAACAAAAGTAGAAGACAACATTGAAAAAGATGCAGATTGGAAAATGGCGAAGAAAAATGAAGAAAAACAAGAAGAATAAGTAGAAGAAGACGAAGGAAGAAGAATGAAGAAAAGAATGAAAAAGAAGAAAGAAGAACATAGAAAAAGAAGAAGAAGAAAGAAGAGGAAGAATGTCGAAGAAAAATGAGGAACAAGGAAGAAGAATGAAGAATGAAGAAGAAGAATGAATCAAAAGATTGGGAAAGAAGAACACAGAAGAAGAAGAATGAGGAAGAAAAATGTTGAAGAACAAGAAATAAGAAGAAAGAAAAAGAAAGAAGTAGAAGAAGTAGAAGAAGAACGAAAAAGAAAGAATAAGTATAAGAAGAAATTACCACAAAAAAAAAAAGTAGAAGTGCGTCTGAAGGGCGCTGTAGCACTTCTAAAGTGCGATGGCGCACTTCTTCTTTTTCTTCTTCTTTATTCTTCTTCTACTTCTTCTTTCATCAAGTCCTTTTTTTCATTTTCTTCTTCATTCTTCTTTTCCCTTTTTCTTCTTCTTTCTTCTTCTTCATTCTTTTTTTTCTTTCTTCATCTCATTCGTCTTCTTTTTTTTTTTTTCTTGTTCATTCAACTTCTGCTTTTCCACCTTTCTGTGACAATATGGGTTACGATCATTTCATGTGTTAGCATCCAAGTTTTATTCTTCTGACAATCTGAATTGAAGACCAACTCTTTCTTCTTAGGATTAAGCTACTCTCTAGCTCAATCGCATTTGGATCTCCTCTATTTCCAAAAGATGCAGTTGAGCTTGAGTGTAGCATTTCCAACTCAGTTTGTCAGAAGAATAAAATATGGATGCTAACTGCATGAGATGATCGTGTACCATATTGTCCTAAAATGGTGCAAAATGTGCTCGTGCTCTTTAAATGAAAAAGAAGAAGGAGAATGAAAGAATCAGACAGAGGAAAAGGAAGATGAGGAAGAGGAGGAAAGAAAAAGAATAAAGATGAAGAAAGAAGAAAAATAATGAAGAAAAAAGATGAAGAAAAAGAAAAGGAAGAATTAGAATAAGAATAAAGAAGATGAAGAAGAATAAGAACGAAGAAGAAAAAGAAGAAGAAGAATGAAGTAGAAGAAAAGGTTGAAGAAGATGAAGATTGAAAAAAGGCGAAGAAGAATTAAGAAAAAGAATGAAAAAGAAGAAAGAAGAACATAGAAGAAGAAGAAGAAGAATGAGGAACAAAGAAGAAGAATGAAGAATGAAGATGAAGAATGAAGATGAAGAATGAAGAAAAAATTGAGAAAGTAGACCATAGAAGAAGTAGAATGAAAAAGAAGAATGTAGAAGAAACAAGAAGAACAAAGAAAAAGAATGAAGAAGAAAAAGAAGAAGATGAAGAATGTACTTGAAAGAAGAAGAAAGAAAAAGAAAGAAGAAGAAGAAGAACGAAAAAGAAAGAAAGAAGAAGTATAAGACGAAATTTACCACAAAAAAAAAACAAAAAACAAAAAATAGAAGTGCGCTGGCACACTTTAGAAGGGTGCTGTCGCACTTCTCCATCTTCTTCTTCTTCTCTACTCTTCTTTTACTTCTTCTTTCATCATGTCTTTTTTTTTTCCTTTTCTTTTTCATTCTTCTTCTTCCGTCTTCTTTTTCCCTTTTCTTCTTCTTTCTTCTTCTTCATTCTTCTTCTTCTTCCTTCGTCTCATTCATCTTCTTATTTTGCTTCTTGTTCATTCTTCGTCTGTTTTACACCTTATTGTGACACTATGGGTTACAATCATCTCATGTGTTAGCATTCAAGTTTTATTCTTCTGACAATCTGAGTTGAAGACCCAACTCCTTCTTCTTAGGATTAAGCTACTCTCTAGCTCAATCGCATTTGGTTTCCCTCTGTTTCTAGAAGACGCGGTTGAGCTTAAGTGTAGCGTTTGCAACTCAGTTTGTCATAAAAATAATATATGGATTCTAACTGCATGAGTTGATCGTGAACCATATTTTCATTAAATGGTACAAAATGTGCTCTTGCTCTTTGAATGAAAAAAAAAAAGACGAATGAATGAATCAGATAGAGGAAAAAGAAAATGAGGAAGAGGAGGAAAGAAGAAGAATGAAGATGAAGAAAGAAGAAGAATGAAGAAGAAAGTGGAAGAGAGAAGAAAAAAAAAGAAGAAAAAAGATGAAGAAAAAGAATAGGAAGAATAAGAAGAAGAATGAAGAAGAAGAAGAAGAACGAAAAAGAAAAAGATAGAGGAGGAATGAAGTAGAAGAAAAAGTTGAAGTTGATGAAGATTGAAAAATGGCGAAGAAGAATGAAGAAAAAAGAAGAAGAAAAAATAGAAGAAGACGAATGAAGAAGAATGAAGAAAAGAATGAAAAAGAAGAAAGAAGAACATAAAAGAAGATGAAGAAGAATGAAGAGGCAGAATGTTGAAGATGAATGAGGACCAAAAGAAGAAGAATGAAGAATGAAGAAGAAGAATGAATAAAAGATTGAGAAAGAAGAACACAGAAGAAGTAGAATGAAGAAGAAAAATTTAGAAGAAGCATGAAGAACAAAGAAAAAGAATGAAGAAAAAAAGAAGAAGATGAAGAATGTAGTTGAAATAAGAAGAAAAGAATGAAAAAGAAAGAAGCAGAAGAAGTATAAGAAGAATGAAAAAGAAAGAAGATGTATAAGTGGAAATTTACCACACAAAAAAAAAAAAAGTAGAAGTGTGCTGTCGCACTTCTCTAGTGCGCTGGAGCACTTCTTCTTCTTCTTCTTTATTCTTCCTCTACTTCTTCTTTCATCATGTCCTTTTTTTCCTTTTCTTCTTCATTCTTCTTCTTCCGTCTTCTTTTTACCTTTTCTTTTTCTTTCTTCTTCTTCATTCTTTTTCTTCTTTCATCGTCTCATTCATCTTCTTATTTTTCTTCTTATTCATTCTTCTTCTATTTTTTTATCTTTTTGTGACACTATGGATTACGATCATCTCATGTGTTAGCATCTAAGTTTTATTCTTCTAACAATCTGAATTGAAGACCGAACTCCTTCTTCTTAGGATTAAGCTACTCTCTAGCTCAATCGCATTTGGATTTCCTCTATTTCTAAAAGATGCGGATGAGCTTGAGTGTAGCATTTCCAACTCAGTTTGTCAGAAGAAAAAATAATGAATGCTAACTGCATGAGATGATCGTGAACCATATTGTCATAAAATGGTGCAAAATGTGCTCGTTCTCTTTAAATGAAAAAGAAGAAGGAGAATGAAAGAATCAGACAGAGGAAAAAGAAGATGAGGAAGAGGGGGAAAATAAAGATGAAGAAAGAAGAAGAATGATGAATAAAGAGGAAGAGAAAGAAGAAAAAAATGAAGAGAAAAGATGAATAAAAAGAAAAGAAAGAATAAGAAGAAGAATGAAAATGAAGAAGAAGAAGAAGACGAAGAAGAAAAAGAAAGAAGAAGAAGAAGTAGAAGAAAAAGTTGAAGAAGATGAAGATTCAAAAATGGCAAAGAAGAATGAAGAAAAAGAAGAAGAATAAGCAAAAGAATACGAATGAAGAAGAATGAAGAAAAAGAATGAAAAAGAAGAAAGAAGAACATAGAAGAAGAATAAGAAGAATGAAGAGGAAGAATGTTAAAGAAGAATGAGGAAGTAAGAAGAAGAATGAAGAATGAAGAAGAAGAATGAAGAAAAGATTGAGAGAGAAGAAGACGAATGGAGAAGAAAGAAGAAAAGAATGAAAAAGAAGAAAGAAGAACATAGAAGAAGAAGAAGAAGAAGAATGAAGAGGCAGAATGTTGAAGAAGAATGAATGAATCAGACAGAGGAAAAAGTGCAAAATGTGCTTATTCTCTTTGAATGAAAAAGAAGAAGGAGAATGAATGAATCAGACAGAGGAAAAAGAAGATGAGCAAGAGGAGGAAAGAAGAAGAAAGAAGATGAAGAAAGACAAAAAATGAAGAAGAAAGAGGAAGAGAAGAAAGAAGTAAAATAATGAAGAAAAAATATGAAGAAAATGAAAAGGAAGAATAAGAAGAAGAATAAAGAAGAAGAAGAAGAAGAAGAAGAAAAAGAAGAAAGAAGAAGAAAAAGAACGAAGAAGAACGAAGTAGAAGAAAAAGTTGAAGAAGATGAAGATTGAAAAATGGCGAAGAAGAACGAAGAAAGAAGAAGAATAAGTAAAAGAAGACGATTGAAGAAGAATAAAGAAAATAATGAAAAAGAGGAAAGAAGAACATAGAAGAACAAGAAGAAGAATGAAGAGGAAGAATGATAAAGAAGAATGAGGAACAAAGAACAAGAATGAAGAAGGAAGAAGAAGAATGAAAAAGAAGATTGAGAAAGAAGAACACAGAAGAAGAAGAATGAAGAAGAAAAATGTAGAAGAAGCATGAAGAACAAAGAAAAAGAATAAAGAACAAAAAGAAGAAGATGAAGAACATAGTTGAAAGAGGAAGAAAGAAAAAGAAAGAAGAAGAAGAAGTAGAAGAAGAACGAAAAAGAAGAATGTAGAAGAAGAATGAAGAAGAAGAATGAAGAAGAAGCATGAATAACAAAGAAAAAGAATGAAGAAGAAAAAGCAAAGATGAAGAATGAGGTTGATAGAAAAAGAAAGAAAAGAAAAGAAGAAGAAGTAGAAGAAGAACGAAAAAGAAAGAAGATGGATAAGAAGAAATTAACAAAAAAAAAAAAAAAGTAGAAGTGCGCTGGCACACTTCTGAAGGGCGCGAGCGCACTTCTGAAGGGCGCGACAGCACTTCTCAAGTGCGCTGGCGCACTTCTTCCTCTTCTTCTTTTTTCTTCTTATACTTCTTCTTTCATCTTGTCCTTTTTTTCTTTTTCTTCTTCTTTCTTCTTCTTCCGTCTTTTTTTTTCCGTTTTCTTCTTCTTTCTTCTTCTTCATTCTTCTTCTTCCTTCTTCGTCTAGTTCTTCTTCTTATTTTTCTTCTTGTTCATTCTTCTTCTCTTTTCCACCTTTTTGTGACACTATGGGTTACGATCATCTCATGTGTTAGCAACCAAGTTTTATTTTTCTGATAATCTGAATTGAAGACCCAACTCCTTCTTCTTATGATTAAGCTACTCTCTAGCTCAATCGCATTTGGATTCCCTCTGTTTCTAGAAGATGCGGTTGAGCTTGAGTGTAGCATTTGCAACTCAGTTTGTCTGAAGAATAAAATATGGATGCTAACTGCATGAGATGATCATGAACCACATTGTTATAAAAAGGTGCAAAATGTGCTCGTGCTTTTTGAATGAAAAAGTAGAAGAAGAATGAATGAATCAGACAGAGGAAAAAGAAGATGAGGAAGAGGAGGAAAGAAGAAGAATGGAAATGAAGAAAGAAGAAGAATGGAGAGGAAGAGGAAGAGAAAGAAGAAAAATAATGAATAAAAAAGATGGAGAAAAAGAAAAGTAAGAATAAGAATAAGAATGAAGAAGATGGAGAAGAATAAGAACGAAGAAGTAAAAAAAAAGAAGAAGAACGAAGTAGAAGAGAAAGTTGAAGAAGATGACGATTGAAAAATGGCGAAGAAGAATTAAAAAAAAGAAGAAGAATAAGTAGAAGAAGACGAATGTAGAAGAACGAAGAAAAGAAAAAAAAAGAAGAAAGAAGAACATAGAATAAGAAGAAGAAGAATGAGGAACAAAGAAGAATAATGTAGAATGAAGAAGAAGAATGAAGAAAAGATTGAAAAAGAAGACCACAATAGAGGAAGAATGAAAAAGAAGAATGTTGAAGAAGCAAGAAAAACAATGAAAAATAATGAAGAAGAAAAAGAAGAAGATGAAGAATGTCGTTGAAAGAAGAAGAAAGAAGAAGAAAGAAAAAGAAAGAAGAAGAAGAAGAAGAACGAAAAAGAAAGAAATAAGAAGTATAAGACGTAATTTACAACACAAAAAAAAAAAAAATAGAAGTGCGCTGGCGCACTTCTACATCTTCTTCTTCTTCTCTATTCTTGTTCTACTTCTTCTTTCATCATGTGTTTTTTTTCTTTTTCTTCTTCATTCTTCTTCTTCCGTCTTCATTTTCCCTTTTCTTCTTCTTTCTTCTTCTTCTTCATTCTTATTCTTCTTTCTTCATCTCGTTCATCTTCTTATTTTTCTTTTTATTCATTCTACGTCTGTTTTCCACCTTTTTGTGACACTATGGGTTAGGATCATCTCATGTGTTAGCATCCAGGTTTTATTTTTCTGACAATCTGAATTGAAGACCCAACTCCTTCTTAGGATTAAGCTACTCTCTAGCTCAATTGCATTTGGATTCCCTCTGTTTCTTGAAGATACGGTTGAGCTTGAGTGTAGCATTTGCAACTCAGTTTGTCAGAAGAATAAAATATTGATGCTAACTGCACGAGATGATTGCGAACCATATTGTCATTAAATGGTACAAAATGTGCTCGTGCTCTTTGAATGAAAAAGAAGAAGAATAATGAATGAATCAGACAGAGGAAAAAGAAGATAAGGAAGATGAAGAAATAAGAAGAATGAAGTAGAAAGAGGAAGAGAGAAGAAAAAAAAAAAGTAAAAAGATGAAGAAAAAGAAAAGGAAGAATCAGAAGAAGAATGAAGAAGAAGAAGAAGAAGAAGAAGAAGAAGAAGAATAAGAACAAAGAAGAAAAAGAAAGGAGAAGAACGAAGTAGAAGAAAAAGTTGAAGAAGATGAAGATTGAAAAATGGCGAAGAAGAATGAAGAAAAAGAATAAGAATAAGAAGAAGAACACGAATGAAGAAGAATGAAGAAAAGAATCAAAAACTAAAAAGAAGAACATAGAAGAAGAAGAAGAAGAATGAAGAGGAAGAATGTTGAAGAAGAATGAAGAATGAAGAAGAAAAATAAAGAAAAGATTGAGAAAGAAGAGCACAGAAGAAGAAGAATGATAAAGAAGAATGTAGAAGAAGCATGGAGTACAAAGAAAAAGAAGAAGATGAAGAATGTAGTTGAAAGAAGAAGAAAGAAAAAAAAAAAAAAGAACGAAAAAGAAAGAAAGAAGAAGTATAAGACGAAATTTACCACAAAAAAAATTAGAAGTGCGCTGGCGCACTTCTGAATTGCGCTGGCGCACTTCTTCATCTTCTTCTTCTTCTCTATTCTTCTTATCTTTTCCTTTTCTTCTTCATTCTTCTTCTTCCGTCTTCCTTTTCCCTTTTCTTCTTCTTTCTTCTTCATCATTCTTCTCCTTCTTTCTTCGTCTCATTCATCTTCTTATTTTTCTTCTTATTCATTTTCGTCTGTTTTCCACCTTTTTGTGACACTATGGGTTACAATCATCACATGTGTTAGCATCCAAGTTTTCTTCTTCTGACAATCTGAGTTGAAGACCCAACTCCTTCTTCTTAGGATTAAGCTACTCTCTAGCTCAATCGCATTTGGATTCCCTCTCTTTTCTAGAAAATGCGGTTGAGCTTGAGTGTTGCGTTTGAAACTCAATTGGTCAGAATTATAAAATATGGATGCTAACTTCATGAGATGATCGTGAACCATATTGACATAAAATGGTGGATAATGTGCTCGTGCTCTTTGAATGAAAGAGAAAAAGATGAATAAATGAATCAGAGAGAGGAAAAAGAAGATGAGGAAGAGTAGGAAAGAAGAAGAGTGAAGATGAAGAAAAAGACGAAGAATGAAGAAGAAAGAGGAAGAAGAGAAAGAAGAAAAATAATGAAGAAAAAGAAGTGGAAGAATAAGAAGAAGAAGAATGAAGAAGAAGAAGAAGAAGAAGAAGAAGAAGAAGAAGAAGAAGAAGGAAGAAGAAGAAGAAGAAGAAGAAGAAGAAGAAGAAGAAGAAGAAGAAGAAGAAGACAGAAGAAGAAAAAGATAGAAGAAGAACGGAAGTAGAAGAAAAAGTTGAAGAAGATGCAGATTGGAAAATGGCGAAGAAGAATGAAGAAAAAAAAGAAGAATAAGTAGAAGAAGACAAAGGAAGAAGAATGAAGAAAAGAATGAAAAGAAGAAAGAAGAACATAGAAAAAGAAGAAGAAGAATGAAGAGGAAGAATGTCGAAGTAGAATGAGGAACAAAGAAGAAGAATGAAGAATGAAGAAGAAGAATGAATAAAAAGATTGAGAAAGAAGAACACAAAAGAAGAAGAATGAGGAAGAAAAATGTAGAAGAAAAAGAAAGAAGAAGGAAGAAAAAGAAAGAAGAAGAAGAAGTAGAAGAAGAACGAAAAAGAAAGAATAAGTATAAGAAGAAATTACCACAAAAAAAAAGTAGAAGTGCGTTGTAGCACTTCTGAAGTGCGCTGTAACACTTCTGAAGTGCGCTGTAGCACTTCTAAAGTGCGATGGCGCACTTCTTCATCTTTTTCTTCTTCTTTATTCTTCTTCTACTTCTTCTTTCATCAAGTCCTCTTTTTCATTTTCTTCTTCATTCTTCTTCTTCCATCTTCTTTTTCCTTTTTCCTCTTCTTTCTTCTTCTTCATTCTTCTTTTTCATTCTTCATCTCATTCGTCTTCTTATTTTTTTTCTTCTTGTTCATTCTTCTTCTGTTTTCCACCTTTTTGTGACAATATGGGTTACGATCATCTCATGTGTTAGCATCCAAGTTTTATTCTTCTGACAATCTGATTTGAAGACCCAACTCCTTCTTCTTAGGATTAAGCTACTCTCTAGCTCAAGCGCATTTGGATTCCCTCTCTTTCTAGAAGATGCGGTTGAGCTTGAGTGTAGCGTTTGCATCTCAGTTTGTCAGAAGAATAAAATATTGATGCTAACTGCATGAGATGATTGTGAACCGTATTGTCATGAAATGGTGTGAAACGTGCTCCTGCTCTTTGAATGAAAAAGAAGAAAAAGAATGAATGAATCAGACAGAGGGAAAAGAAGATGAGGAAGAGGAGGAAAGAAGAAGAATGAAGATGAAGAAAGAAGAAGAATGAAGAAGAAAGAGGAAGAGAAAGAAGAAAAATAATGAAGAAAAAAGATGAAGAAAAGGAAAAGGAAGAATAAGAAGAAGAAGAAGAAGAACGAAGAAGAAAAACAAAAAAGAAGAACGAAGTTGAATAAAAAGTTGAAGAAGATGAAGATTGAAAAATGGCAAAGAAGAACGAAGAAAATGAAGAAGAATAAGTAGTAGAAGACGATTGAAGAAGAATGAATAAAAGAATGAAAAAGAAGAAAGAAGAACATAGAAAAAAAAGAAGAAGAATGAAGAGGAAGAATGATGAAGAAGAATGAGGAACAAAGAACAAGAATGAAGAATGAAGAAGAAGAAAGAATAAAAAGATTTGGAAAGAAGAACACAGAAGAAGAAGAATGGTGAAGAAGAATGTAGAAGAAGCATGAAGAACAAAGAAAAAGAATGAAGAAGAAAAAGAAGAAGATGAAGAATATAGTTGAAAGATGAAGAAAGAAAAAGAAAGAAGAAGAAGAAGTAGAAGAAGAACGAAAAAGAAGAATGTAGAAGAAGAATGAAGAAGAAGAATGTAGAAGAAGCATGAAGAACAAAGAAAAAGAATGAAGAAAAAAAAAATGAAGAATGTAGTTGAAAGAAGAAGAAAGAAAAGGAAAGAAGAAGAAGTAGAAGAAGAACGAAAAAGAAAGAAGAAGTATAAGAAGAAATTAACACAAAAAAAAGTAGAAGTACGCTGGCGCACTTCTGAAGGGCGCGAGTGCACTTCTGAATGGCGCGAGCGCACATCTAAAGTGCGCAGGCACACTTCTTCATCTTCTTCTTCTTCTTTATTCTTCTTCTTCTTCTTCTTCTTTCATCATGTCCTTTTTTTCTTTTTCTTCTTCATTCATCTTCTTCCGTCTTTTATTTCCTTTTTCTTCTTCTTTCTTCATCTTCATTCTTCTTCTTCTTTCTTCGTCTCATTAATCTTCTTATTTTTCTTCTTGTTCATTCTTCTTCTGTTTTTCACTTTTAGTGACACTATGGGTTACGATCATCTCATGTGTTAGCATCCATGTTTTTTCTTCTAACAATCTGAGTTGAAGACCCAACTCCTTCTTCATAGGATTAAGCTACTCTCTAGCTCAATCGCATTTGGATTCCCTCTGTTTCTAGATGATGCAGTTGTGCTTGAGTGTACCGTTTGCAACTCAGTTTGACAGAAGAATAAAATATGGACGCTAACTGCATGAGATGATTGTGAACCATATTGTCATTAAATGGAACAAAATGTGCTCGTGCTCTTTGAATGAAAAAGAAGAAGAAGAATGAATGAATCAGACAGAGGAAAAAGAAGATAAGGAAGAGGAGGAAATAAGAAGAATAAAGATGAAGAAAAAAGAAGAATGAAGAAGAAAGAGGAAGAGAGAGAAAATAATGAAGAAAGATGTAGAAGAAAAAGTTGAAGAAGATGAAGATTGAAAAATGGCGAAGAAGAATTAAGAAAAAGAAGTAGAATAAGTAGAAGAAGACGAATGAAGAAGAACGAAGAAAATAATGAAAAAGAAGAAAGAAGAACATCGAAGAAGAAGAAGAAGAATGAGGAACAAAGAAGAAGAATGAAGAATGAAAAAGAAGAATGAAGAAAAGATTGAGAAAGAAGAAGATAGAAGAAGAAGAATGTAGAAGAAGCAAGAAGAACAAAGAAAAAGAATGAAGAAGAAAAAGAAGAAGTTGATGAATGTAGTTGAAAGAAGAAGAAAGAAAAAGAAAGAAGAAGAAGAAGAACGAAAAAGAAAGAAAGAAGAAGTATAGGACGAAATTTACCACAAAAAAAAAAATATGAGAACTACGCTGGCGCACTTCTTCATCTTTTTCTTCTTCTCTATTCTTCTTCTCCTTCTTCTTTCATCAAGTCTTTTTTTTCCTTTTCTTCTTCATTCTTCTTCTTCCGTCTTCTTTTTCCCTTTTCTTCTTCGTTCTTCTTCTTCATTCTTCTTCATCTTTCTTCGTCTCAATCATCTTCTTATTTTTCTACTTGTTCATTTTTTTCTGTTTTTGACCTTTTTGTGACACTATGGGTTATGATCAACTCATGTGTTAGCATCCAAGTTTTATTCTCCAGACAATTTGAGTTGCAGACCCAACTCCTTCTTCTTATGATTAAGCTACTCTCTAGCTCAATCGCATTTGGATTCCCTCTGTTTCTAGAAGATGCGGTTGAGCTTGAGTGTAGCGTTTGCAACTCAGTTTGTCAGAAGAATAAAATATGGATGCTAACTGCATGAGTTGATCGTGTACCACATTGTCATAAAATGGTGCGAAATGTTCTCGTGCTTTTTGAAGGAAAAAGAACAAGAAGAATGAATGAATCAGACAGAGGAAAAAGAAGTTGAGATAAAGGAGGAAAGAAGAAGAATGAAGATGAAGAAATAAGAAGAATGGAGAGGAAAGAGGAAGATAAAGAAGAAAAATAATGAAGAAAAAAGGTGAAGAAAAAGAAAAGGAAGAATAAGAATAAGAATGAATAAGATGAAGAATAATAAGAACGAAAAAGAAAAAAAAGAAGAAGAACAAAGTAGAAGAAAAAGTTGAAGAAGAAGAAGTTTGAAAAATGGCGAAGAAGAATTAATAAAAAGAAGAAGAATAAGTAGAAGAAGACGAATGAAGAAGAACGAAGAAAAGAATGAAAAAGAAGAAAGAAGAACATAGAATAAGAAGAAGAATAACGAGGAACAAAGAAGAAGAATGAACGTTGAAGAAGAAGAAGAAGAATGAAGAAAAGATTGTGAAAGAAGACCACAGAAGAAGAAGAATGAAAAAGAAGAATGTAGAAGAAGCAAAAAGAACAAAGAAAAAGAATGAAGAAGAAAAAGAAGAGATGAAGAATGTACTAGAATGAAGAAGAAAGAAAAAGAAAGAAGAAGAAGAAGAACGAAAAAGAAAGAAAGAAGAAGTATAAGACGAAATTTACCTCACCAAAAAAAAAACAAAAAAACAAAAACAAAAAATAGAAGTGCGCTGGCGCCCTTCTTCGTCATCTTCTTCTTCTCTATTCTTCTTCTACTTCTTCTTTCATCATGTCTTTTTATTCCTTTTCTTCTTCATTCTTCTTATTCCGTCTTCTTTTTCCCTTTTCTTCTTCATTCTTCTTCTTCATTCTTCTTCTTCTTTCTTCGTCTTATTCATCTTCTTATTTTTCTTCTTGTTCATTCTTCGTCTATTTTCCACCTTTTTGTGACACTATGGGTTACGATCATCTCATGTGTTAGCATCTAAGTTTTATTCTTCGAACAATCTGAATTGAAGACCCAACTCCTTCTTCTTAGGATTAAGCTACTCTCTAGCTCAATCGCATTTGAATTCCCTCTGTTTCTAGAAGATGCGGTTGAGCTTGAGTGTAGCGTTTGCAACTCAGTTTGTCAGAAGAATGAAATATGGATGCTAACTGCATGGGATGAACATGAACCATATTGTCATTAAATGGTACAAAATGTGCTCGTGCTCTTTGAATGAAAAAGAAGAAGAAGAATGAATGAACAGACAGAGGAAAAAGAAGATGAGGAAGAGGTGGAAAGAAGAAGAATGAAGATGAAGAAAGAAGAAGAATGAAGAAGGCAGAGGAAGAGAGAAAAGAATAAAATGAAGAGAAAAGATGAATAAAAAGAAAAGGAAGAATAAGAAGAAGAATGAAGAGGAAGAAGAAAAAGAAAAACGAATAAGAAAAAGAAAGAAGAAGAAGAAGTAGAAAAACAAAGAAAAAGAATGAAGAAGAAAAAGAAGAAGATGAAGAATGTAGTTGAAAGAAGAAGAAAGAAAAAGAAAGAAGAAGTAGAAGTACAAGAAGAACGAAAAAGAAAGAAGAAGTGAAAGAAGAAGAAAAGACGGAAGAAAGAAAAGAATGAGGAGAGAGAAGCTCTACCGGTGACATGGAAAGTTTCCCTGGGTGACAGTTAGACCAGCTCCCTCCCCCTCCCAGTCCCCCCCTCCCATGCTCCTCCCATGGTTCCCAGCCCTCTCAATCTGCTAGAACTGGTTACCATCCTTTCCTTCTACTCCAATCCCTGCGAATCAGCCCCATTCTCTGAAACCTTGAATCGTCTGTTCGTATTCCTTGAGCTTGTTCATCTATGTTTTGTTTTCTGCTCTTTTGGGTGTCTTCCCCGCTGTAAATCTGGTCCATCATTCCCCAGCCTTTTCAGTTCTGTCATCTTCCCCTTGGTCATTTCCTCGACCGGTGAGTGGCCATGGATTCAGATGGGTCTGCTATACCTAAACAGCCATCCGGCCAGAACAATGGCCCCTTAAACCTGTCTAACCCGCTGGATTCTCCCCCTATGTTCCTGAACAAATCGGATAACCTTTGTTTGAACCAGGGATAGGAGGATTTCCCTCCTCTTCATTCCTCTTCAAAACCTAAGCTAAACCAGCAGCAAAACCCTGAATCTAACCAGTGGCATAAACCTTTGAGCCATGAACCTAGCCCTCCTAAGAAGTTCCATCTCCGATTCATTCCCCCTGTCATCCGAGATAACCAACCTGCAGGAGTCTGTTCTGAGAGCACTGTTGCGGGAGAATTACTAGTCCTAGACAATACCCTAGTGTGTTTTTTCCTAGGAAAAAAACCAGCCTTCACTTTTGTTAAATCTAGCCTTCTTAAACAATGGAAATTAACAGGTTATGTTGAGGTCCTACAATTGATTCATGGAGGATATTCCTTCAGATTTTCTGATATTGGGGATCGTGACCGAATTCTAGAATGTGGAGTTTTTTATATGGGAGGTCATTCTATGTTCCTTAGGCAGTGGGAACGAAGTCTGCACACTGGAGCTGTGCTTGGTCTCAAGAAGGTGCCGCTATGGGTGACTTTACCAGGTTTGCCTCTTCACTTGTTGGGGGGGGGGGGGGGAAGAATCCCTAAGTGCATTCTGCTCAGTATTAGGTGTTCCTCTCTACTCAGATAGTACCACAGCCCTAAAAAATCGATGGGTCTTTGCAAGGGTGTGTGTCGAATTTTCTGGTGAGTCTCCTATGTTGGATTCTATTAATATTGAAGATGATATGGGTAATCTTTTTATTCAGCCAGTTAAATATGATTGGAGGCCCCCTCATTGCATATCCTGTGGAGTTTTCGGGCAACAAAAAAATGCCTGTAAAATGACACCTAACAATGCTGAAACTATGGAATCAAATGATGTGAAGATTGTTGGAGAGGGATATGGTCCTTCGGACCTTGTTGAAGCTACAGTTACTGATAATGGTAGGCAGGCTAGAGGCACTGTGGATGCTTCTCATGAGAGAACTGAATCTCGTATTCATATGGAGCAGGAATGGACTCCATTTTGGGTCAAGAAGAAGAGATCCGGAGGGTCTAATGGTGGGCTGAAACCGACCCGCATTCTGACCAACATCCCCCTTCCTTTGGACAATTTCAGCCTAAAGAACATGTGTCGAACCCTGGTAAGTCAGCTCCCTCTATTTCAATTACACAAATCCCCTCCCAAAGGTTGAATTTCCATTCTAGTGAAAAAATTTCGAAACCGCCTGCCTGTACCGATTCTGCCATCTGGTCTCCTAACCAATTTGAGAGCCTGGCTGCTGGAGTTGTCCAGACTGTCCCCCCTGCTCCTACTGTCCTATCTGTCCAACCGGGTTTTACCAACCCTCCCTCCTCTGCTGGACACACTCCGTATCCCTCTAGACGATCCCAATATCCAATCCCAAAGGGTCTAAAGGAATCTCCTCTTCCTTCATCTTGCCTGCTAAGCATTCCATTAAACATTCCATTTCCGCCCATGACCTTCATTCCACCTTAGGTCCTATAGCCCCTCCGGAATCCAGCTCCATTTCCCCCATTTCTTTATTAGATCAAATGTGGTCTGCTACTCGTAAGGGCCCTTCTGAAACCCGTTTTAATGCCTCTTCATATGTTTCTGATGTTCTGTCATCCGAGGTTCGTGGTGATGAAATGATGAAAAGTAGTCCTAACATTGTAGAGGATGAGCATGATCAAGGGCTTGATGATTCGGAGTTCAATGGGGATCATCTCCGGAATAAAGAAACTGTTGTTGATGGTTTTATAAATGGAGATGAAAGGTTGATGGTGACTAGAGATGAAGGAGATGGAAAAACTGAATATTGTGATTTAAGGAAAGAAATCTCTCTAGGGTCCACCTGGGAGGAGAGTATGAGTTCGGAGAGCTCCCCAAGAAGTTAAAATTTTTATGATGAATATGATTTCTTAGAATATTAAAGGATTAAATGGTACTGCTAAAAAGAATGCAGTAAGGAGGATTTTGAAGATATTCAAATCAGGGATGTGTTGCCTATCAGAGCCGAAATTGAAAAAATGTAATATCAAGTTCTCCCTCTCTACTATTATCCAGGGATGGGAATGTCTGTTTAATGAGCATGACATGGACCCTCCTAGAATCATTGTGCGGTGGGATCCATATATATACAAAGTGGAAAAAATTATGGCTGAGAATCAAGTGATCTACTGTAAGGTGAATATGGTAAACTCTAACTTCCATTTTATCTTATCACCAGTTTATGGGTGTAATGATCCTATTAACAGAGTCAACTTGTGGCATAGCCTTGTAAATTTTGGTCATTCGGTTTCTATGCCTTGGATTGCATTTGGAGACTTCAATATTGTTAGAAGCAACGAAGAGAAAAGTGGTGGTAATGGGGTCAATTAACAGCATACATCAGCTTTCAACGACTGTTTATCCAAATGTAATCTCTATGATTTGAAATGGGCTGGGCATAGGTTCGCATGGACCAATAACCAAGTGGGGGCAAACTGAATATGGTGTAAGCTTGATCGGGCTCTTGTTAACCCTGAATGGATTGATCAATTCCAAAATTCAGAAGCTAATTTCCTTGATCCCTACATATCTGACCATAGTCCTATTCTGGGGCAGCTTCGAAAAGAGAAGAATTTTGGAGCCAAGCCCTTTAAGTTCATTAATGCTTGGGTGGATAAACCTGATTTTCTTCCTTCGGTTGACAAAGCATGGTCCAAGCCTGTAAGGAATATAATATATCTATTTTGTCTGCAGTTGCAGCTAGATTGAAAAATGTCAAGAATGCTTTGAAAGAGTGGAACAAGAAGATTGTTGGAAATTTCCATGAAGCAGTCCATATTGCAGAAGAGGAGTTGGCAAAATTTCCATGAAGCAGTCCATATTGCAGAAGAGGAGTTGGCAGCTGTCCAACCTCTTATGTCTTCTAATCCTAATGATAGTAAGTTGGCCTATAAAGAAAAAGAGAGGAGTAGATTATCTCTAACAAGAGCTTTGGAAAGTAAAGAAAAATTCCTTAGACAAAAATCGAGAATCAGCTAGCTTAACCTTGGAGACAAGAACAACAGATTTTTCCACCAAACTATGAGATGCCATCATTATAAGAATTCATATGACAATATCACAGACTCAGAGGGTGTGAGAGTAAAAGATCCTAGTCTTGTCAAGAAGGAGGCAGAAAAGTATTTTAAAAACTTATTCTCCTCCTCTTGGGGAGGTGATTTTGAAGACTTTGGGTTCCAGAATTGGAAGGTGAATAGATCCTTGTCGGAGTCCCAGAAGATAACCATGCTGCAGCAGGTTATAGATGATGAGATCAAAAAGACTGTCTTCTCCTTTGATGGCAACAAAGCTCTGGGTCCGGATGGATTCAATTCCACCTTCTACAAACATTCATGGTGTATTGTAGGGAAAGAGGTAACTACTGCTATTAAATGGTTCTTCTCAGACCCTTATATGCCTAGGGATGCAAATAATACCTTCCTATGCTTGATTCCTAAATCAGAGCGTCCCCATACTTTTGCTGATTTCAGGCCCATTGCTTTTTGTAATGTTTTATATAAATTTATAGCAAAGATTTTGGCTAACAGAATTCAGATAATCATTCAGCCTCTGGTGGGTCCTTAACAATCTGCTTTCATCAAAGATAGATCCATTACAGATAACATTCTATTATGTCTTGAAATGGTGAGAGGAATGGAAAGATCTTCATGCCCCCCTTCTGCTGTTCTCAAAGTTGATTTGCATAAAGCTTATGATACCCTTGACAGGAATTATCTCCTATTTGTTTTAAGGAATATGGGATTCCCGGAATTGGTGCTAAGATGGATAATTGCTTGCATTCATACCCCTATGTTTTCTGTTCTAGTGAATGGAAGCCCTGCAGGTTACTTCAAGGGGCAAGGAGGTATTCGTCAGGGTGACCCAATCTCTCCATATCTCTTCGCTCTGGCTATGGAGCCATTATCTTGTATGTTGGATGAGGCTTATAGGAGAAGAGTGTTTTATATACCCCGCAGATGCAAATCTCTATCCACTACTCCTCTCTTATTTGCAGATGACCCTATGATTTTTGCAAAAGCTGATCAAGTCTCCATCACTGGTGTTCTCCAGATTCTTCAACAATTTATGAAATTTTCAGGTCTAAGTATCAACTTCAGGAAGTCTGTTATTCTCATTGGAGGTGTTCAAGATGGCATAAAAAAATTAGATTATTCCTCAAAGTGGCTTTGTAGAAGGTGCCTTCCCTATAACCCATCTTGGAATCCCTTTGGGTACTACCAGCCTATCTAGCGGAGATTGTGAGGCCATCATTGATAGGATAAGAAGCAAAATAGAGGGGTGGAAATTCAGATTCCTTTATTTTGCAGGGCAGATCCAACTCATTTCTTCGGTTTTACAAGGATGCTATTTCTATTGGGCTGGAATATTTGGGATTCCCAAGAAGACGAGTAATGCAATTGAATCTCTCTTCACAAATTTTTTATGGTCAGGTCCAGATCTGAAAAGGAAGATTCACCATATAAGCTGGGCCAAGATCTGTCTCACTAAAGAAGAAGGGGGGCTAGGTATAAGAAGAGTTCAAGACATGTGTAAAGCAGGAGCTATGAAGCAGCTTTCGAATCTTATATCCAACAAAAAATCTTTATGGGTCCAATGGGCACGGAAAAATTTTCTAAAGAAGGACTCAGTGTGGACAGTCGAGATTTCAAAGAACTACTCTTGGATTTGGAGAAGCCTTCTTAGGCCTAGGGATTTATTAAGGCCAAAAGTGGAGTACTATATGGGCTCAGGTGAATCAACATACTTCTGGATAGACCCATGGATGGAAGGAGAACCCATTTGGAATAAAATTCCGAATGCCTCGAATTTTGTAAATGGAGAGATCAAGATGGCTATGGTCAGTGATTATTGGGAGGGGACAAATTGGAAGGCTTGCCCTCATAATGATATACAGAGTTTCAGGAGTGTTTGGGATGATATGAAGCTTTGGCATCCATCTAATACTTTGGATAGAATTCGTTGGGTAAAGAAAAATGGCACCCGAACCGAAATCTCCGTCAAGGAAGGATGGATGGCAGTGAGGTTGCACAGTCCTAGAGTAACATGGCATAGGGCAATATGGTACCCCTCTAACATTCTCAGACATTCCTTTGTCACTTGGAGGGCTTGTCTAGATGCCCTTCCCACTGCATATCAGCTTCAGATCCGAAACATTTCAATCCCTGCTATGTGCTGCCTATGTGAGAATGGTAATGATTGTAATAGGAACCTTTTTTTTTTATTGTGACTTCTCACAGTTCATATGGAGAAAATGCATCTCCAAGTGTAAATAGAGGTGCTCGCGCCCTTCTACGTGTTTAATTGAAGCAGCAAAGATAGCTTCCATCAATTCTAAGAGCAACAGTGTATCGTCCATTCCAAAAATTACTTTCAATGCTATGATATATCACATATGGAGGGAGCGCAACACAAGAATTTTTTCAAGAATTTCAATGTCAAAAGAAGTGGTTGCTAAGGAGATCATTAGGGAGGTTGAAGACAAAATTTCTGCTTCAATGTTCATTAAACCAGCAAATCATGTAAAGAGGTTCATTTCTGCGAAATGGAACATAGATGATCACTAGGTGTGTATAGGGTCCGATCCGATCGGATTCCAATTTGTATTTTACTTGTGCTTTGTTTTGTTGTCTGGTGGTGTAAGACTCGTATCGAACTAACCCGGTCTTACCACCTTGAACCAGGTCTACCCATCATGGTCGAGCCAAATGGATCTAGTGCGTGAGGAAGATCACGATCCTAGGTATTAAACTAACCCAAAAACAATAAAATAAGGGGGAGGGTCGCATACCCAGCAAGGCAGGGTCGGAACCCCCTAGTATAAAAAGTCAAACCCTGAGTTTTTAACCGGGGGTCGGACAATTTAGAACCAGGGGTCGACGGGATTTCCGACCCCCTCATCGACCCCCAGTCTGCCGATAGAAACCGTGAATTGGGAACTTTCCAAATTTCAATGGGATTCTTTCCTAATCTCAATGGGGCTTATTTTGGGAGTTTCTACTCTATAAATAGGACGTCCCTAAGCCTCTTTTAATCCTTTTAGAACCCTAATTGGGTTGAGAGAAAGAGAAGAGATGGAGAAGAGAAAGAGAAGACAAGGAAAGTGGAGAAGAAGATCAAAGAGAAGGGTTCAGAGAAACATGCCTAATTCTCAGGTATGGATACTGTCTCCATGTAATTCTAAAGACCTTAGAATAGATAGTGAAGAGGGAATGATCTAGGAGAAACCCAAATCATCCACCCATGGTGAGGTTTTCATGGAAAACCATGGGGGAGATCATAAAAACCATGTAGGTGAATAAACTATGGTTCTAGACCATAGAACATGTATAGAATGGATTGTAGAAGAAAGCCATAGGACCCAAACACGAAAGAATGGACTGTAGGATGAAAATTCCACTAAACCCACGGGGGGTCGCACGGGGGATCGATAGCCAATCGACCCCCAGTGTTTGGGAAGTCCAGAATCTGGGTGGTAGCACCCAGGGTCGATGGAACCTCCGACCCTGGCATCGACCCCCAGTTAACCGCATGCTTTTTAAAATCAGAATTAATTCTAATTAAATTCTATCGACTTGATTAGGTCTTCTAGTGATATAATATTGATATTTAGTTGATTCTTAAAGCTTGAGAGAGCATCTACGATCAAGCAAAGGTGAGGGAACAAGACCTAAACTAATTGGCTAATAATAAACTGTTTTATTCTTGAGTCCAATGCCATGATTGATTCTATGCATGTATGCTTGTTATGTGCATTCAACATGTCATCCGATATTTCTATTATTACTGTTCATGCATATTTAAATTATTGTTTATAACATGATGATGATGATGATGATGATAGGAATAGCATGTGGATGTATGTGTGTGGTTGGTGTGCTTGATGCGAGCGAGTATCAGGGGGTGTGTCATAGGCCACGCCTCAGCACTCTAGCTCTATCTCTAACTCAAGTCTTGTCCACCGACATCGTCGTATCGCCATTACCTTAGCAGAACTATTACGTCGTAGTGTATGAGGGGAGGTGGTCTCGGACCGTGTAGTTTCTGACTCTGCTGGGGGGCTTAGCCCTATCTTTATGGACGTATTGAGGGATGCTAGGGTGAGGCCTTGGATACACTGTTTGGCATTAGGATTGGTTAGTTGCGAGCCCAGTTTGTAAGCCCTCGCCAGCAGGGGCTTATATGTTGGTACGGGTAGAGTATCAGGGGAAGTGTCATAGGCCGGGCCTCAGCACTTTAGCTTTACCTCAATTCCATGGTAGGGTGTATGTGGGACAACAATCAACGTTACCTTTGGACGGCTTCACACACTCGTGTATAGAGGTGCGGCGGCCACCTATCCTTTCTATAGCACATTGCAAAGTTATTTACCAGACCAAAGATATGAATTGACTGCATGCATATGTTTGTTGCATTGTTTTGTTTGCTCACTGAGCCATGATGTGTGCTCACCCTCTCGACGTCGAATATTTTTAGTTGATGATGTAGGTACTACGGTCGAAGATTATATGAGTGCTCTGGTGTAAGTGCGTGTTGCTGCAATGGTAGCTGAAGACTTAGAAGATACACATGATCCCTCATGCGAGTGCAACTTATGCGTATTCGATTAGGTTTTCATTTTAATTTGTTAAGGGAATGTAATTGATATTTTTTTTACTTATGTCTCAGTTGATACAACATAAATTGATACTTTATCTATGATTATCACAATTAGATTTCTCAGTTCATTTACTATAAGACTTCTACTATTGTGTATTTATTCTGATTATGGTTGTGGATGAGTATGGTTTTATTTTTAATGGACACAGCCTATTAGAGATCCTGGTTGAACCATTGGTTTATTAGCGGTTCATCACACCATTCTGAATGGTGCAGAATTGGGGTGTGACAGGGGGGGTTGTGCCCCGTCCTGCTTTGCAGGGTATTGTGTGCTTCTCCTTTTTGGGTTTTAATAAATTTATCTATTTACCCAAAAAAAAGTATAAGAAGAAATTTACAACAAAAAAAAAAGTAGAAGTGCGCCAGCGCACTTCTGAAGGGCGCATGCGCACATCTTCATCTTCTTCTTCTTCTTTATTCTTCTTCTACTTCTTCTTTCATCATGTCCCTTTTTTCCTTTTCTTCTTAAATCTTCTTCCGTCTTCTTCTTTCTTCTTCTTCATTCTTCTTCTTCTTTCTTCGTCTCATTCATCTTCCTATTTTTCTTCTTATTCATTCTTCTTCTGTTTTTCACCTTTTTGTGACAGTACGAGTTACGATCATCTCAAGTGTTAGCATCCAAGTTTAATTTTTTTAAATCTGAGTTGAAGACCTAACTCCTTCTTCTTAGGATTAAGCTACTCTCTAGCTCAATCACAGTTCAATTCCCTCTGTTTCTAGAAGAAACGGTTGAGATTGAGTGTAGCGTTTGTAACTCAGTTTGTCAGAAGAATAAAATATGGATGCTAACTGCATGAGATGATCATGAGCCGTATTGTCATAAAATGATACGAATTGTGCTCGTGCTCTTTGAATGAAAAAGAAGAAGAAGAATGAATGAATCAGACAAAGGAAAAAGAAGACGAGGAAGAGGAGGAAAGAAGAATAATGAAGATGAAGAAAGAAGAAGAATGAAGAAGAAGAAAGAGGAAGTGAAAGAAGAAGAATAATGAAGAAAAAAGATAAAGAAAAAGAAAAGGAAGAATAAGAAGAAGAATGAAGAAGAAGAAGGAAAAGAAGAACGTAGAAGAAAAAGTTGAAGTATATGAAGAATGAAAAATGGCGATGAAGAATGAAGAAAAAGAAGAAGAATAAGTAGAAGAAGACGAATGAAGAAGAATAAATAAAAGAATGTAAAAGAAGAAAGAAGAACATAGAAGAAGAAGAAGAAGAATGAAGAAGAAGAATGTTGAAGAAGAATGAGGAACAAAGAAGAAGAATAAAGAATGAAGAAGAAGAATGAAGAAAAGATTGAGAAAGAATAACACAGAAGAAGAAGAATAAAGAAGAAGAATGTAGAAGAAGCATGAAGAACAAAGAAAAAGAATGAAGAAGAAAAAGAAGAAGATGAAGAATGTAGTTGAAAGAAGAAGAAGGAAAAAGAAAGAAGAAGAAGAAGTAGAAGACGAACGAAAAAGAAAGAAGAAGTATAAGAGGAAATTTAGCACAAAAAAAAAGGTAGAAGGGCGCCAGCAGACTTCTCTAGTGTGCTAGCGCACTTCTTCATCTTCATCTTCTTCTTTATTCTTCTTGTACTTCTTCTTTCATCATGTCCTTTTCTTCCTTTTCTTCTTCAATCTTCTTCTTCCGTCTTCTATTTCCCTTTTCTTTTTCTTTCTTCTTCTTCTTTCTTCGTCTCATTAATCTTCTTATTTTTCTTCTTGTTCATTGTTCTTCGGTTTTCCACCTTTTTGTGATACTATGGGATACGATCATCTCATGTGCTAGCATCTAAGTTTTATTCTTCTGACAATCTAGGTTAATGACCCAACTCCTTCTTCCTAGGATTATGCTACTCCCTAGCTCAATCGCATTTGGTTTCCCTTTGTTTCTAGAAAATGCGATTGAGCTTGAGTGTAGCGTTTGCAACTTAGTTTGTCAGAAGAATAAAATATGGATGCTAACTGCATGACATAATCGTGAACCGTACTGTCATAAAATGGTGCGAAATGTGCTCGTGCTCTTTGAATGAAAAAGAAGAAGAAGAATGAATGAATCAGACAGAGGAAAAAGAAGATGAGGAAGAGGAGGAAAGAAGAAGAATGAAGATGAGGAAAGAAGAAGAATGAAGAAGAAAGAGGAAGAGAATGTAGACTAAAATGAAGAGAAAAGATGAATAAAAAGAAAAGGAAGAATAAGAAGAAGAAAGAAGAAGAAGAAAAAGAGAAACAAAGAAGGAAAAGAACGAAAAAGAAGAAGTAGAAGAAAAAGTTGAAGAAGATGAAGAATGAAAAATGGCGAAGAAGAATGAAGAAAAAGAAGAAGAATATGTAGAGGAAGACGAATGAAGAAGAATGATGAAAAAGAATGAAAAATAAGAAAGAAGAACATAGAAGAAGAAGAAGAAGAAGAAGAATGAAGAGGAAGAATGTTAAAGAAGAATGAGGAACAAAGAAGAAGAATGAAGAATGAAGAAGAAGAATGAAGAAAAGATTGAGAAAGAAGAACACAGAAGAAGAAGAATGTTGAATGTAGTTGAAAGAAGTATAAAGAAAAAGAAAGAAGAAGAAGTTGAAGATGAACGAAAATGAAAGAAGAAGAAGTATAAGAGGAAATTTACCACAAAAAAAAAAAGTAGAAGTGCGCTGGCGCACTTCTGAAGGGCACTGGCGCACATCTGAAGGGCACTGGCACACTTCTTCATCTTCTTCATCTTCTTCGACTTCTTTATCCTTCTTCTACTTCTTCTTTCATATGTCCTTTTCATCCTTTTCTTCTTCATTTTTCTTCTTTTGTCGTCTTTTCCCCTTTTCTTCTTCTCTCTTCTTCTTCAATCTTCTTCTTCTTTCTTCGTCTCATTCATCTTCTTATTTTTCTTCTTGTTCATACTTCTTCTATTTTTCACCTTTTTGTGACACTATGGGTTATGATCATCTCATCTGTTAGCAACCAAGTTTTATTCATCAGACATTCGGAGTTGAAGATACAACTCCTTCTTCTTAGGATTAAGCTACTGTCTAGCTCAATCGCATTTTGATTCCCTCTGTTTCTAGAAGACGCGGTTGAGTTTGAGTGTGGCGTTTGCAACTCAGTTGGTTAAAAGAATAAAATATTGATGCTAACTGCATGAGATGATCGTGAACCGTATTGTCATGAAATGGTGCGAAATGTACTCGTGCTCTTTGAATGAAAAAGAAGAAGAAGAATAAATGAATCAGACAGAGGAAAAAGAAGATGAGGAAGAGGAGGAAAGAAGAATAATAAAGATGAAGAAAGAAGAAGAATGAAGAAGAAAGAGGAAGAGAAAGAAGAACAATAATGAAGAAAATAGAAAAAGAAAAAGAAAAAGAAGAATAAGAAAAAGAAGAAGAAGAAGATGAAGAAGAAAAAGAAATAGAACGAAGAAGAAAAAGAAAGAAGAAGAACGAAGTAGAAGAAAAAGTTGAAGAAGATGAAGATTGAAAAATGGCGAAGAAGAATGAAGGAAAAAAGGAAGAATAAGTAGAAGAAGACGAATGAAGAAGAATGAAGAAAAGAATGAAAAAGAAGAAATAATAACATAGAAGAAGAGTAAGATGAATGAAGAAGTAGAATGTTGAAGAAGAATGAGGAAGAGAAAGAAGAGGAATGAAGAAGAAAGAGGAAGAAGAAAAATAATGAAGAAAAAAGATGAAGAAAAATAAATGAAAGAATAAGAAGAAGAATGAAGAAGATGAAGAAGAAGAAGGATTAAGAAGAAAAAGAAAGAAGAACGAAGTAGAAGAAAAAGTTGAAGAAGATGAAGATTGAAAAATGGCGCAGAAGAATTAAGAAAAAGAAGAAGAATAAGTAGAAGAAGACGGACGAAGAAGAATGAAGAAAAGAATGAAAAAGAAGAAAGAAGAACATAGAAGAAGAAGAAGAAGAAGAATGAGGAACAAAGAAGAAGAATGAAGAATGAAGAAGAAGAATGAAGTAAAGATTGAGAAAGAAGAACACTGAAGAAGTAGAATTAAAAAGAAGAATCTATAAGAAGCATGAAGAACAAAGAAAAAGAATGAAGAAGAAAAAGAAGAAGATGAAGAATGTAGTTGAAAGAAGAAGAAAGAAAAAGAAAGAAGAAGAAGAAGAACGGAAAAGAAAGAAGAAGTATAAGACAAAATTTACCACCAAAAAAATATGAGAAGTGCGCCAGCGCACTTCTAAAGTGCGCTGGCACACTTCTTCATCTTCTTCATCTTCTTCTTCTTCTCAATTCTTCTTCTACTTCTTCTTTCATCAAGTCTTTTTTTTTCCTTTTCTTCTTCATTCTACTTCTTCCGTCTTCTTTTTCCCTTTTCTTCTTCTTTCTTCTTCTTCATTCTTCTTATTTTTTCTTCGTCTCATTTATCATCTTATTTTTCTTCTTGTTCATTCTTCTTATGTTTTTCACCTTTTTGTGACACTATGGGTTATGATCATCTCATGTGTTAGCATCCAAGTTTTATTCTCCTGACAATTTGAGTTGAAGACCCAACTCCATCTTCTTAGGATCAAGCTACTCTTTAGCTCAATCGCATTTGGATTCCCTCTGTTTCTAGAAGATGCGGTTGAGGTTGAGTGAAGCGTTTGCAACTCAGTTTGTCAGAAGAATAATATGGATGCTAACAGCATAAAATGACCGTGAACCACATTGTCATAAAATGGTGCAAAATGTGCTCGTGCATTTTGAATGAAAAAGAAGAAGAAGAATGAATGAATCAGACAGAGGAAAAAGAAGATGAGGAAGAGGAGGAAAGGAGAAGAATGAAGATGAAGAAAGAAGAATAATGGAGGGGAAAGAGGAAGAGAAAGAAGAAAAATAATGAAGAAAAACGATGAAGAAAAAGAAAAGGAAGATTAAGAATAAGAATGAAGAAGATGGAGAAGAATAAGAACGAAGAAGAAAAAAAAAAGAAGAACGAAGTACAAGAAAAAGTTGAAGAAGATGAAAATTGAAAAATGGCGAAGAAGAATTAGGAAAAAGAAGAAGAATAAGTAGAAGAAGACGAATGAAGAAGAACGAAGAAAATAATGAAAAAGAAGAAAGAACATAGAATAAGATGAAGAAGAATGAGGAACAAAGAAGAAGAATGAAGAATGAAGAAGAAGAAGAAGAAGAAGAATGAAGAAAAGATTGAGAAAGATGACCACAGAAGAAGAAGAATGAAAATAAAGAATGTAGAAGAAGAAGCAAGAAGAACAAAGAAAAAAATGAAGAAGAAAAAGAAAAAGATGAAGAATGTACTTGAAAGATGAAGAAAGAAAAAGAAAGAAGAAGTATAAGGCGAAATTTACCACACCTAAAAAAAATAAAAAAAATAGATGTGCGCTGACGCACTTCTGAAGCGCGTTGGCGCACTTCTGAGGCGCGCCGGAGCACTTTTTCATCTTCTTCTTCTTCTTTATTCTTCTTCTAATTCTTCTTTCATCATGTCCTTTTTTTCCTTTTCTTCTTCATTCTTCTTCTTTGGTCTTCTTTTTCCCTTTTCTTCTTCTCTCTTCTTCTTCATTCTTCTTCTTCTTTCTTCGTCTCATTCATCTTCTTATTTTTCTTCTTGTTCATACATCTTCTGTTTTTCACCTTTTTGTACCACTATGGGTTACAATCATCTCATGTGTTAGCATCCAAGTTCAATTGTTCTAACAATCTGAGTTGAAGACCCAACTCCTTCTTCTTAGGATTAAGCTACTGTTGTCACACCCCAATTCGGATCCAACCAGAATGGTGTGAGTAAACCGTCATTGAACCAACGGTTCACACCATGATCTCGAATAGGCCGTGTCCACTCTTACAAACCATCACACATAACCACAATCAGAATATAAATATATAGCGGAAGACTTTAAATAGAATGAACTGAGTATCTATTGATAATTTAAATAAATATCCAATTATCCAAATTCAAACACATAAAATAATATCCGTACATCCATTTAGTACAACCGAAAATAATTGAAAGAAATAAATAAAATCCGATCAAAGGTACACGCAGAAAGGGCACTCGCATGAAGCGTCATGCTCGTCCTCTCCTGCTGGCACATCTAGAGCAGCTACACCTCCGTACGTCGGAGCGTTCATGTAGTCATCCACCGTGTAACCTGCATCAGCATCTAAAAACAATGTATATACAAAGGGTGAGCTCACAACACAGCTCAATAAGACAATCAGACAGTTTCACAATATTATGCATGAGTAACAATCATTTTATGCTGTGGTCTGGTTTTAAGTTTGCAATGTGCTATAGAAAGGTTTTGTGGCCCCCGCACCTCTATACACGAGTGTGTGGCACCTCATGGATCACACCCCCATCGGCCCACATGAACCCATCATGGAATAGAGATAGAGCTAAGATACCCCCGTACCTCCCCTGATGCTCTACCCATACCAGTACCTAAGCCCCTACTGGCCAGGGCTCGCAAACTGGGCTCGCAACTAACCAATCCTATATGTCATCAATGTACGCTCCATCCCAGCACAACCGTCTACGGCATAGAGATAGAGCTAAGACATTCCCACACCTCCCCTGATGCCCTATCCGCAACTAACCCACTAGGATAGAAACAATATGCAGGTAGATCCTATCCCAACATAACTCCCTACGGCATAGAGATAGAGCTAAAGCATCGTGGACAAGGCAGCGTCGACCTCGGAGACCACAATGCCACATAACAATGGCCAGGCCAGCAACAACATCGGAGACCACCGTACCACGACCTTCCCCTGATGCCCCACCCGTACCAAGCATGTTAAGACAGAATACTACAAAAGGTGCTAGTATGAGGAGCGATCCCAGGCCCATGCCCCACTCCACACACTAACGAAAACAATCACATGTTTAACAATCACATCCTAACAATGCATGAACAGTAATAATAACTGGAATTAAAAGATGGCATGTGAATATGCACAAACATCACATCAGATCTAATCAGGTGAATTAACAACAATTTACTGTCCATTAATTATTAGGTTTAGGTCAGATTCCCTTACCTGACGCTCATTTGTTAGCTTGCTCCACGTCGCAAGATGCAAACGGAAAGTCACAAAGTCCTACAATGTTATTAGGGTTTCATTAGAATATATTGGTTAGGGTTTCATGTTGGTCGAAAACCAACATGGTTACAAAAATACTCTCACAGAGCTGACCGGTGGCATGTACCGGTCGCAGCTCTGTGGGAAAGACTGGCATCCAGTATGGTCAGCCGGTCCCCACAGACCAGCCTCCCGAGGGATACCGGGGGCAACATACCGGTCGGACTATGTGCAACCGGTATAGTCGACCGGTATGTCTCCGAAAGACCATACATGGGTTTTTCGACTGCCGTCGATCATTCTCCATGGATTTCCAAGGTTTCTCCTATCCATTCTAAGTCTAATCATTGAGTTAGAGTTATCCCCAACTCATTCAAGTCTCGTTTCGATGAACATCATCTCGAAACTCGAATCTAGGGTTTGACGGCAACTTAGGGTTTTAAGGTCCAATTAGGGTTTTAGATCAATACCTACTTTGCATGGTATTGATCCACCCACACAACTAACATAGGATAAGAAGAATAGTTAAAACACTTACCGTTGACTGGCATAGCGTGAGCTTCGTCGAATGGTAATGGCGGCACCTTCTTCTTCTTCCTAGCTCCTTCTCCTTTCCAACCTCTTTCTCTTCTCTAGGGTTTGTGAGAGACAATGGAAAGGATTTGAGGAGGCTTAAGGGTGTATTTATAGGCTATATTTAGGATTTAGTAACCCTACTAGGATTAGGAAAGTCTTAGAATTCAAAATCAGGCAAGTGGGACCCTCAGAAGTCAATTTCCGGATTTCCACACCTAGCTGCGCAGACCTGACCGGTCGACCGGTACCAAGACTGGTACCATCGACCGGTCAACATAAAATTATGTTGAATCGATCGCCTTTGGTCCGATTTCATACCTTTTTGTCATCCGCTCGTCCCGTCTGGCTCGGTGATGATCGGAAGACCTGTCACGACATCAAAACCAAGGTTTAGACCGGGTTTACGGAGTACGGGTCTTACAACTCCCCCACCCTTAAAAGAAATTTCGTCCCCAAAATTTGCATGTAGGATTCACAACTCCCCCACCCTTAAAAGAAATTTCGGCCCCGAAATTTGAACATACCTTGATCGTTGAAAAGGTTAGGGTATTCCTTCCTTATTGCGCTCTCCTCTTCCCAAGTAATTTCCTCCACATTTTGGCTTCTCCAATGCACCTTCACGTAATGGATATCCTTGGTTCGAATTTGCTGAACTTTTCGACTCGAGAGCATCATAGGCATCAGTTCAAAAGTTAAGTCTTCAGTGAAGTCTGGGGGATCAACGGTCAAGATGTGCGATGGATCTCTGACATACTTCTTCAGTAATGATACATGGAACACAATATGAACACTAGACATAGATGGTGGTAGAGCCAATTGATATGCTACATTACCACGTCGGGTCAATATCTCATACGGTCCCACATACTTGGGGCAAAGCTACCCCTTCTTACCAAACCGTTTCAGGCCTCGCACCGGTGACACCTTCAAGAATACTTTGTCACCCACTGCAAACTCTAGATCTCGACGTCGATTATCCGCATAGTGCTTTTGTCAAACTTGAGCTGTCTTTACTCTCTCCTTGATCTAATCAATCACTCGGCAAGTTTCTTCAACAAACTCTGGTCCTATAATTCTTCTTTCCCCCCACTTCGTTCCATAACAGAGGTGTACGACACTTCTTCCCATAGAGTGCTTCATATGGGCCATCTGAATTGTAGCCTGATAACTGTTGTTGTAAGCGAACTCGATAAGTGATAGCTTCTCATCCCAAGCTCCTTTGAAGTCTATTGCACAAGCTCGGAGCATATCTTCTAAAATTTGAATAGTTCATTCTGACTGTCCGTCCGTCTGAGGGTGAAAAGCCGTACTGAACTTCAACTTCGTTCCCATAGCTTTCTGTAATCCATCCCAGAACTTTGATGTAAAACTGGGATCTCTGTCAGATACTATACTCTCTGGAATGCCATGAAGTCTGACTATATTATCAACATATAACTTGGCCAGCTTCTCCATGGTATACTGAGGTCTGACCGCAATAAATCGAGCTGTCTTGGTGAGTCGATCTACTATTATCCAAACTGCATCCACTGACCTTGGTGTCAAAGGTAATCCAGTGACGAAATCCATAGTAATGCAATCCCACTTCCATGCAGGTTCTGGTAATGGCTGTAGTAAACCTGCGGGTCTTTGCCTTTCTGCTTTAACTTGTTGACAATTCAGACACTGAAACACGAAACGAGCTATATCTGCTTTCATACCCCCTCCACCAATATAGTCTTCTTAAATCATGGTACATCTTGGTACTTCCTGGATGTACCGAATATGGAGTGTAATGAGCTTCAGTCATAACTCGATCTCTGATATTGTAGTCTTCACTCTCAGGTATACATAACCGTCCATGATACCTGAGTACCTTGTCTGAATCCAAGGTAAAGTCAGGATTGCTCGTACCCTTCTCTAAGTCTTCATGCACAGTCTTGAGATGAGTATCCTGTAGGATTGCTATCTTGACTTCATCAACTAGATCTGGTGAGATCTTCAGAGCTGCGAACATCATGGTGAACTTATGAACTAAGCCTTCCTCAACTGGATCTTCTGCAGTATCTATAATATACTCTTCATCACCATCGATTGAACTTGAAACTGCGGCACATAATGCAGCATTTGTACTTGGTCGCGTCTCAGGTTTCGATGCACACTTTCTGCTTAAGGCGTCAGCCACCACATTTGCTTTACCCGGATGGTACAGGATGTCACAATCATAATCTTTCAACAACTCCAACCATCTCCTCTGTCTCATATTCAAATCCTTCTGAGTGAAAAGATAAGTTAAGCTCTTGTGATCTGACTTAATCTGAAACTTCTCGCCGTACAAGTAGTGTCTCTAAGTCTTGATTGCATGAATAACCGCTGCTAGCTCCAAGTCATGCGTAGGATAGTTCTTCTCATGCTCCTTTAACTGTCTTGATGCGTAAGCAATCACCTGTTCTCCTTGCATCAATATACACCCAATACCCAACCTTGAAGCATCCGTATATAAAATAAACGGTATGCTTGGTTCTGGGATGGTCAAGATAGGTGCAGAGACTAGTCTTGACTTCAAAGTCTGAAAGCACTTCTCACACTCATCTGTCCATATAAATTTCTCTCCCTTCTTGGTCAATTTGGTGAGTGGAACAGCGATCCTGGAGTAATCTTCCACGAATCTTCTATAATAATCAGCCAACCCAAGGAAACTACGAATCTCCGCAATAGATTTTGGTGCTTCCCATCCTACTATAGCAGCTATCTTACTTGGATCAACCTTGATACCGTCTTCAGATACAACATGGCCCAAGAAAGCCACTTCCTTCAGCCAAAACTCACACTTCTTGAACTTAGCATAAAGCTTCTCCTATTTCAGCCGTTGTAGGGCTGCCCTCAAATGTGTTGTATGAGTCTCCATGTCCTTAAAGTAGATCAATATGTCATCGATGAATACGATGACCGAAGTGTCCAACATATCATGAAACACTCGGTTCATCAGTTCCATGAACGACGCTGGAGCATTGGTCAACCCGAAAGACATAACTAGAAACTCATAATGCCCATACCTCGTCCTGAAAGCAGTCTTCGGAATATCTCCGGCCATGATCTTCAGTTGGTGATACCCCGATCGGAGATCAATCTTCGAGAAAACCTTTGCACCCTGTAGCTGATCGAACAAATCATCGATCCTAGGCAAGGGATACCGATTCATGATAGTCAACTTGTTCAGTTCACGGTAGTCAATGCATAGTCTTACACTTCTGCCTTTCTTCTTGACGAATAATACCGGTGCTCCCCAAGGCGATATGCTAGGTCGTATGAAACCCTTATCCAATAATTCTTGTAACTGGGTCTTCAACTCTTTTAACTCGGTAGGGGCCATTCTGTATGGTGCTTTGGACACCGGCGCCGAACCTGGCATAAGGTCTATTACAAACTCTGTAGCCCTGTCCAATGGTAGACCTGGAAGCTCCTCTGGAAATACATCTGGGAACTCTCGAACCACATCTATATCTTCCATCTTGAGTGACTCTGCCATGATGTCGACTACAGATACTAGGTACCCCACTCCCCCCTTCTCTAAGCATCTCTTAGCTTTTAGGGCGGAGAGAATCAGCTTCCGCTTCCTAGATAGCCTGATCCTAGTGAAGCTATATTCCTTTCCCTTTTTGTCAGTAAGCACAAGCTTCCTTTCACCACATAATAGGACGGCCGAATGATGGCCTAGCTAATCCATTCCCAAAATGACATCAAAGTCTGCCATCTCAAGTAGTACTAGGCTTGCTTCTAAGTCTCGGCCCTCAATACATACAGTACATGGTCCATAGTATTCGGTCAAAGCCACTTCGACTCCTAGTGGAGAGAGAACTATCAAGCTTGGGTTCAAGTGCTTGATTGGTAACTCCATTCGCTTCCCAAAAGAAATAGAAACAAAGGAGTGCGTGGCCCCAGAGTCAAATAGTACTCTGGCAGGTATACCAGCTACGTTTACAATTCTTGGAATTTTTATTATCCCTTAGTTCTATATGCGCATACACACAAATGATAATGATAAGCCAAATAGTAAGGGATAGAGTCATACCAGTGTCCACATCAGGTGATGCAGCTGCCTCTTCAGTGGTGACCGCATAAACTCTTCCTTGCTGGGGAGGTTGCTTCTTAGGTAGAGTGCAGGTCCTTGCAATATGACCCACTTGCTGGCAGTTGAAACACTTTATATTCGGGTTGTATCCGGTATTCTGTGGCACAGGTGGTGCCGCATTGTTCCTTGCAGGCATTGTAGCGGTCTGAGCCCTGTATGGCGGAAGGGTCTATTGTTACCGCCACCCGAACTCTCATAGCGGGTCTCTTCACTCCCCTGTTCTGAGCGAAAAAGCTGTCCCTCTGACTGGACTCTATCACCCTCGCAACCTGCACAGCCTCATTATAGATCTTCTTGTCCAGACCCAAGATGTGCTCTCTGATGCTTCCACGTAGTCCCATGGTGAACCTACGTGTCTTGGTCTCTTCCTCTTGCATACTTGTCGATGCGAAGAAAAATAACTCCTCGTACCTCTGCTGGTAGACATCCACAATCGACTGGGACTGCTGCAAATTAAGGAACTCCTTCTCCATCTGATCTCTGAAACTCTTCGGAAAATACTTATCGAAGAAGGCACCCTTGAACACTTCCCAATCTACTTGCGTATGCTTAGTCTCCTGATATGCCCATGTAGAATTCCACCCAACATTTGCATCTTCTTTCAACATGTGAGTGGCAAATAAGACCTTTTCCTCCTCTGTACAGATCATCAGTCGGAAGTTTTTCTCCATCTCTGCAACCCACTGTGCTGGCCACAATGGTCTCCCTGCCTTACCGGTGAACGATGAAGGCTTCAACTTCAGGAATCTATCCACCGCTCTGCTCAGATCATGCTGTCCCTGAGTGTTCATTCCGTATCATGGTGGTGGATACGGGTAGGCTCCCGGGTATGCAGAAGGCGACGAAAACTGATGCGGTGGTGATACATTCTGAGCTTGGCCCATCGGCCTGTAGCTACCCTGCAACGGCTGTGAAGAAATTTTCTCTCCAGACTCTGGCGTATCTCCAATGGGAACAGAACCCGATGGCCTGAGCATCTTCAGTATCTCGGTCAGGAATTGTAAAACATATATGCAAATTTTGGGACAAAATTTCTTTTAAGGGTGGTGGAGTTGTAAGACCCGCACTCTGAAAACCCAGTCTAAACCTTGGTTTTGTGTCATGACAGGTCTTCCGATCATCACCGGGCCAGACGGGGCAAGCGGATAACAAACAGGTACAAAATCAGACCGAAGTCGACCAATTATACCTGATTTTAGGTATACCGGTCGATGGTACCGGTCTTGGTACCGGTCGACCGGTATGGCCTGCGCAGCTATGTGCGGGAATCTAGAAATTGGTCTCTGCGGGTCCCGCTTTCCTGATTTCGAATGCTAGAAGTTTCCTAATCCTAGTAGGGTTACCAAACCCTACTTTTAGCCTATAAATACACCCTTAAGCCTTCCCAAATCCTTTCCATTGTCTCTCACAAACCCTAGAGAAGAGAAAGAGCTTGGAAAGGAGAAGGAGCTAGGAAGAAGAAGGACGTGCCGCCATTACTGTTCGACGACGCTCTCATTACGCCAGTCAATTGTTAGTGTTTGAATCCATCTTCTTACCATATGTTAGTTGTGTGGGTGGATCAATACCATGCAAAGTAGGTATTGATCTAAAACCCTAAATTGGCCAATAAACCCTAAGTTTCCGTCAAACCCTAGATTCGAGTTTCGAGATGATATTCATCGAAACGAGACTTGAATGAGTTGGGGATAACTCTAACTCAATGATTAGACTTGGAATGGATAGGAGAAACCCTGAAAAACCATGGAGGATGATCGTCGGCAGTCGAAAAACCCATGTATGGTCTTCCGGAGACATACCGGTCGACTATACCGGTTGCACATAGTGCGACCGGTATGTTGCGACCGCTATCTCTCGGGAGGTTGTCTGTGGGGACCGGCTGACCATACCGGTCGCCAGTCTTTCCACAGAGCTGCGACCGGTACATGCCACCGGTTAGCTCTGTGAGGGTATTTTGTAACCATGTTGGTTTCCGACCAACATGAAACTCTAAGAATGTTATTTTAATGAAACCCTAATAATATTGTAGGACTTTGTGACTTGCCGTTTGGATCTTGCGACGTGGAGCAAGCTAACCAACGAGCGTCAGGTAAGGGAATCTGACCTAAACCTAATAATTAATGGACAGTAAATTATTGTTAATCACCTGATTATATGAGATGTGTTGTTTGTGCATATTCACATGCCATCCTTTACTTTCAGTTATTATTACTGTTCATGCATTTATAGGATGTGATTGTTAGGCATGTGATTGTTTTCGTTAGTGTGTGGAGTGGGGCATGGGCCTGGGATCGCTCTTCACATTAGCACCTTTTGTAGTATTCTGTCTTAACATGCTCGGTACGGGTGGGGCATCAGGGGAAGGTCGTGGTACGGTGGTCTCTGATATTGATGTTGTCCCGGCCATTGTTATGTGGTACTGTGGATTCCGAGTCAACGCTGGCTTGTCCACGATGCTTTAGCTCTATCTCTATGCCGTAGTGAGTTATGTTGGGATAGGGTCTACCTGCGTATTGTTTCTATCCTAGTGAGTTAGTTGCGGATAGGGCATCAGGGGAGGTGTGGGAATGCCTTTGCTCTATCTCTATGCCGTAGACGGCTGTGCTGGGATAGAGCGTACATTGATGACATATAGGATTGGTTAGTTGCGAGCCCAGTTTGCGAGCCCTGGCCAGTAGGGGCTTAGGTACTGGTATGGGTAGAGTATCAGGGGAGGTACGTGGGTATCTTAGCTCTATCTCTATTCCATGATGGGCGCATGTGGGCCAATGGGGGTGTGATCCATGAGGTGTCACACACTCGTGTATAGAGGTGCGGGGGCCACCAAACCTTTCTATAGCACATTGCAAACTTAAAACCAGACCACAGCATAAAATTGATTGTTACTCATGCATAATCTTGTGAAACTATTTGATTGTCTTACTGAGCTGTGTTGGTAGCTCAACCTTTGTATATACATTGCTTTTAGATGTTGATGCAGGATACACCGTGGACGACTACGTGAACGCTCAGGCGTACGGTGGTGTGGCTCCTCTGGATGTACAAGCAGGGGAGGACGAGCATAATGCTTCATGCGAGTGCCCTTTCTGTGTGTACTTGTGATGGATTTTTATTTAGTTGTTCCCGTTATTTTTGTTTGGTATTAAGAGATGTAAAAGATATTATAGTTTATGTTTGGATTTGGATAATTGGATATTTTATTTAAATTATCAATAGATACTCAGTTCATTCTATTTAAAGTCTTCCGATGTAGTATTTATATTCTGATTGTTGGTTATGTGTAATGGTTTGTATGAATGGACACGGCCTATTCGGAATCCTGGTGTGAACCGTTGGTTCAATGACGGTTCACTCACACCATTCTGGTTGGATCAAAATTGGGGTGTGACAGGAATTCCTTCTGCTGTGCTTGCATCTAATAAACCAAGTTTGTAACAATGGTCTCTGAATTCCTGTGAGGTGGGCCAGGTAAATTTGTCGGTACTTCTGGAACCTGTTCCTCCTCTACTTCCGGACTTGGCTCTCTAACATGGTCTTGTTCAACCTGTTCTTCCTCTAGGCGCATCCTGGCCTGATGATGCTTCCGACCCCTAGGATCATTTCCTCCCACCATCTCAGACTATTCTGTTTGGATCTGAGAAGAAGACATAACACGTGAGAACCACAATAATAGTAGTTTTAGTCTTGAACAATACAAGGGGAAATAGTCGAAAAGTAAAATTTCAATTTACATAATTTTTAAAATTTATAAAACAATTTTCTAGCTTTTCTGGGGCGTACCGATCGCAACATACCGGTCGCACCTCTGTAGAATATGCTGCGACCGGTATAGTCGGCCGGTCAGAATTAAAATTCTGATCGAGACATAGCGGTCGCATGTCTACAGGGGTACCGGTCGACCGCTATAGTCGACCGGTATGCCCAGAAAGGCTTATAAAATCGCGAAAAGTGAGTTTTTTCTCACTTTTCCAACTCTTTTCTTCTCCGGTGGCGATTTTTCTTTGGAGTCCGAGCTGCTACAGTCCGATCGGTGCTATTTGAAGCCGATTTCTTCCGTTTAAGACCTAGCACATCGTCTCCAGGTAGGTCTCTTCCCTCTCTCTCATGTTTTTATAAATTTTTCATATCGTCTATATGTAGAAATTTAGGTTTTTCATTGATCGAGATGTTCCAACCATAAGAACTCTTTTCCTTCGGCTTGGAAAGGGTTTAGGGACCCCCAAGAGAAAAGCCCTCAACCAATTTGGGGTTTCACCGAACGGTTTTCATAAAAATCAAATTTTTACATGTTTTGACCTAGGTTTTCAAAAAATTTTGAAATTTCTGATTTTTTTTTAAATTTCTTGAAATTTCTTGCTGTAAATGCTTGTGATTGATTTTTCGAAGAGAGTGGGGGTTACGTAAGTCCTCCTCCCCATGTTTTTGGGTGAGTTTGAGGCTTTTTCCCAATTTACTGTAGTTATGTTGTCGAAATTTCGACAATTTCTAACATTTTCTTCATGTTTTCATTTGTTTTGCAGTTTAAATGGCTCCCCGACGTGCTCTTGGGAAACGTCCTCATGGCTCGAGCTCACGTGCTCCCCAGCCACCAGTTCTCCAACTTGACGAGCACTGGTTTCGTTCTGTAGAAGCACAGGCTCGATTCCCGTGGTTCGATAACAAAAGCATAGAATCCGAACATCGGGTTAACTCGGAATAATTGGACCGGTTCGATGTAAGAGCGGCTTTCGGCAGGCTTGGTTGGTTGCCTGTCATTTCTTACACAGATACCACCCGTCCCAATCTGGTTAAGCATTTCTTTGCTAACCTAGAGCTGCACGGAGATGTTAACAATCCCAACCAAGGTAGGGATTTGCTCATCACTAGCTATGTCCGGGGTGTTCCCATTTCATTCAACACCCACCAGCTGGCTGACCTTCTAGGGGTTCCAAATGATGGAGACCTAGTTTATTGCCCTCCCAAAGCGAAGGGCTATCTGACTGAGGATCTGCGCCGAGAGATAGCAGATCAGATACTAAATCCTGGAGCTCCTATGAAGGCGGCTAGCTTGAGACCTATACCTCGGGTATACAGTCGCATCATTCAACACAACATCGTGCCCCAGAGCGGCCATTATAGTGAGTTATCCCAGCTCACTCAGTACATTACTTATTGCGTCTGCACTGGGGAGCGGGTCTCTCTCCCATACCTCATCATTAGGACCATGCATCAGGCGACCCTGGCCGATCAGGCCAGTAACCTTCCGTACGGTCGTCTCATTACCTTACTGCTACGTCGCCTGGGCGTGAGCATGAGAGGCGAGGTGATCGTTGAGGATACTATGACCTCCAACATAGACTGGGATGCCATTCAGAGGATGCAGATGGTTGATCTGCCTGTTAGCGATGACGAGTTGGAGGCTCGCCCTCGCCCACTTGGGAGGGTAGCGGCCGCGGCGACAGCAGTAGCAGCAGCCAATGCGGCCTATGTAGCCAAGCTCGGGCGTGATGATGACGAGGAGAGAGCCGAGGGTGTACCAGTGCCAGCTCCATAGCCTACATCTGCAGCACCACCATCTTCCTCTACAGCTGGGCTGTCTCATTCTTCCCCAGACCCGAAGTTGGGTATGTTCACTGAGATCAGGGACACCCAGAGGGTCATCCTAGAGTCTCAGCGAGAGATGGGTCAGGAGTTGGGCGTCTGGCTCGTAGCCTACGGGTGACTCAGAACCAGGTGCATTGGCTTAGCGTCGCTTACGAGCGAGATTATGATATAGCGGACCCTATTCCTCCTAGGCCCCCCACCCCATGATTGTCCCTTTTATTTTCTTCTCTTTTGACTGTTTATATAACAGGGTAACTGTCCGGTTTGTGGACTGTACCCTGTAGCACTATTTCATTTGATACTTATTTTCTTGTTTAATGAAATTTTATGTTTCACCTAACTATTGTATGTGCACATGTTAAGTTCCATATTTAGAATAATACATTATTTTCTTTCTTAATCAGTCCCAGGTATCAAACAATGCTTAGGGTGTGTTTGTAAATTTTTTTTTAATATTTCCTAACTCAGTTCCTCGACTTAGTTAAGTGCAATATGGTTTGTTGGACAGAGCCCGAGAGCTCTGATACCAAGTTGTCATACCCCAATTCTGATCCAACCAGAATGGTGTGAGTGAACCGTCATTGAACCAACGGTTCACACCAGGATCTCGAATTGGCTGTGTCCACTCATACAAACCATCACACATAACCACAATCAGGATATAAATATACAGCGGAAGACTTTAAATAGAATGAACTGAGTATCTATTGATAATTTAAATAAATATCCAATTATCCAAATTCAAACACATAAAATAATATCCATACATCCATTTAATCCAACCGAAAATAACTGAAAGAAATAAATAAAATCCGATCAAAGGTACACACAGAAAGGGCACTCGCATGAAGCGTCATGCTCGTCCTCTCCTGCTTGTACATCCAGAGCAGCTACACCTCCGTACGCCGGAGGGTTCATGTAGTCATCCACCGTGTAACCTGCATCAGCATCTACAAACAATGTATATACAAAGGGTGAGCTCACAACACAGCTCAATAAGACAATCAGACAGTTTCACAATATTATGCATGAGTAACAATCATTTTATGCTGTGGTCTGGTTTTAAGTTTGCAATGTGCTATAGAAAGGTTTGGTGGCCCCCGCACCTCTATACATGAGTGTGTGGCACCTCATCGATCACACTCCCATAGACCCACATGCACCCATCATGGAATAGGGATAGAGCTAAGATACCCCCGTACCTCCCCTGATGCTCTACCCATACCAGTACCTAAGTCCCTACTGGCCAGGGCTCGCAAACTGGGCTCGCAACTAACCAATCCTATATGTCATTAATGTACGCTCTATCCCAGCACAGTCATCTATGACATAGAGGTAGAGCTAAGGCATTCCCACACCTCCCCTGACGCCCTATCCGCAACTAACCCACTAGGATAGAAACAATATGCAGGTAGACCCTATCCCAACATAACTCCCTACGGCATAGAGATAGAGCTAAAGCATCGTGGACAAGCCAGCGTCGACCTCGGAGACCACAATGCCACATAACAATGGCTAGGCCAGCATCAACATCGGAGACCACCGTACCACGACCTTCCCCTGATGCCCCACCCGTACCAAGCATGTAAGACCCGTGTCAATTTAACCCGGTCTTACCATCTTGAACCAGGTTTACCCATCATGGTCGAGTCAAATGGACCAAGGGCATGAAGGAGATCGAGATCCCATGTACGAAATCGACCCAAAAACACTTAATTCTAGGGGAGGGTCGCATACCCAGTGAAGCAGGGTCGGACCTCCCAAAACAGAAAGTCAGACCCTCAGTTTGGAAGGGAGGGTCGGACAGCTTAAGACCCTAGGGTCGACGGGATCATCGACCCTCCCATCGACCCTCGGTTTCTGACGAAATTGAAATTTGGAAATTTCCTAATTTTCGGTTGGGATTCTTTCCAAATCTCATTGGGATTGTTATAGGACATTCCTAGTCTATTTAAAGGACGTTCCTAAGCCACTTTCACTCCTTTTACAACCCTAATTGAATTGAGAGAAAGAGAGAAGAAGGAAAAGAGAAAGAAAGGAGGCTAGGGAGAGGGCTTAACAAAAAGGAGAAGAAATTGCAGAGGAAAGTAATCTTCTCAGGTATGGATACTAATTCCATGAGTTTCTACAGACCTTAGGTTAGTTATGGTTGAGTGTAGGATTTCGGAGAAACCCAAACCATCCATCCATGGTTAGGTTTTCATGGAAAACCATAGGAGGATGCACAAAAGCTATCTAGATGGATTATACATGGTTCTAGACCATGGATTAACTGTTGAATGAATGTAAGAAGCAAGCCATAGGACCCCAAACACGAAGAATGGGTTAAAAGTGGAAATTGGACCAGAGTGCACGAAGGGTCGCACCGAGGGTCGATAGACCATCCGACCCTAGGTGTTTCTGACCATCGACCCTCAGCATTCGGGAAGTTCAGAATGGAGGGAGGGTCGATAGACCCATAGACCCTAGCATCGACCCTCAGTTGACAGAATGGTTTTTAAATTCTGAATTAATTCTAATTAAATTCTATCGAATTTGTTAGGTTTGCTAGCAATATAATACCGTTATAACAGTGAATCGAAAGCTTGGAAAATATCTATTAGCAAGCTAAGGTGAGGAACCTTAACCCCAAACTAAATTGGTTAATAATAAACTGTTTTTTATTTCTTGAGTCCTATGCCATGTTTGATTCTATGCGAATATGTTTGTAATGTGCATACAGCATGCCATCCAATATTTCTATTACCTGTTCATGCATATTCACTTTATTGTTTATAATATGATGATGATGATGATGATAGGAATAGGCATGTGCTTGTATGTATGTGGTTGATGTGCTTGATGCGAGCGAGTATCAGGAAAGGTGTGATGAGAACGTCAATAAACGTTAACCTTTGGCGGGTCTCAGCGCTTTAGCTCTATCTCTAACTCAAGTCATGTGCATTGGCATCGTCGTATCGCCATTACCTTAGCAGAACTATTATGTCGTAGAGTATCAGGGGAGGTGGTCTCGGTCCATGTAGTCTCTGACTCTACTGGGGGGCCTTAGCTCTATCTCTATGGGCATTCTGAGGGATGCTGGGGTGAGGCCTTGGATACACTGTTTGGCATTAGGATTGGTTAGTAGCGAGCCCAGTTTGCAAGCCCTCGCTAACAGGGGCTTACGTGTTGGTATAGAATTATATAGCAATAAACGTTAACCTTTGTTATATAATGTTATGGTAGGGTGGATGGGGACGACGATAAAGGTTAACCTTCGGGCGGGCTTCCACACCCTGTGTATAGAGGCGGTGTCAATAAACGTTAACCTTTGACCACCCAACCTTTCTATTGCACATTGCAAACTATAAACCAAGACTAAAGATATATATTGACTTTTTGCATGCATATGTAATGTTGCATTGTTTTGGCTACTCACTGAGCCGTGTTGTGTGCTCACCCCTCAACATCGAATATTTTTAGTTGATGATGCAGGTTATACAGTTGAAGATTATATGAACGTGTCGGCGTACGGAACTGTAGCAGCTATGGAAGTTGGAGCTGAAGACGATACACACGACTCCTTTTGCGAGTGCAACTCGTGTGTATTCGATTAGATATTTTTGTAGATTTCTTTATTGGATTTATAAGACATGTATTTGGTATTTAAATATTTATGTCTTAGTTAAACACATAATAATTTGCTATTATTTATGGGTATCATTTAAGTTCTCAGTTCATGTTATTTATAAATTTTCCGTTATTGTGTATTACTCTGATTATGATTGTGGATGCGTGTAAAGTTTGGATAACGCGGGGATAGCCTATTAGAGATCCTGGTTGAACCGTTGGTTATTTGGCGGTTCATCACACCATTCTGAACAATGTGGAATTGTGGTGTGACAACTTGATATCAGAGCGTCTCAGGCCTTACCCGCCGAACTGACACACATTTAAGACCATTGTGAACTGAGATAGAATAAATTAAAAGCTTTAATACCAACAAACCATAAGCACCAGTGTTGGTTGAGACAGAAATTAAGCAAGACAATAATGTACATATAAAAGGTGGAACCATATATATACACTCACACAAAAAGAGAAGACCAAAAATTATCCTAATAAACAAACAATGTAGGGTATTATCTATAGGTTGGGTAGTTATCCAAGTATACAAGGATATTGTACAGTAGCAAGAAGGAAGCATCTGTACAATAGAAATTAAATGCCGAGTTAGTACTCACAAGATGTGGAACTCGATGTAAGACAGAGGAAGAAGGAAAATGGCTAGTAATGCCAAAACCCCTGTAGAGATAAAGGAAAAGATCTCGGGCTAAATCCAAACAGAGATAGGAGGATAATGACCATGTAAATAGTTATGTTTATATAGGATGCGGTGCATTATTGATTTACTCTTATGATTATAGAGGATGCACATTCTGATTCATACACTCCCTGACCTTTGATGATAAAAATGTTTAGTGATAATGGAATTATTGAAAGAAAGATGTTTGGATTCAGATTAAATGCTATAGCCAATGGAACTCAGATGAAGTAATAGAGAATCTATTTTTAGATTTCTAAACGGGTGGATATGAATCATGTCTGTAAAAGAGTGCATGAGAAAATGTGGAAACTATTAAGAGTAGCCAGTAAAGAAATAGATAGCACTCAAGTAAAGTTAATGATGGTTATATCGGTATGAATTTTGACAAGGTAGAAAATTCCTAAAGGCAAATTTAAGAGTGGATACAAGGATAAAGTCATGGCATAAGTAGTACTCGATTTAATACAATGATAATTGAGTTATGCCCAATGTCGAGCGATATGATTAAGTAAAGACCAAAATAGTTTGGCTGAATTAATGAAATTATAAGCATATACCCTAATGCTTATAAATAGACTTGGGATATGAAACAAGATATTTTCGAGGTATATGGAAGAGAGAGCAAGGTAGAACAGCAAGGATAAAAGAAATACAAGCTAATAAGTGCAATATGAGATTTGGCAATAGTCTTTGAAAAATTAAGAGATGAAGGAACTACACAAGCTCTTAAGACCTTATACCAGATTTTACTAGTTCAAGCCCTTTGGACTAAATGTTGTATGGGATGAGTGTTACGAACAATGTCCAAATCTTATGGATGGACAGACTTTGGATGCAACCTTGATACAACTTGAGATGGCAGACTTTCACATCATCTTGGGAATGGACTGGTTAGCTCGGCATTCTGCAAATCTGTTATGCGCCGAAAAGAAGCTAACATTAAAGACAAAGAAGGAGCAGAATTCAGTTTCTCGGGAACCAAACTTCCCAGGAGACGCAAGCTTATACTCTCAGCATTAAAGGCTAAGAAGTGCCTTGAGAAAGGAGCGGTGGGATATCTAGTATCAGTGGTCGACCTAACCAAGGACGTGCCACAAATGGAAGATATTGATGTCGTGCGAGATTTTCCTGATGTATTTCCAGAGGAATTACCCGGATTACCACCCGACCGAGCCACGGAGTTTGTAATAGACCTTATACCTAGAGCCGCACCAGTATCAAAAGCACCTTATAGAATGGCTCCTACTGAACTGAAGGAATTAAAAGTGCAACTACAATAACTGCTGGATAAGGGTTATATTAGACCCAGTATATCTCCATGGGGAGCACCGGTGTTGTTCTTGAAGAAGGATGGTAGTGTTCGATTATGCATCGACTATCGAGAGTTGAATAAACTGACCATCAAGAATCGATACCCACTACCCAGGATCGATGACTTGTTCGATCAGTTACAAGGAGCGAAGGTATTTTCAAAGATCGATCTTCGATCAGGCTATCATCAACTGAAGATTAAAGAAGGTGACATTCCGAAGACAGCTTTCAGAACAAGATACGGACATTATGAGTTCCTAGTGATGTCCTTCGGACTAACTAATGCACCGGCAACATTCATGGAACTTATGAACCGAGTTTTCCACGATATGTTGGACACGTCGGTGATAGTATTTATTGATGACATATTGGTATATTCCAAAGACAAGGAAACCCATGTCAAGAACCTAAACGCAGCCCTACAACGTTTAAGGAAAGAGAAGTTATACGCTAAATTTTCAAAGTGTGAGTTTTGGCTAAGTGAAGTCGCCTTTCTAGGCCATGTAGTATCCGCGGAAGGAATCAAAGTGGACCCCAGTAAGATCGAAGCTATTCTGAAGTGGGAAGCACCAAAGAGCGTCTCAGAAATTAGAAGTTTCCTGGGTCTAGCTGGATATTATCGAAGATTCGTAGAAGACTATTCTCGGATTGCCGTACCTCTCACCAATTTGACCAAGAAAGGAGAAAAGTTTGTATGGATGGATAAGTGTGAAAAGAGTTTTCAAACATTGAAGACCAGATTGATATCCGCTCCAATTTTAACCATTACCGTTCCAGGACAGACATTTACCTTATACACTGATGCATTGGGATTTGGATTAGGATGTGTGCTTATGCAAGGAGAACAAGTAGTTGCGTATGCATCGAGACAGTTGAAGGTACATAAGAAAAATTACCCCACTCACGATTTGGAGTTAGCGGTAGTAGTACATGCTGTCAAGATATGGAGACACTACCTATACGAAGAGAAATTTCAGATTAAGTCGAACCATAAAAGCCTTACGTATCTATTTAATCAGAAGGAGTTAAATATGAGACAAAGAAGATGGATGGAACTATTGAAAGACTATGATTATGATATCCAGTATCATCCGGGAAAAGCAAACGTGGTAGCGGATGCATTGAGCAGAAAAGCAATGATAAAATCTCAAGGAGAAGTTAGGACGACTGCAGCAATGTATACCAACGGAATGATGTTTAATCACGGCAATGAACAATATGTGATAGATACCATGGATGAATCAGCAAGCCAAGGGTTTATTCATCGATTTTTGAACATGTTCGCGGCATTGAAGATTATACCGGATATAGTGGGCGAAGTGAAGACAGCTATCAAAGCAGATCCTTATCTGAGAACAGTACAAGAAGATATTGAGAAAGGTAGGACTAACCCTGAGTTCACCTTGGATGACGATAAGGTACTGAAATACAAAGGAAGAATATGTGTACCCGAAACAGAAAGTGTAGACATTAGACACCGACTCATGAAAGAAGCCCACACCACCATCTACTCGGTACATCCTAGAAGTACAAAGATGTATCATGACCTAAAGAAATTATACTGGTGGAGGGGAATGAAGGCAGATGTAGCCAAGTTCGTATCTAAATGCCTAAATTGTTAGAAGGTAAAGGCGGAACGACAAAGACCCGCAGGACTGTTACAACCATTACCGGAACCAGCATGGAAATGGGACTGCATCACTATGGACTTCGCCACAGGACTACCATTGACTCCTCGAGTAGTTGACGCAGTTTGGGTGATTGTAGACCGTCTGACTAAAACAGCTCGCTTCATACCGATACCACCCCAATATACACTCGAAAGGTTAGTAAAGCTGTATGTGGATAATATTGTTCGGTTACATGGTGTTCCAGAAAGCATTGTGTCCGATAGAGATCCACGATTTACTTCCAAATTTTGAGAAGGACTGCAAAAGGCCATGGGCACAAAATTGAAGTTCAGCACTGCATTCCACCCACAGACAGACGGATAGTCGGAGTGTACAATTCAGATTTTAGAAGATATGCTACGAGCATGTGTGATTGATTTCAAGGGATCATGGGACAAAAAGTTACCATTGATCGAGTTCGCTTACAATAACAGCTATCAGACTACTATACAGATGTCACCTTTTGGAATGAAGTTGGAGAACGTAGTATTGTTGGACCAGAATTTGTTGAAGAGACTTGTCGAGTGGTCGACATCATCAAGGAAAGAGTAAGTATAGCTCAGAACCGTCAGAAGCAATACGCAGATACTCGACGAAGAGACCTAGAGTTCGTCGTAGGGCGAAAAAGTATTTTTGAAAGTATCGCCTATGCGAGGATTGAAGAGGTTCGGACAGAAAGGAAAACTAAGTCCAAGATATCTCGGACCATATGAGATTCTGGCTAAGCGTGGGAAAGTAACTTATCAGTTAGCACTACCACCATCTATGTCAAGTGTGCATGACGTATTTCACATATCCTTATTGAAGAAGTATGTCAAAGACCCAACACATGTGTTGACTGTAGATTTGCCAGAACTGACTGATGATTTGACATTTGAAGTAATACCAACGGAAATCACTAGTCGAAAGGTTCAACGTCTATGCAACAGAGATATCTACTATGTTAAGGTCACATGGAAAAGTAGAGACATGGAAGAGATTACATGGGAAGAAGAAAATGCTATGAGAAAGCAATACCCTGACTTGTTTGATTCAGAATGTACGTATAATTTCGAGGACGAAATTTTTATAAGTTGGGGGGAGTTGTAAGACCCGTGTCAATTTAACCCGGTCTTACCATCTTGAACCAGGTTTACCCATCATGGTCGAGTCAAATGGACCAAGGGCATGAAGGAGATCGAGATCCCAGGTATGAAATCGACCCAAAAACACTTAATTCTAGGGGAGAGTCGCACACCCAGTGAAGCAGGGTCGGACCTCCCAAAACAAAAAGTCAGACCCTCAGTTTTGAAGGGAGGGTCGGACAGCTTAAGACCCTAGGGTCGACGGGATCATCGACACTCCCATCGACCCTCGGTTTCTGACGAAATTGAAATTTGGAAATTTCCTAATTTTCGGTTGGGATTCTTTCCAAATCTCATTGGGATTGTTATAGGACATTCCTAGTCTATTTAAAGGACGTTCCTAAGCCACTTTCACTCCTTTCACAACCCTAATTGAATTGAGAGAAAGAGAAAAGAAGGAAAAGAGAAAGAAAGGAGGCTAGGGAGAAGGCTTAACAAAAAGGAGAAGAAATTGCAGAGGAAAGTAATCTTCTCAGGTATGGATACTAATTCCCTGAGTTTCTACAGACCTTAGGTTAGTTATGCTTGAGTGTAGGATTTCGGAGAAACCCAAACCATCCATCCATGGTTAGGTTTTCATGGAAAACCAAAGGAGGATGCACGAAAGCTATCTAGATGGATTATACATGGTTCTAGACCATTGATTGACTGTTGAATGAATGTAGGAAGCAAGCCATAGGACCCCAAACACGAAGAATGGGTTAAAAGTAGAAATTGGACCAGAGTGCACCAAGGGTCGCACCGAGGGTCGATAGACCATCCGACCCTAGGTGTTTCTGACCATCGACCCTTAGCATTCGGGAAGTTCAGAATGGAGGGAGGGTCGATAGACCCATCGACCCTAGCATCGACCCTCAGTTGACAGAATGGTTTTTAAATTCTGAATTAATTCAAATTAAATTCTATCGACTTTGTTAGGTTTGCTAGCAATTTAATACCGTTATAACAGTGAATCGAAAGCTTGGAAAATATCTATTAGCAAGCTAAGGTGAGGAACCTTAACCCCAAACTAAATTGGTTAATAATAAACTATTTTCTATTTCTTGAGTCCTATGCCATGTTTGATTCTATGCGAATATGTTTGTAATGGGCATACAGCATGCCATCCAATATTTCTATTACTTGTTCATGCATATTTACTTTATTGTTTATAACATGATGATGATGATGATGATAGGAATAGGCATGTGCTTGTATGTGTGTGGTTGATGTGCTTGATGCGAGCGAGTATCAGGGGAGGTGTGATGAGAACGTCAATAAACGTTAATCTTTGGCGGGTCTCAAAGACTTTAGCTCTATCTCTAACTCAAGTCATGTGCATTGGCATCGTCGTATCGCCATTACCTTAGCAGAACTATTATGTCGTAGAGTATCAGGGGAGGTGGTCTCGGTCCTTGTAGTCTCTGACTCTATCGGGGGGCCTTAGCTCTATCTCTATGGGCATTGTGAGGGATGCTGGGGTGAGGCCTTGGATACACTGTCTGGCATTAGGATTGGTTAGTAGCGAGCCCAGTTTGTAAGCCCTCGCTAACAGGGGCTTACGTGTTGGTATAGCATTATATAGCAATAAACGTTAACCTTTGTTGTATAATGTTATGGTAGGGTGGATGGGGACGACGATAAACGTTAACCTTCGGGCGGGCTTCCACACCCTGTGTATAGAGGCGGTGTCAATAAACGTTAACCTTTGACCACCCAACCTTTCTATTGCACATTGCAAACTATAAACCAAGACCAAAGATATTAATTGACTTTTTGCATGCATATGTAATGTTGCATTGTTTTGACTACTCACTGAGCCGTGTTGTGTGCTCACCCCTCGACGTCGAATATTTTTAGTTGATGATGCAGGTTATACAGTTGAAGATTATATGAACGCGTCGGTGTACGGAACTGTAGCAGCTATGGAAGTTGGAGCTGAAGACGATACACACGACTCCTTTTGCGAGTGCAACTCGTATGTATTCGACTAGATATTTTTGTAGGTTTCTTTATTGGATTTATAAGACATGAATTTGGTATATAAATATTTATGTCTTAGTTAAACACAGAATAATTTGATATTATTTATGGGTATCATTTAAGTTCTCAGTTCATATTATTTATAAATTTTCCGCTATTGTGTATTACTCTGATTATGATTGTGGATGCGTGTAAAGTTTGGATAACGCGGGGATAGCCTATTAGAGATCCTGGTTAAACCGTTGGTTATTTGGCAGTTCATCACACCATTCTGAACAATGCAGAATTGGGGTGTGACAAAGCATGTTAAGACAGAATACTACAAAAGGTGTTATAGTGTGAGGAGCGATCCCAGGCCCATGCCCCACTCCACACACTAACGAAAACAATCACATGCTTAACAATCACATCCTAACAATGCATGAACAGTAATAATAACTAGAATTAAAAGATGGCATGTGAATATGCACAAACATCACATCAGATCTAATTAGGTGAATTAACAACAATTTACTGTCCATTAATTATTAGGTTTAGGTCAGATTCCCTTACCTGACGCTCGTTTGTTAGCTTGCTCCACGTGGCAAGATGCAAACGGAAAGTCACAAAGTCCTACAATGTTATTAGGGTTTCATTAGAATATATTTCTTAGGGTTTCATGTTGATCGGAAACCAACATGGTTACAAAAATACACTCACAGAGCTGACCAGTGGCATCTACCGGTCGCAGCTCTGTGGGAAAGACTGGCGACCGGTATGGTCAGCCGGTCCCCAAAGACCAGCCTCCCGAGGGATACCGGTGGCAACATACCGGTCACACTATGTGCAACCGGTATAGTCGACCGGTATGTCTCCGGAAGACCATACATGGGTTTTTCGACTGTCGTCGATCATCCTCCATGGATTTCCAAGGTTTCTCCTATCCATTCTAAGTCTAATCATTGAGTTAGAGTTATCCCCAACTCATTCAAGTCTCGTTTCGATGAACATCATCTCGAAACTCGAATCTAGGGTTTGACGACAACTTAGGGTTTTAAGGTCCAATTAGGGTTTTAGATCAATACCTACTTTGCATGGTATTGATCCACCCACACAACTAACATAGGATAAGAAGAATAGTTAAAACACTTACCATTGACTGGCGTAGCGTGAGCTTCGTCGAACGGTAATGGCGGCACCTTCTTCTTCTTCCTAGCTCCTTCTCCTTTCCAACCTCTTTCTCTTCTCTAGGGTTTGTGAGAGACAATGGAAAGGATTTAAGGAGGCTTAAGGGTGTATTTATAGGCTAGATTTAGGGTTTAGTAACCCTACTAGGATTAGGAAAGTCTTAGAATTTGAAATCAGGCAAGTGGAACCCTCAGAATTTAATTTCTGGATTTCCACACCTAGTTGCGCAGACCTGACCGATCGACTGGTACCAAGACCGGTACCATCGACCGGTCAACATAAAATTATGTTGATTCGATCACCTTTGGTCCGATTTCATACCTGTTTGTCATCCGCTCGTACCGTCTGGCCCGGTGATGATCGAAATACCTGTCACGACATCAAAACCAAGGTTTAGACCAGGTTTACGGAGTATGGGTCTTACAACTGTCTAGCTCAATCGCATTTGGATTCCCTCTGTTTCTAGAAGATGCGGTTGAGCTTGATGTAGCGTTTGCAACTAAGTTTGTCAGAAGAATAAAATAAGGATGCTAACTGCATGAGATGATCGTAAACCATATTGTCAAAAAATGGTGCAAAATGTGCTCGTGCTCTTTGAATGAAAAAGAAAAAGGAGAATGAATGAATCAGACGGGGGAAAAAGGAGATGAGCAAGTGGAGGAAAGAAGAAGAATGAAGATGAAGAAAGGAGAAGAATGAAGAAGAAAGAGGAAGAGAAAGAAGAAAAATAATGAAGAAAAAGATGAAAAAAAAGAAAAGGAAGAAAAAGATGATGAAGATGATGATTGAAAAATGGCAAAGAAGAACGAAGAAAGAGAAAAAGAATAAGTAGAAGAAGACTAATGAAGAAAAAGAATGAAAAAAAAAGAAAGAAGAACATAGAAGAAGAAGAAGAAGAATGAATAGGATGAATGTTGAAGAAGAATGAGGAACAAAGAAGAAAAATGAAGAACGAATAAGAAGAATAAAGAAAAGATTGAGAAAGAAGAACACAGAAGACGAAGAATGAAGAAGAAGAATTTAGAAGAAGCATGAAGAACAATGAAAAAGAATGAAGAAGAAAAAGAAGAAGATGAAGAATGTAGTTGAAAGAAGAAGAGAGAAAAAGAACGAAGAAGTAGAAGTAGAACAAGAACGAAAAAGAAATAAGAAGTATAAAAGGAAATTTACCACAAAAATTAAATAAATGTAGAAGTGCGCTGCCATACTTCTCTAGTGCGTTGGAGCACTTCTTCATCTTCTTCTTCTTCTTTATTCTTCTTCTACTTCTTCTTTCATCATGTCCTTTTTTTTTCTTTTCTTCTTCATTCTTCTTCTTTCGTCTACTTTTTAAATTTTCTTTTTCTTTCTTCTTCTTCATTCTTTTTTTTCTTTCTTCGTCTCATTCATCTTCTTATATTTCTTCTTGTTCATTCTTCTTCAGTTTTTCATCTTTCTGTGACACTATGGATTATGATCATCTCATGTGTTTGCGTCTAAGTTTTATTCTTCTAACAATCTGAGTTGAAGACCCAACTCCTTCTTCTTAGGATTAAGCTACTGTCTAGTTCAATAGCATTTGGATTCCCTCTGTTTCTAGATGATGCGGTAGAGCTTGAGTGTAGCATTTGCAATTCAGTTTGTCAGAAGAATAAAATATGGATGCTAACTACATGAGATGATTGTGAACCATATTGTCAAAAAATGATGCAAAATGTGCTCGTGCTCTTTGAATGAAAAAGAAGAAGGACAATGAATGAATCAGATAGAGGAAAAAGAAGATGAGCAAGAGGAGGAAAGAAGAAGAATGAAGATGAAGAAAGAAGAAGAAAGAAGAAGAAAGAGAAAGAGAAAGAAGAAGAAAGAGAAAGAAAAAGATGAAGAAAAAGATAAGGAAGAAAAAGAAGAAGAATGAAGAATAAAAAGATGAAGAAGAATGAAAAAGAAAAAGAAAGAAGAAGAACAAAGTAGAAGAAAAAGATGAAGAAGATGAAGGTTAAAAAATGGCATAGAAGAACGAAGAAAGAGAAGAAGAATAAGTAGAAGAAGACGAATGAAGAAGTACGAAGGAAATAATGAAAAAGAAGAAAGAAGAACATAGAATAAGAAGAAGAAGTTTGAGGAACAATGAAGAAGAATGAAGAATGAAGAAGAAGAATGATGAAAAGATTGAGAAAGAAGAACACCGAAGAAGAAGAATGAAAAAGATGAAGGTAGAAGAAGCAAGAAGAACAAAGAAAAAGAATGAAGAAGAAAAAGAAGAAGATGAAGAATGTAGTCGAAAGAAGAAGAAAGAAGAAGAAGAAGAACGAAAAAGAAAGAAAGAAGAAGTATAAGACGAAATTTACTACAAAAAAAAAACAAAAAATAGAAGTGCACTGACGCACTTCTGAAGGGAGCTGGCGCACTTCTTCATCTTCTTCTTCTTCTCTATTCTTCTTGTACTTCTTCTTTCATCAGGTCTATTTTTTTCCTTTTCTTCTTCATTCTTCTTCTTCCGTCTTCTTATTCCCATTTCTTCTTCTTTCTTCTTCTTCATTCTTCTTCTTTCTTCGTTTCATTCATCTTCTTATTTTTCTTCTTGTTCATTCTTCGTCTGTTTTCCACCTTTTTGTGACACTATGGGTTACGATCATCTCATGTGTTAGCATCCAAGTTTTATTCTTCTGACAATCTGAGTTGAACTTCCAACTCCTTCTTCTTAGGATTAAGCTACTCTCTAGCTCAATCGCATTTGGATTCCCTCTATTTCTAAAAGATGCGGTTGAGCTTGAGTGTAGCGTTTCCAACTCATTTTGTCAGAAGAATAAAATATGGATGCTAACTGCATGAGATGATCGTGACCATATTGTCATAAAGTGGTGCAAAATGTTCTCGTGCTCTTTGAATGAAAAAGAAGAAGGAGATTGAATGAATCAGATAGAGGAAAAAGAAGATGAGGAAGAGGAGGAAAGAAGAAAAATGAAGTTGAAGAAAGAAGAAGAATGAAGAAGAAAGAGGAAGAGAAAGAAAAAAATGAAGAGACAAGATGAATAAAAAGAAAAGGAAGAATAAGAAGAAGAATGAAGAAGAAGAGGATGAAGAAGAACGAAGAAGAAAAAGAAAGAAGAAGAAGAAGTAGAAGAAAAAGTTGAAGAAGATGAAGAATGAAGAAAAAGAAGAAGAATAAGTAGGGGAATACGAATGATGAAGAATGAAGAAAAAGAATGGAAAAGAAGAAACAAAAAAATTGAAGAAGAAGAAGAAGAATGAAGATGAAGAATGTTAAAGAAGAATGAGGAACAAAGAAGAAGAATGAAGAATGAAGAAGAAGAATGAAGACAAGAATGAGAAAGAAGAACACAGAAGAAGAAGAATGAAGAAGAAAAATGTTGAAGATGCAAGAAGAACAATGAAAAGAATGAAGAAGAAAAAGAAGAAGATGAAGAATGTAGTTGAAAGAAGTATAAAGAAAAAGAAAGAAGAAGAAGAAGTAGAAGAAGAACGAAAATGAAAGAAGAAGTATAAGAGGAAATTTTCCCCAAAAAAAAAAAATGTAGGGTGCTGGTGCACTTCTTCATCTTCTTCTTCTTCTCTTTATTCTTCTTCTACTTCTTCTTTCATCATGTCCTTTTTTTTCCTTTTCTTCTAAAATGTTCTTTCGTCTTCTTCTTGCTTCTTCTTCATTCTTCTTCTTCTTTCTTCGTCTCATTCCTCTTCTTATTTTTCTTCTTGTTCATTCTTCTTCTGTTTTTCACCTTTTTGTGACACTATGAGTTACGATCATCTCATGTGTTAGCATCCAAGTTTAATTTTTAAAAATCTGAGTTGAAGACCCAACTCCTACATCTTAGGATTAAGCTACTCTCTAGCTCAATCGCAATTGGATTCCCTCTGTTTCTAGAAAATGCGGTTGAGCATGAGTGTAGCGTTTGCAACTCAGTTTGTCAAAAGAATAAAATGTGGATGTTAACTACATGAGATGATCGTGAACCATATTATCATAAAATGGTGCAAAATGTGCTCGTGCTCTTTGAATGAAAAAGAAGAAGAAGAATGATTGAATCAAACAGAGAAAAAATAAGATGAGGAAGAAAAGGAAAGAAGAAGAATGAAAAAGAAAGAGGAAGTGAATGAAGAAAAATAATGAACAAAAAAGATAAAGAAAAAGAAAAGGAAGAATAAGAAGAAGAATGAAGAAGAAGAAGGAGAAGAAGAACGAAGAAGAAAAAGAAAGAAGAAGAACGAAGTAGAAGAAAAAGTTGAAAAATAAGAAGGTTGATAAATGGCGAAGAAGAATGAAGAAAAAGAAGAAGAATAAGCAGAAGAAGACGAATGAAGAAGAATGAAGAAAAGAATGAAAAAGAAGAAAGACGAACATAGAAGAAGAAGAAGAATGAATGAAAAGGAAGAATGTTGAAGAAGAATGAGGAAAAAAGAAGAAGAATGAAGAATGAAGTAGAAGAATGAAGAAAAGATTGAGAAAGAAGAACACAGAAGAAGAAGAATGAAGAAGAAGAATGTAGAAGAAGAATGAAGAACAAAGAAAAAGAATGAAGAATAAAAAGAAGAAGATGAAGATTGTAGTTGAAAGAAGAAGAAAGAAAAAGAAAGAAGAAGAGGAAGTAGAAGAAGAACGAAAAAGAAAGAAAGAAGTATAAGAAGAAATTTACCACACAACAGAAAATGTAGAAGGGGGCCGGCGCACTTCTTCATCATCTTCTTCTTCTTTCATCATGTCTTTTTTTTCCTTTTCTTCTTCATTCTTCTTCATCCGTCTTCTTTTTCCCTTTTCTTCTTCCTTCTTCTTCTTCATTCTTCTTCTTCTTTCTTCGTCTCATTCATCTTCTTATTTTTCTTCATGTTCATTCTTCATCTGTTTTTCACCTTTTTGTGACACTATGGGTTACGATCATCTCATGTGTTAGCATCCAAGTTTTATTTTTCTGGCAATCTGAGTTAAAGACCCAACTCTTTCTTCTTAGGATTAAGTTACTCTCAAGCTTAATCGCATTTGGATTCCCTCTGTTTCTAGAAGATGCGATTGAGCTTGAGCGTAGCGTTTGCAACTCAGTTTGTCAGAAGAATAAAATATGGGTGCTAACTGCATGTGATGATCGTGAACCATATTGACAAAAAATGGTGCAAAATGTGCTCGTGCTCTTTGAATGAATAAGAAGAAGAAGTATGAATGAATCAGACAGAGGAAAAAGAAGCTGAGGAAGAGGAGAAAAGAAGAAGAATGAAGATGAAGAAAGAAGATGAATGAAGAAGAAAGAGGAACAGAAAGAAGAAAAAAAAAGAAGAAAAAAAATGAAGAAAAAGAAAAGGAAGAATAAGAAAAAAAAACGAAGAAGAAGAAGAAGAAGAAGAAGAACGAAAAAGAAAAAGAAAGAAGAAGAAAGAAGTAAAAGAAAAAGTTGAGGAAGATGAAGATTGAAAAATGACGAAGAAGAATGAAGAAAAAGAAGAAGAATAAGTAGAAGAATACGAATGAAGAAGAATGAAGAAAAATAATGAAAAAGAAGAAAGAAGAACATGGAAGAAGAAGAAGAAGATGAAGAGGAAGAATGTTAATAAAGAATGAGGAACAAAGAAGAAGAA
>CM053271.1:77398021-77423021 GCA_028583415.1 Protea cynaroides
GTATTGGGACCGAAAAATAGAAGGAAATAAATAATCAGGAGGGAATAAGGTTTATGACAAAGGTCTTGGGAGGAGTACACATACACATACAATGACTCGACCATATCATGGTTAGTTCTTTCATAAGCGAAGTCAAATTAACCTATCCCTGCCAAACTCCTTAAATTGAATAGCCTTATAGATGGTTTCTGAAAATATGATTCCAAGATGGATTACATGATCACCAACTACACAGACTTGTCAAGCTTGAAAGGTTTGGCACAGATCCGTTAGCATGTCAATTCCCATGAAAGATATCAACAAATTTTTGGTTCAAAATGAATAAGTGAACACACACTTTAATCAAAATATTTGGGTTGATATAAGAAAGAATCGAGTCACCCCCATCCTTGTCATTGATTATGATAAGCCTATTATATGAGTTGTAAGCTCATGGATAGATTTAAGAAAATCAATATATCAAGTTGAGAGTAGAGCGATTCTGAATACATCGACATGAATATCTTGATTAACGTAATCTTACTCAAATTATTCGATAATGAACCGGATCACAACAAATGTTAGTAGTGTAGATGATAGGTTCGGCAAAAGGGTTACTTTGACGAGGACGAGAATGTCTAACGGTATATAAACACCGAATCATTGACTCTACATCCATTTAATATACCCGAAGGTACGAGGTCAAAGTTGTGGTTTCACTTGACAGGTCATCCAGTATAAACTGGGAACCCGTTACCGCTAGCCACTCAATTGTGTAGCACACCCCCAAGAGATTGCAATATATAGCACATAAAAATTTATATCACACAACAGTTCATGTCAACAATAATTACATGGCACCTAACAAACAAGAAAACATAGCTCATTGCCTGATTTTAGGAAAGGATAGTAAATCTGAAGCCTGACATAATATTCCCCAGCGGAGTCGCCACTGTAGGGACGATTTGGTTTATATCTGTGATTTGCATTAAATGATAAAATGTAAAAAATGAAATGAAAATAGAATGGAGTCGCCACCTAGAAAAGGTCTAGGACCTATATACGATTTCTCATATGAGAAATACTAATGACTCACGTAGGGATTAAGGCTTAATGGTCAAACCAAAGAAATAGTGGGTAAGTGTCATGTTACAATTTGGGAAGGTGTTAGGCACCCAAATTGCCTAATCCGAAGATTAGTCTCCATATACTATCCTTTCCTATCCTAATTTAAATTACAGGCAATGGCTAAACAATTTTTAATAGGCACCAAACCTAGGTTCTAGATGTATTTAAATCTAGGAGCAAGCCATCAAGATAACAGCAAGAAAAATTAAAATGTGATATGGATCAAAAATAAAATGATTGGATGACGGACCAATCAGCCAATTTCGAATGACAAGCGTACCACTCAACATGCTGACAGACAAAATCATTTTTTAGTTATTGAAACGTAGTCCAAAGTTCAAATGCAATGATTTTTGAAAGAAATGAAAGTAATGAAAGTAAATTAAAAATAAATTAGTTTAGGACTGAACTTGAATGGTGAACACTCAAGCTACCTACGTATCTTAAGACAAGCTTAAGAATCAAGCCCAACGTAGTTCAACCCTTGGGTTGATTAGATGGTAGATCCCTATAGCCACTAGTCAAGCTAATAGGTCATCTAGGTTTAGGATATTGAATAGACTCCTACAGTCACTAGTCAAACTGGTAGGCCGTCTATGTAAAGCAATCGAATAGACTTCTACCGGCCACTAGTCAAGCCGGTAGACCGTCTATGTAAAACACATCGAATAGACTTCTGCCGCCACTAGTCGGGCGGTAGACCGCCTATGTAAAGAGGCACGAGACTTCAGCCCATGAAAATGGAAAGCTTCGCCACTAGTGGGGTAGGCCGTCTATGTAAAGAGGACATCGAAGGACTTCCCATAGTCGGCGGTGGACCATCGATGTAAAATAGGGTTTGAAAAGGGACTTCCATGCGATGATGGAATGCTTGTCCAAGATTGAAAAGGGACTTCCATGCGATGATGGAATGTTTGTCCAAGATTGAAAAGGGACTTCCATGCGATGATGGAATGTTTGTCCAAAATTGAAAAGGGACTTCCATGCGATGATGGAATGTTTGCCCAAAATTCCATGCGAAGATGGAGAATTGAAATGAAGTTTTGAAATTTGAAAACTTAGATTGAATTTGAAATTGAAATTGAAATTGGAACTTGAAATTGAAATAGAAATTGAATTGAACTTGAACTTTGAAATGAATTTGAATTGAAATTGAAATTGAAATTGAAATAGAAATCGAATTGAGTTTGAAATAGAAATTGAAATGGAAATTGAAATTAGAAATTGAATTGAATTTGAAATTAAAATTGAAATAGAAATTGAATTGAATTAAAATTGAAAATAGATTTGGAATTAAAATTGAAATTGAGATAGAAATAGAAATTGAAAATTGAAAATTGAATTGAATTTGAAATTAAAATAAAATAGAAATTGAATTGAATTTAAAATTAAAATAGATTTAGAATTAAAATTGAAATTGGGATAGAAATAGAAATTGAAATTGAAAATTGAATTGAATTTTGAAATTAAAATAGAAATAGAAATTGAATTGAATTTAAAATTGAAGATAGATTTGGAATTAAAATTGAAATTGAAATTGAATTGAAATTGAATTGAATTTGAAATTAGAAAGATATTTGGAATTTAAATTGAAACTGAATCCGAAATCGAATTAAAATTGAATTTTTGAAAATTGACTTTGAATTTGCAATTTCATTAAAATTAGAATAAAATTGGAATTAAAATCCAAATCGAAATAGAAATTGAAATTGAAATGGGAAATTGAATTTAGATTTGGGATTAAATTGAAATTGAAACCGAAATTGAATTGAAATTGAATTTTATTGAAACTATGCAAAACAATTGACATGATAAATTTGAAAGATTATAATTTTTAATCAATGTGTAAATGCATTATGATGCAACTCGGGTATTATTGCAACCCTCATTGCAATTGGACTGAGCTTGGGTAATGGATTCCCAGGCAGCCTACGTATCTCGGGGTGGAGTCCGAGAATCAAGTCCATACGTAGTTTGGAATGAACTACGCATAAAAAATGAAAACAATTTTAATTTGTCAACATGTGAGAAGGTACTCTCGACATTGGACAATAGGCATCGGTGCCTCGCTTCATTCATACATACATTCACACATCTATATTTGCGCATCACAAGCGCGTGAGTCCGCATTGCACGGAAATAGTTACAAAATTCATAAGAAATTCCTATGGGATACATAAGTGGGGATTGGGGATCAAAACTATTAATACATTTCCTTTCGCATTCGTGGGATACATTGAAAGGGTAGGGGACGTCCTAGTCTATCCCACCCGTCACTATGCTAGGGATGGCAAGTGCCGCATGCATGTCGTGTTACCCACCCGCATCGAATAATTATGGGTGCACGATGGCCGAACCCATATACCACATAAAATAAAGACATAAAATTAGGGGCGTTACCTGCCTATGAGTTGTGAGTAGAGGTGGACGCAAAGGGGTGATCCCGTGTATCTCTAACGCCGTGCGAAGTGCACAGGTGCTCGATGCCACGTCCCAAATAACAAGTTATATGACAAGAATATAATAGACATAGACATTGGGTCAGATAGTTTATGAACGAATTCTAACTCATGGCAAGAGTCACATAAAATAAAGTCGGATCGACATGGACCTAACACGGTTGGAATCAGCCTTGAGTAAAATGGGAATTAGTCTAAATTGATAATCATAAAAAAAATCAGATTTAACCAATATGAAGGGTAACTCAATTAGAATCAATTCCTAAATATGTCTAACATGATACAAATTGAATTAGATTGAATAGACCTTATCTAGTTTATAGACTTTCATTTCTTGAGGTGCTTGGTCGCATAGCTATAGACTTATGTATCATATTAGCAACACTGACAGAATTATTGAAACAAACTAAAATAACTAAGAACTATGGCTGATTCAGCCGGAAAGAAACAAACCAACATCTCAAGAGCTGCGGCTGATTCAGCCGGAAAAAAGAAGTTAAAATCTCAAGAACCTTGACTGGTTCAGCCGGAAAAAATAAGAATCTCAAGAACTTCGGCAGGGTGAAACAGAGAGGGAGGCTGGAATCATGGCATATATCAAGAACCAAAAAATAAAAATTTCATCAAACTAACCGAATGTAGAGATTTAGTAGACAATAAAATTCAAAGAATATACTAAACGAGATATAGTAAATCAACTAAAAAATTCAGATCAGATCACCATGAGATCAATATCACTGCTGCAACTTTTGAAGATCGGATCGGATCGCCGTTACCAAACTAGATAGAGATTTCTTCCTAGATTTCATTCCAATGATCATTTATAAAGAATCTTCTCTCTTTGCTCTCAAACCCTCACTTCTCTTCACTCTCTGTTTCTTCAACTCATTGGAAATGAGATTCTTTCTTTCTTTCTTTTTTCAAGAAATGAACTTAAATCTTACGACATTCTAATGAAATCATACTTGAGAGTAGATAAATTGAATCTTAAACATGATTCAAACACCTAATCAAAGGAAGAAACTAAACTAAATCAGATCTGAGAAAATACCTGGGATTTCAAATTTCGGTTCACCGTCGGACCGCTGCTATTCCATCGCCGTCGAACGAGACTTCAGAAGCTCCCCTCAAGAATTTCAGAGGATCTTTGGAGAAGAAGAAGACCAGAAGACTAGGTTTCAGATCTGGTTTTCTAAAAAACCAGATCGAAACAGTTCCTACCGCCGCCGTTCTCGTCGTTTCAGATCGCCCGTCGCACTGCTGTCGTCGTCGTGCCGTTGCCGTCGATGTCCGGTCGCCGTCGCCATTCTCTTCTTCTTCCTCAAAACCCCTCTGCTCAAATCTCTTAAACCCTCGCCTCTCCTCCGTTCTCCGTTCAAGAATTTCTTCCCTTCTTAATGTCGTTCCTCCTCTTTCAGATCTGAGTTTATGAAATGATTTTACCATTGCTGCAACACTTTGAGGATCGGATCAGATCACCATGGAAGAATCTTCTCTCTATTTCCCCAAAATCGCAGAGGTTTTCTCATGAAACCTCCTTGTTCTCTTTTCTTTCTTGATTTTTTCTTCAAATCCTCTGTGAATACCGCCAGATCCGATTCTTTGCTGCCGTCACCGTCGCTATGTGATATCGCCGTCCGCCGTCGCACTGAGGTCGCCGTCGACTAAACCACCGCTACCACCATCTTCTTCTTCCTCAAACCCCCTCTGTTCTCTCTTCTCAAACCGTCTCGAACGCAGAGAGAAAAAATGGTCTCTCTGCGTCTTTCTCTCCCTTTATATATTTTTTTTGTTTTTGTTGTTTTTATTTTTTTTATTTTTTTATTTATTTTTCCTTTATCACTTCTTTGTGATGACGTGGTTGGAGTTCCTTTTCCAACCATGTGAACATTGGTATGTTTTATATATTTTTATTTTTTTCTTTTTTCTTTATTTTCTTTTTATTCATTATTATTTTTTCTTATTTATTATTTATTCATTTACATATATTTTTTATTTTATTTTAAGATTAAAGTAAAACAACTAAACTAAAGGATTATATTTGTCATAATTATTTAATTTATTTTGTTATTATAGCACATTGCTTATTTTTTATTATTATTTATATAATTAGCTTCTTCGACAAATTTGAAGTGTCTACACCAACAAAAAATCTTTATGGGTCCAATGGGCACGGAAAATTTTCTAAAGAAGGACTCAATGTGGACAGTCAAGATTTCAAAGAACTACTCTTGGATTTCGAGAAGCCTTCTTAGGCATAGGGATGATATGAATAACTTGCTTTGGCATCCGTCTAATACTTTGGATAGAATTCGTTGGGTAAAGGAAAATGGTACCCTAACCGAATTCTCCGTCAAGGAAGGATGGAAGGCAGTGAGGTTGCACAGTACTAGAGTAACAAGGCATAGGGGAATATGGTACCCCTCTAACATTTTGAGACATTCCTTTGTCACTTGGAGGGCTTGTCTAGATGCCCTTCCCTCTGCAGATCAGCTTCAGATCTGGAACATTTCAATCCCTGCTATGTGCTGCCTAAGTGAAAATGGTAGTAATTGTATTAGGCACCTTTTTTTTTACTGCAACTTCTCACAGTTCATATGGAGAAAATACATCTCCAAGTGCAGACAGAGGTGCTCGCGCCCTTCTACGTGTTTAATTGAAGCAGCAAAGATAGCTTCCATCAATTCTAAGAACAACAGTGTATCGTCCATTCCAAAAATTACTTTCAATGCTATGATATATCACATATGGAGGGAGCGCAACACAAGAATTTTTTCAAGAATTTCAAAGTCAAAAGAAGTGGTTGCTAAGGAGATCATTAGGGAGGTTGAATACAACATTTCTGCTTCAATGTTCAATAAACCAGCAAATCATGTAGAGATGTTCATTTATGCAAAATGGAACATAGATGTTCACTAGGTGTGTATAGGGTCCGATCGGATCATATTCCAATTTGTATTTTACTTGGGCTTTGTTTCGTTGTCTGGTGGTGTAGTGCCCCATCCTGCTTTGCAGGGTGTTGTATGCTTCTTCTTTTCGGGTTTTAATAAATTTATCTATTTACCCAAAAAAAAAAGTATAAGAAGAAATTTACAACAAAAAAAAAGTAGAAGTGCACTGGCGCACTTCTGAAGGGCGCTGGCGCACTTCTTCATCTTCTTCTTCTTCTTCTTTCATCATGTCCCTTTTTTCCTTTTCTTCTTCAATCTTCTTCCGTTTTCTTCTTTCTTCTTCTTCATTCTTCTTCTTCTTTCTTCGTCTCATTCATCTTCTTATTTTTCTTCTTGTTCATTCTTCTTCAGTTTTTCACCTTTTTGTGACACTATGAGTAACGATCATCTCATGTGTTAGCATCCGAGTTTAATTTTCTAAAAATCTGAGTTGAAGACCCAACTAATTCTTCTTAGGATTAAGCTACTCTCTAGCTCAATCGCATTTGGATTCCCTCTGTTTATAGAAGATGCAGTTGACCTTGAGTGTAGCGTTTGCAATTTAGTTTGTTAGAATAATAAAATATGGATGCTAACTACATGAGATGATCGTGAACCATATCGTCATAAAATGGTGAAAAATATGCTCGTGCTCTTTAAATGAAAAAGAACAAGAAGAATGAATAAATCAGACAGAGGAAAAAGAAGATGAGGAAGAGGAGAAAAGAAGAAGAATGAAGATGAAGAAAGAAAAAGAAAGTATTTACCCAAAAAAAAAAAAAAAGAAAGAAGAAGAAAGAGGAAATGAAAGAAGAAAAATAATGAAGAAAAAAGATAAAGAAAAAGAAAAAGAAGAATAAGTAGAAGAATGAAGAAGAAGAAGGAGAAGAAGAACGAAGAAGAAAAAGAAAGAAGAAGAACGAAGTAAAATAAAAAGTTAAAGGAGATGAAGATTGAAAAATGGCGAAGAAGAATGAAGAAAAAGAAGAATAATAAGTAGAAGAATACGAATGAAGAAGATTGAAGAAAATAATGAAAAAGAAGAAAGAAGAACATAGAAGAAGAAGAGAATGAAAAGGAAGAATGTTGAAAAGAATGAGGAACGAAGAAGAAGAATGATGAATAAAGAAGAAGAATGAAGAAAAGATTGAGAACGAAGAACACAGAAGAAGAAGAATGAAGAAGAAGAACGTAGAAGAAGCATGAAGAACAATGAAAAAGAATGAAGAAGAAAAAAAAATAAGATGAAGAATGTAGTTGAAAGAAGAAGAAAGAAAAACAAAGAAGAAGAAGAAGTTAAAGAAGAACGAAAAAGAAAGAAGAAGTATAAAAGGAAATTTACAACAAAAAAAAAAGTAGAAGGGCACCGGCGCACTTCTCTATTGCGCTGGTGCACTTCTGTGCGCTGGTGCACTTCTGTGCGCTGGCGCACTTCTTCATCTTCTTCTTCTTCTTTATTCTTCTTCTACTTCTTCTTTCATCATGTGCTTTTTTTCCATTTCTTCTTCATTCTTCTTCTTGCGTCTTCTTTTTTGCTTTTCTTTTTCTTTCTTCTTCTTCTTTCTTCATCTCATTCATCTTCTTATTTTTCTTCTTGTTCATTCTTCTTCTGTTTTTCACCTTTTTGTGATAATATGGGTTACGATCATCTTATGTGCTAGCATCGAAGTTTTATTCTTCGGACAATCTGAGTTAAAGACGTAACTCCTTCTTCTTAGGATTATGCTACTCTCTAGCTCAATCACATTTGGTTTCCCTCTGTTACTAGAAGATGCGGTTGAGCTTGAGTTTTGCGTTTGCAACTCAGTTTGTCAAAGAATAAAATATGGATGCTAACTGCATGAGATGATCGTAAATTATATTGCCATAAAATGGTGTAAAATGTGCTCGTGCTCTTTGAATGAAAAAGAAGAAGAAGAATGAATGAATCAGACAGAGGAAAAAGAAGATAAGGAAGAGGAGGAAAGAAGAAGAATGGAGATATAGAAAGAAGAAGAATGAAGAAGAAAGAGGAAGAGAAAGAAGAAAAATAATGAAGAAAAATGATGAAGAAAAATAATAAAGAAAAAAGATGAAGAAAAAGAAAAGGAAGAATAAGAAGAAGAATGAAGAAGAAGAAGAAGAAGAACGAAGTAGAAGACAAAGTTGAAGAAGATGAAGATTGAAAAATGGCGAAGAAGAATGAAGAAAAAGAAGAAGAATAATTAGATGAACACGAATGAAGAAAAATGAAGACAAGAATGAAGAGGAAGAATGTTGAAGAAGAATGAAGAATGAAGAAGATGAATGAAGAAAAGATTGAGAAAGAAGAACACAAAAAAGAAGAATGAAAATGAAGAATGTAGAAGAAGCAAGAAGAACAAAGAAAAAGAATGAAGAAGAAAAAGAAGAAGATGAAGAATGTAGTTGAAAGAAGAAGAAAGAAAAAGAAAGAAGAAGAAGAATAACGAAAAAGAAAGAAGAAGTATAAGACGAAATTTACCACAAAAAAAAATGGATGCTAACTACATGAGAAGATCGTGAACCACATTGTCATAAAATGGTTCGAAATGTGCTCGTGCTTTTTGAATGAAAAAGAAAAAGAATTAATGAATCTGAAAGAGGAAAAAGAAGATGAGGAAGAGGAGGAAAGAAGAAGAATGAAAATGAAGAACGAAGAAGAATGGAGAAGAAAGAGGATGAGAAAGAAGAAAAATAATGAAGAAAAAAGATGAAGAAAAAGAAAAAGAATAATAAGAATAAGAATGAAGAAGAAGAAGAAGAATAAAAATGAAGCAGAAAAAAAAGAAGAAGAACGAAGTTGAAGAAAAAGTTGAAGAAGATGAAGATTGGAAAATGGCGAAGAAGAATTAAGAAAAAGAAGAAGAATATGTAGATGAAGACGAATGAAGAAGAACGAAGAAAATAATGGAAAAGAAGAAAGATGAACATAGAATAAGGAGAAGAAGAATGAGGAACAAAGAAGAAGAATGAAGAATGAAGAAGAAGAATGAAGAAAAGATTGAGAAAGAAGACCACAGAAGAAGAAGAATGAAAAAGAAGAATGTAGAAGAAGCAAGAAGAACAAAGAAAAAGAATGAAGAAGAAAAAGAAGAAGATGAAGAATGGTACTTGAAAGAAGAAGAAAGAAAAAGAAATAAGAAGAAGAAGAACGAAAAAGAAAGAAAGAAGAAGTATAAGACGAAATTTACCACACAAAAAAAAAACAAAAAATAGAAGTGCGTTGGCACACTTATGAAGGGCGCTGGCGCACTTCTAAAGTGCTTTGGCGCACATCTTCATCTTCTTCTTCTTCTTCTCTATTCTTGTTGTACTTCTTTCACCATGTCTTTTTTTCCTTTTCTTCTTCATTTTTCTTCTTCCATCTTCTTTTTCCCTTTTCTTTTTCTTTCTTCTTCTTCTTTCTCTATCTCATTCATCTACTTATTTTTCTTCTTGTTCATTCTTCGTCTGTTTTCCACCTTTTTGTGACACTATGGGTTACGATCATCTCATGTGCTAGCATCCAAGTTTTATTCTTTTGACAATCTGAGGTTAAGACGCAACTCGTTCTTCTTACGATTAAGCTACTCTCTAACTCAATCGCATTAGGATTCCCTCTGTTTCTAGAAGATGCGATTGAGCTAGAGTGTAGGGTTCCCAACTCCGTTTGTCAAAAGAATAAAATATGGATGCTAACTGCATGAGATGATCGTGAACCATATTGCCATAAAATGGTGCAAAATGTGCTCGTGCTCTTTGAATGAAAAAGAAGAAGGAGAATGAAAGAATCAGACAGAGGAAAAAGAAGATGAGGAAGAGGAGGAAAGAAGAAGAATGAAGATGAAGAAAGAAGAAGAATGAAGAAGAAAGAAGAAGAGAAAGAAGAAAAAAATGTAGAGAAAATATGAATAAAAAGAAAAGGAAGAATAAGAAGAAGAATGAAGAAGAAGAAGAAAAAGAAGAAGAAGAAGAAGAACGAATAAGAAAAAGAAAGAAGAAGAAGTAGTAGATAAAAAATTTGAAGAAGATGAAGATTGAAAAATGGCGTAAAAGAATGTTGAAAAAGAAGAAGAATAAGTAGAAGAATACGAATGAAGAAGAATGAAGAAAAAGAATGAAAAAGAAGAAAGAATAACATAGAAGAAGAAGTAGAAGAATGAAGAGGAAGAATGTTAAAGAAGATTGAGGAACAAAGAAGAAGAATGAAGAATGAAGAAGAAGAATGAAGAAAAGATAGGGAAAGAAGAACAAAGAAGAAGAAGAATGAAGAAGAAGAATGTTGAAGATGCATGAAGAACAAAGAAAAGAATGAAGAAGTTAAAAAATAAGGTGAAGAATGTAGTTGAAAGGACTATAAAGAAAAAGGAAGAAGAAGAAGAAGTTGAAGAAGAACGAAAATGAAAGAAGAAGTATAAGAGGAAATTTTCGACAAAAAAAAATGTAGAACTGCACTGGAGCACTTCTGAACGGCGCTGGCGCACGTCTCAAGTGTGCAGACGTAATTCTTCATCTTCTTCTTCTTCTTTATTCTTCTTGTACTTCTTCTTTCATCATGTCTTTTTTTTTTCCTTTTCTTCTTCATTCTTCTTCTTTTGTCTTTTTTTTTTCCTTTTCTTCTTCTCTCTTCTTCTTCAATCTTCTTCTTCTTTCTTCGTCTCTTTCATCTTCTTATTTTTCTTCTTTTTCATACTGCTTTTGTTTTCACCTTTTTGTGACACTATGGGTTACGATCATCTCATGTGTTAGCATCCAAGTTTTATTCTTCTGGCAATCTGTGTAGAAGACCCAACTCCTTATTCTTAGGATTAAGCTACTACTGTCTAGCTCAATCGCATTTTGTCAGAAGAATAAAATATGGATGCTAACTGCATGAGATGATCGTGAACCATATTATCAAAAAGTGGTGCAAAATGTGCTCGTGCTCTTTCAATGAAAAAGAAGAAGAATGAATGAATCAGATAGAGGAAAAAGAAGATGGGGAAGAGCAGGAAAGAAGAAGAATGAAGATAAAGAAATAAGAAGAATGAAGAAGAAAGAGGAAGAGAAAGAAGAAAAATAATGAAGAAAAAGATGAAGAAAAAGAAAAGGAAGAAAAAGAAGAAAAATGAAGAAGAAGAAGAAGAAGAAAGAGAAGAAGAAGAAGAAGAAGAAGAAGAACGAAGAACGAAGAAGAAAAAGAAAGAAGAATAACGAAGTAGAAGAAAAAGATGAAGAAGATGAAGATTGAAAAATGGCAAAGAAGAACTAAGAAAGAGAAGAAGAATAATTAGAAGAAGACGAATGAAGTAGAACGAAGAAAAGAATGAAAAAGAAGAAAGAAGAACATTGAATAAGAAGAAGAAGAATGAGGAACAAGGAAGAAGAATGAAGAATAAAGAAGAAGAATGAAGAAAATATTGAGAAAGAAGAACACAGAAGTAGAATAAAAAAGAAGAATGTAGAAGAAACAAGATGAACAAAGAAAAATAATGAAGAAGAAAAAGAAGAAGATGAAGAGTGTAGTTGAAAGAAGAAGAAAGATAAGGAAAGAAGAAGAAGTAAAAGAAGAATGAAAAAGAAAGACGAACTAAAAGAAGAAATTAACACAAAAAAAATAAGTAGAAGTGCGCCAGCGCACTTCTGAAGGGCGTGCTTCCTCATCTTCTTCTTCTTCTTTATTCTTCTTCTGCTTTTTCTTTCATCGTGTCCTTTTTCTTCTTTTTCTTCTTCATTCTTCTTCTTCCGTCTTTTTTTTTCTTTTTTCTTCTTCTTTTTTCTTCTTCATTCTTCTTCTTCTTTCTTCGTCTCATTCATCTTCTTATTTTTCTTCTTGTTCATTCTTCTTCTGTTTTCCACCTTTTTGTGACACTACGGGTTACGATCATCTCATGTGTTAGCATCCAAGTTTTATTTTTTTGACAATCTGAATTGAAGTCCCAACTCCTTCTTAGGATTAAGCTACTCTCTAGCTCGATCACATTTGGATTTCCTCTGCTTCTAACGATGCGATTGGGCTTGAGTGTAGCGTTTGCAACTCAGTTGGTCAGAAGAATAAATTATTGATGCTAACTGCTTGAGATGATCGTGAACCGTACTGTCATGAAATGATGCGAAATGTGCTCGTGCTCTTTGAATGAAAAAGAAGAAGAATGAATGAATGAATCAGACAGTGGAAAAAGAAGATGAGGAAGAGGAGGAAAGAAGAAGAATTAAGATGAAGAAAGAAGAAGAATGAAGAAGAAAGAGGAAGAAAAAGAAGAAAAATAATGAAGAAAAAAGATGAAGAAAAAGAAAAGGAAGAATAAGAAGAAGAAGAAGAAGAAGAAGAAAAAGAACAAAGAAAAAAAAGAAAGAAGAAGAACGAAGTAGCAGAAAAAGTTGAAGAAGATGAAGATTGAAATATGGCGAAGAAGAATGAAGGAAAAGAAGAAGAATAAGTAGAAGAAGACGAATGAAGAAGATTGAAGAAATGAATGAAAAAGAAGAAAGAAGAACCTAGAAGAAGAGCAAGATGAATGAAGAGGAAGAATGTTGAAGAAGAATGTGGAAGGGAAAGAAGAAGAATTAAGAAGAAAGAGGATGAGAAAGAAGAAAAATAATGAAGAAAAAAGATGAAGAAAAAGAAAAGGAAGAATAAGAAGAAGAATGAAGAAGATGAAGAAGAAAAAGAAAGAAGAACGAAGTAGAAGAAAAAGTTGAAGAAGATGAAGATTGAAAATGGTGAAGAAGAATTAAGGAAAAGAAGAAGAATATGTAAAAGAAGACGAATGAATAAGAATGAAGAAAAGAATGAAAAAGAAGAAAGAAGAACCTAGAAGAAGAAGAAGAAGAATGAGGAACAAAGAAGAAGAATGAAGAATATTTACCCGAAAAAAAGAAGAATGAAGAACGAAGAAGAAGAATGAAGAAAAAATTGAGAAAGAAGAACATAGAAGAAGAAGAATGAAAAAGAAGAATGTAGAAGAAGCATGAAGAACAACGAAAAAGTATGAAGAAGAAAAAGAAGAAGACGAAGAATGTAGTTGAAAGAAGAAGAAAGAAAAAGAAAGAAGAAGAAGAAGAACGAAAAAGAAAGAAGAAGTATAAAACGAAATTTACCACAAAAAAAAAAAATGAGAAGTGTGCTGGCGCACTTCTTCATCTTCTTCTTCTTCTCTATTCTTCTTCTACTTCTTCTTTCATCAAGTCTTTTTTTTCCTTTTCTTCTTCATTCTTCTTCTTCCGTCTTCTTTTTCCCTTTCTTCTTCTTTCTTCTTTTTCATTCTTCTTCTTCTATCTTCGTCTCATTTATCTTCATATTTTTCTTTTGGTTCATTCTTCTTCTGTTTTTCACCTTTTTGTGACACTATGGGTTATGATCATCTCATGTATTAGCATCCAAGTTTTATTCTCTTTCCAATTTGAGTTGAAGACCCAACTCCTTCTTCTTAGGATTAAGTTACTTTCTAGCTCAATCGCATTTGGATTCCCTCTATTTTTAGAAGATGCGGTTGAGCTTGAGTGTAGCGTTTGCAACTCAGTTTGTCAGAAGAATAAAATATGGATGCTAACTGCATGAGATGATCATGAACAACATTGTAATAAAATGGTGTGAAATGTGCTCGTGCTTTTTGAATGAAAAAGAAGAAGAAGAATGAATGAATCAGACAGAGGAAAAAGTATATGAGGAAAGAAGAAGAATGAAGATGAAAAAAGAAGAAGAATGGAAGAGAAAGACGAAAAATAATGAAGAAAAAAGATGAAAAAAAAGAAAAGGAAGAATAAGAACAAGAATGAAGAAGAATAAGAACGAAGAAGAAAAAAAAGAACAAGAACGAAGTAGAAGAAAAACGTTGAACAAGATGAAGATTGAAAAATGGCGAAAAAGAATTAAGAAAAAGAAGAAGAATAAGTAGAAGAAGACGAATGAAGAAGAACGAAGAAAAGAATGAAAAAGAAGAAAGAAGAACATAGAATAAGAAGAAGAAGAATGAGGAACAAAGAAGAAGAATGAATAATGAAGAAGAAGAATGAAGATGAAGAATGAAGAAAAGATTGAGAAAGAAGATCACAGAAGAAGAAGAATGAAAAAGAAGAATGTAGAAGAAGCAAAAAGAACAAATAAAAAGAATGAAGAAGAAAAAGAAGAAGATGAAGAATGTACCCGAAAGAAGAAGAAAGAAAAAGAAAGAAGAAGAAGAATGAAAAATGAAAGAAAGAAGAAGTATAAGATGAAATTTACAATAAAAAAATAAAAAAAAGAAGTGCGCCAGCTTCTGAAGGGCGCTGACGCACTTCTAAAGTGTGCTGGCGCACTTCTTCAACTTCTTCTCCTTCTTCTCTATTCTTCTTCTATTTCTTCTTTCATCATGTCTATTTTTTCCTTTTCTTCTTCATTCTTCTTCTTCCGTCTTCTTTTTCCCTTTTCTTCTTTTTTCTTCTTCTTCATTCTTCTTCTTCTTTCTTCGTCTCATTCATCTTCTAATTTTTCTTCTTGTTCATTCTTCGTCTGTTTTCCACCTTTTTGTGACACTATGGGTTACGATCATCTCATGTGTTGGCATCCAAGTTTTATTCTTCAGACAATCTGAGTTGAAGACCCAACTCCTTCTTCTTAGGATTAAGCTACTACCTATCTCAATCGCAATTGGATTCCCTCTTTTTCTAGAAGATGCGGTAGAGCTTGAGTGTAGCGTTTGCTAACTCAGTTTTTAAGAAGAACAAAAAGGAAAGAAAGAAGAAGTATAAGATGAAATTTACCACAAAAAAAAAATTAGAGGTGCGCTGGCGCACATCTTAAGTGTGCAGGCTCACTTCTTCATCTTCTTTTTTATCTTTATTCTTCTTCTACTTCTTCTTTCATCATGTCTTTTTTTTCCTTTTCTTCTTCATTCTTCTTCTTTTGTCTTCTTTTTCCCTTTTTTTCTTCTCTCTTCTTCTTCATTCTTCTTCCTCTTTCTTCATCTCATTCATCTTCTTATTTTTCTTCTTGTTCATACTTCTTCTGTTTTCAACTTTTTGTGACACTATGGGTTACGATCATCTCATGTGTTAGCATCCAAGTTTTATTCTTCTGACAATCTGAGTTGAAGACCCAACTCCTTCTTCTTAGGATTAAGCTACTACTGTCTAGCTCAATCGCATTTGGATACCCTCTGTTTCTAGAAGATGCAGTTGAGCTTGAGTGTAGCGTTTGTAACTGAGTTTGTCAGAAGAATAAAATATGGATGCGAATTGCATTTGATGATCGTGAACCATATTGTCAAAAAATGATGCAAATTGTGCTCGTGCTCTTTGAATTAAAAAGAAGAAGAACGAATGAATCAGACGGAGGGAAAAGAAGATGAGGAAGAGGGGGAAAGAAGAAGAATGAAGATGAAGAAATAAGAAGAATGAAGAAGAAAGAGTAAGAGAAAGAAGAAAAATAATAAAGAAAAAGATGAAGAAAAAGAAAAGGAAGAAAAAGAAGAAGAATGAAGAAGAAGAAGAAGAAGAAGAAGAACGAAGAAGAAAAAGAAAGAAGAAGAACGAAGTGGAAGAAAAAGATGAAGAAGGTGAAGAAGATGAAGATTGAAAAATGGCAAAGAAGAACGAAGAAAGAGAAGAAGGATAAGTAGAAGAAGATGAATGAAGTAGAATGAAGAAAAGAATGAAAAAGAAGAAAGAAGAACACAGAATAGGAAGAAGAAGAATGAGGAACAAAGAAGAAGAATGAAGAATGAAGAAGAAGAATGAAGAAAAGATTGAGAAAGAAGAATACAGAAGAAGAAGAATGAAAAAGAAGAATGTAGAAGAAGCAAGATGAACAAAGAAAAAGAATGAAGAAGAAAAAGAAGATGATGAAGAATGTAGTTGAAAGAAGAAGAAAGAAAAAAAAGAGAAGAAGAAGAATAACGAAAAGGGAAGAAAGAAGAAGTATAAGATGAAATTTACCACAAAATAAAAAAATTAGAGGTGCGCTGGAGCACATCTCAAGTGTGCAGGCGCACTTCTTCATCTTCTTCTTCATCTTTATTCTTCTTCTACTTCTTCTTTCATCATGTCTTTTTTTTTTCTTTTCTTCTTCATTCTTCTTCTTTTGTCTTCTTTTTCCCTTTTTTTCTTCTCTCTTCTTCTTCATTCTTCTTCTTCTTTCTTCGTCTCATTTATCTTCTTATTTTTCTTCTTGTTCATACCTCTTCTGTTTTCAACTTTTTGTGCCACTATGGGTTACGATCATCTCATGTGTTTGCATCCAAGTTTTATTCTTCTGATAATCTGAGTTGAAGACCCAACTCCTTTTTCTTAGGATTAAGCTACTACAGTCTAGCTCAATCGCATTTGGATTCCCTCTGTTTGTAGAAGATGCAGTTGAGCTTGAGTGTAGCGTTTGCAACTGAGTTTGTCAGAAGAATAAAATATGGATGCTAACTGCATTAGATGATCGTGAACCATATTGTCAAAAAATGGTGCAAAATGTGCTCGTGCTCTTTGAATGAAAAAGAAGAAGAATGAATGAATCAGACAGAGGAAAAAGAAGATGAGGAAGAAGAGGAAAGAAGAAAAATGAAGATGAAGGAATAAGAAGAATGAAGAAGAAAGAGGAAGAGAAAGAAGAAAAATAATAAAGAAAAAGATGAAGAAAAAGAAAAGGAAGAAAAAGAAGAAGAATGAAGAAGAAGAAGAAGAAGAAGAAGAACGAAGAAGAAAAAGAAAGAAGAAGAACGAAGTGGAAGAAAAAGATGAAGATGATGAAGATTGAAAAATGGCAAAGAAGAACGAAGAAAGAGAAGAACGAAGAAAGAGAAGAAGAATAAGTAGAAGAAGACGAATGAAGTAGAACGAAGAAAAGAATGAAAAAGAAGAAAGAAGAACATAGAATAGGAAGAAGAAGAATGAGGAACAAAGAAGAAAAATGAAGAATGAAGAAGAAGAATGAAGAAAAGATTGAGAAAAAAGAACACAGAAGAAGAATAATGAAAAAGAAGAATGAAGAGGAAGAAATAAGAAGAATGAAGAAGAAAGAGGAAGAGAAAGAAGAAAAACAATAAAGAAAAAGATGATGAAAAAGAGAAGGAAGAAAAAGATGAAGAAGATGAAGATTGAAAAATGGCAGAGAAGAACGAAGAAAGAGAAGAAGGATAAGTAGAAGAAGATGAATGAGGTAGAACGAAGAAAAGAATGAAAAAGAAGAAAGAAGAACACAGAATAGGAAGAAGAAGAATGAGGAACAAAGAAGAAGAATGAAGAATGAAGAAGAAGAATGAAGAAAAGATTGAGAAAGAAGAACACAGAGGAAGAAGAATGAAAAAGAAGAATGTAGAAGAACCAAGATGGACAAAGAAAAAGAATGAAGAAGAAAAAGAAGATGATGAAGAATGTAGTTGAAAGAAGAAGAAAGAAAAAAAGAGAAGAAGAAGAAGAACAAAAAGGAAAGAAAGAAGAAGTACAAGATGAAATTTACCACAAAAAAAAAATTAGAGGTGCGCTGGCGCACATCTTAAGTGTGCAGGCTCACTTCTTCATCTTCTTTTTTATCTTTATTCTTCTTCTACATCTTCTTTCATCATGTCTTTTTTTTCCTTTTCTTCTTCATTCTTCTTCTTTTGTCTTCTTTTTCCCTTTTTTTCTTCTCTCTTCTTCTTCATTCTTCTTCCTCTTTCTTCATCTCATTCATCTTCTTATTTTTCTTCTTGTTCATACTTCTTCTATTTTCAACTTTTTGTGACACTATGGGTTACGATCATCTCATGTGTTAGCATCCAAGTTTTATTCTTCTGACAATATGAGTTGAAGACCCAACTCCTTCTTCTTAGGATTAAGCTACTACTGTCTAGCTCAATCGCATTTGGATACCCTCTGTTTCTAGAAGATGCAGTTGAGCTTGAGTGTAGCGTTTGTAACTGAGTTTGTCAGAAGAATAAAATATGGATGCGAATTGCATTTGATGATCGTGAACCATATTGTCAAAAAATGATGCAAATTGTGCTCGTGCTCTTTGAATGAAAAAGGAGAAGAATGAATGAATCAGACGGAGGGAAAAGAAGATGAGGAAGAGGGGGAAAGAAGAAGAATGAAGATGAAGAAATAAGAAGAATGAAGAAGAAAGAGGAAGAGAAAGAAGAAAAATAATAAAGAAAAAGATGAAGAAAAAGAAAAGGAAGAAAAAGAAGAAGAATGAAGAAGAAGAAGAAGAAGAAGAACGAAGAAGAAAAAGAAAGAAGAAAAAGATGAAGAAGATGAAGAAGATGAAGATTGAAAAATGGCAAAGAAGAACGAAGAAAGAGAAGAAGGATAAGTAGAAGAAGATGAATGAAGTAGAATGAAGAAAAGAATGAAAAAGAAGAAAGAAGAACACAGAATAGGAAGAAGAAGAATGAGGAACAAAGAAGAAGAATGAAGAATGAAGAAGAAGAATGAAGAAAAGATTGAGAAAGAAGAATACAGAAGAAGAAGAATGAAAAAGAAGAATGTAGAAGAAGCAAGATGAACAAAGAAAAAGAATGAAGAAGAAAAAGAAGATGATGAAGAATGTAGTTGAAAGAAGAAGAAAGAAAAAAAAGAGAAGAAGAAGAATAACGAAAAGGGAAGAAAGAAGAAGTATAAGATGAAATTTACCACAAAAAAAAAAAATTAGAGGTGCGCTGGAGCACATCTCAAGTGTGCAGGCGCACTTCTTCATCTTCTTCTTCATCTTTATTCTTCTTCTACTTCTTATTTCATCATGTCTTTTTTTTTTTTTTCTTCATTCTTCTTCTTTTGTCTTCTTTTTCCTTTTTTTTTTTCTCTCTTCTTCTTCATTCTTCTTCTTCTTCTTTCTTCGTCTCATTTATCTTCTTATTTTTCTTCTTGTTCATACCTCTTCTGTTTTCAACTTTTTGTGACACTATGGGTTACGATCATCTCATGTGTTAGCATCCAAGTTTTATTCTTCTGACAATATGAGTTGAAGACCCAACTCCTTCTTCTTATGATTAAGCTACTACTGTCTAGCTCAATCGCATTTGGATACCCTCTGTTTCTAGAAGATGCAGTTGAGTTTGAGTGTAGCATTTGTAACTGAGTTTGTCAAAAGAATAAAATATGGATGCGAATTGCATTTGATGATCGTGAACCATATTGTCAAAAAATGATGCAAATTGTGCTCGTGCTCTTTGAATGAAAAAGAAGAAGAATGAATGAATCAGACGGAGGGAAAAGAAGATGAGGAAGAGGGGGAAAGAAGAAGAATGAAGATGAAGAAATAAGAAGAATGAAGAAGAAAGAGGAAGAGAAAGAAGAAAAATAATAAAGAAAAAGATGAAGAAAAAGAAAAGGAAGAAAAAGAAGAAGAATGAAGAAGAAGAAGAAGAAGAAGAACGAAGAAGAAAAAGAAAGAAGAAGAACGAAGTGGAAGAAAAAGATGAAGAAGATGAAGAAGATGAAGATTGAAAAATGGCAAAGAAGAACGAAGAAAGAGAAGAAGGATAAGTAGAAGAATATGAATGAAGTAGAATGAGAAAAGAATGAAAAAGAAGAAAGAAGAACACAGAATAGGAAGAAGAAGAATGAGGAACAAAGAAGAAGAATGAAGAATGAAGAAGAAGAATGAAGAAAAGATTGAGAAAGAAGAATACAGAAGAAGAAGAATGAAAAAGAAGAATGTAGAAGAAGCAAGATGAACAAAGAAAAAGAATGTAGAAGAAAAAGAAGATGATGAAGAATGTAGTTGAAAGAAGAAGAAAGAAAAAAAAGAGAAGAAGAAGAATAACGAAAAGGGAAGAAAGAAGAAGTATAAGATGAAATTTACCACAAAAATTAGAGGTGCGCTGGAGCACATCTCAAGTGTGCAGCGCACTTCTTCATCTTCTTCTTCATCTTTATTCTTCTTCTACTTCTTATTTCATCATGTCTTTTTTTTTTTTTTTTCTTCTTCATTCTTCTTCTTTTGTCTTCTTTTTCCCTTTTTTTCTTCTCTCTTCTTCTTCATTCTTCTTCTTCTTTCTTCGTCTCATTTATCTTCTTATTTTTCTTCTTGTTCATACCTCTTCTGTTTTCAACTTTTTGTGACACTATGGGTTACGATCATCTCATGTGTTAGCATCCAAGTTTTATTCTTCTGACAATATGAGTTGAAGACCCAACTCCTTCTTCTTAGGATTAAGCTACTACTGTCTAGCTCAATCGCATTTGGATACCCTCTGTTTCTAGAAGATGCAGTTGAGTTTGAGTGTAGCATTTGTAACTGAGTTTGTCAAAAGAATAAAATATGGATGCGAATTGCATTTGATGATCGTGGAACCATATTGTCAAAAAAATGATGCAAATTGTGCTCGTGCTCTTTGAATGAAAAAGAAGAAGAATGAATGAATCAGACGGAGGGAAAAGAAGATGAGGAAGAGGGGGAAAGAAGAAGAATGAAGATGAAGAAATAAGAAGAATGAAGAAGAAAGAGGAAGAGAAAGAAGAAAAATAATAAAGAAAAAGATGAAGAAAAAGAAAAGGAAGAAAAAGAAGAAGAATGAAGAAGAAGAAGAAGAAGAAGAACGAAGAAGAAAAAGAAAGAAGAAGAACGAAGTGGAAGAAAAAGATGAAGAAGGTGAAGAAGATGAAGATTGAAAAATGGCAAAGAAGAACGAAGAAAGAGAAGAAGAATAAGTAGAAGAAGACGAATGAAGAAGAACGAAGAAAAGAATGAAAAAGAAGAAAGAAGAACATAGATTAGGAAGAAGAAGAATGAGGAACAAAGAAGAAGAATGAATAATGAAGAAGAATAATGAAGAAAAGATTGAGAAAGAAGAACACAGAAGAAGAAGAATGAGAAAGAAGAATGTAGAAGAAGCAAGATGAACAAAGAAAAAGAATGAAGAAGAAAAATAAGACGATGAGGAATGTAGTTGAAAGAATAAGAAAGAAAAAAAGAGAAGAAGAACAAGAACGAAAAGGAAAGAAAGAAGCAGTATAAGACGAAATTTACCACAAAAAAAAAATTAGAGATGCGCTGGCGCACTTCTTCATCTTCTTCTTCTTCTCTATTCTTCTTCTACATCATCTTTCATCTTGTCTTTTTTTTCCTTTTCTTCTTGATTCTTCTTCTTTTGTCTTCTTTTTCCCTTTTCTTCTTCTCTCTTCTTCTTCATACTTATTCTTCCTTCTTTGTCTCATTCATCTTCTTATTTTTCTTCTTGTTCATACTTCTTCTGTTTTTCACCTTTTTGTGACACTATGGGTTACGATCATCTCATGTGTTAGCATCCAAGTTTTATTCTTCTGACAATCTAAGTTGAAGACCGAACTCCTTCTTCTTAGGATTAAGCTACTGTCAAGCTCAATCGCATTTGGATTCTCTCTGTTTATAGAAGATGTGGTTGAACTTGAGTGTAGCGTTTGCAACTGAGTTTGTCAGAAGAATAAAATATGGATGCTAACTGCATGTTATGATCGTGAACCATATTGTCATAAAATGGTGCAAAATGTGCTCGTGCTCTTTGAATGAAAAAGAAGAAGGAGAATGAAAGAATCAGACAGAGGAAATAGAAGATGAGGAAGAGGAGGAAAGAAGAAGAATGAAGATGAAGAAATAAGAAGAATGAAGAAGAAAGAGGAAGAGAAAGAAGAAAAATAATAAAGAAAAAGATGAAGAAAAAGAAAAGGAAGAAAAAGAAGAAGAATGAAGAAGAAGAAGAAGAAGAAGAAGAACGAAGAAGAAAAAAAAAAGAAGAACGAAGTGGAAGAAAAAGATGAAGAAGATGAAGATTGAAAAATGGCAAAGAAGAACGAAGAAAGAGAAGAAGAATAAGTAGAAGAAGACGAATGAAGAAGAACGAAGAAAAGAATGAAAAAGAAGAAAGAAGAACATAGATTAGGAAGAAGAAGAATGAGGAACAAAGAAGAAGAATGAATAATGAAGAAGAATAATGAAGAAAAGATTGAGAAAGAAGAACACAGAAGAAGAAGAATGAGAAAGAAGAATGTAGAAGAAGCAAGATGAACAAAGAAAAAGAATGAAGAAGAAAAATAAGACGATGAGGAATGTAGTTGAAAGAATAAGAAAGAAAAAAAGAGAAGAAGAACAAGAACGAAAAGGAAAGAAAGAAGCAGTATAAGACGAAATTTACCACAAAAAAAAAATTAGAGATGCGCTGGCGCACTTCTTCATCTTCTTCTTCTTCTCTATTCTTCTTCTACATCATCTTTCATCTTGTCTTTTTTTTCCTTTTCTTCTTGATTCTTCTTCTTTTGTCTTCTTTTTCCCTTTTCTTCTTCTCTCTTCTTCTTCATACTTATTCTTCCTTCTTTGTCTCATTCATCTTCTTATTTTTCTTCTTGTTCATACTTCTTCTATTTTTCACCTTTTTGTGACACTATGGGTTACGATCATCTCATGTGTTAGCATCCAAGTTTTATTCTTCTGACAATCTAAGTTGAAGACCGAACTCCTTCTTCTTAGGATTAAGCTACTGTCTAGCTCAATCGCATTTGGATTCTCTCTGTTTATAGAAGATGTGGTTGAACTTGAGTGTAGCGTTTGCAACTCAGTTTGTCAGAAGAATAAAATATGGATGCTAATTGCATAAGATGATCGTGAACCATATTGTCATAAAATGGTGCAAAATATGCTCGTGCTCTTTGAATGAAAAAGAAGAAGGAGAATGAAAGAATCAGACAGAGGAAAAAGAAGATGAGGATGAGGAGGAATGATGAAGGATGAAGATGAAGAAAGAAGAAGAATGAAGAAGAAAGAGGTAGAGATAGAAGAAAAATATGAAGAGAAATGATGAATAAAAAGAAAAGGAAGAATAAGAAGAAAAATGACGAAGAAGAAGAAGAAGAAGAAGAAGAAGAAGAAGAAGAAGAAGAAGAAGAAGAAGAAGAACGAAGAAGAAAAAGAAAGAAGAAGAAGAAGTAGAAGAAAAAGTTGAAGAAGATGAAGATTAAAAAATGGCGATGAAGAATGAAGAAAAAGAAGAAGAATAAGTAAAAGAATACGAATGAAGAAGAATGAAGAAAAAGAATGAAAAAGAAGAAAGAAGAACATAAAAGAAGAAGAAGAATGTTAAAGAAGAATGAGGAACAAAGAAGAAGAATGAAGAATGAAGAAGAAGAATGAAGAAAAGATTGAGGAAGAAGAACACATAAGAAGAAGAATGAAGAAGAAGAATGTTGAAGATGCATGAAGAACAAAGAAAAGAATGAAGAAGAAAAAGAAGAAGATGAAGAATGTTGTTGAAATAAGTATAAAGGAAAAGAAAGAAGAAGAAGAAGTAAAAGAAGAATGAAAATGAAAGAAGAAGTATAAGAGGAAATTTACCACAAAAAAAAATGTAGAACTGCGCTGGAGCACATCTAAAGGGCGCTGTCGCACGTCTCAAGTGTGCAGGCGCACTTCTTCATCTTCTTCTTCTTCTTTATTCTTCTTCTACTTCTTCTTTCATCATTCCTTTTTTTTTCCTTTTCTTCTTCATTCTTCTTCTTTTGTCTTCTTTTTCCCTTTTCTTCTTCTCTCTTCTTCTTCATTCTTCTTCTTCTTTCCTCGTCTCATTCATCTTCTTATTTTTCTTCTTGTTCATTCTTTTTCTGTTTTTTACCTTTTTGTGACACTATGGGTTACGACCATCTCATGAGTTAGCATCGATGTTTTATTCTTCTGACAATCTGAGTTGAAGACCCAACTCCTTCTTCTTAGGATTAAGATACTACTGTCTAGCACAATTACAATTGGATTCCCTCTATTTCTAGAAGATGCAGTTGAGCTTGAGTGTAGCGTTTGCAACTTAGTTTGTCAGAAGAATAAAATATGGATGCTAACTGCATGAGATGATCGTGAACCATATTGTCAAAAAATGGTGCAAAATGTGCTCATGCTCTTTGAATGAAAAATAAAAAGAATGAATGAATCAGACAGAGGAAAAAGAAGATGAGGAAGAGGAGGAAAGAAGAAGAATGAAGATGAAGAAAGAAGAAGAATGAAAAATAAAGAGGAAGAGAAAGAGGAAGAGAAAGAAGAAAAATAATAAAGAAAAAGATGAAGAAAAAGAAAAGGAAGAAAAAGAAGAAGAATGAAGAAGAAGAAGAAGAAGAAGAAGAAGAAGAAGAACGAAGAAGAAAAAGAAAGAAGAAGAATGAAGTAGAAGAAAAAGATGAAGCAGATGAAGATCGAAAAATGGCAATGAAGAACGAAGAAAGAGAAGAAGAATAAGTAGAAGAAGACGAATGAAGTAGAACGAAGAAAAGAATGAAGAAGAAGAAAGAAGAACATAGAATAGGAAGAAGAAGAATGAGGAACAAAGAAGAAGAATGAAGAATGAAGAAGCAGAATGAAGAAAAGATTGAGATAGAAGAACACAGAAGAAGAAGAATGAAGAAGAAGAATGTAGAAGAAGCAAGAAGAACAAAGAAAAAGAACGAAGAAGAAAAAGAAGAAGATGAAGAATGTATTTAAATGAAGAAGAACGAAAAAGAAAGAAGAAGTACAAGAAGAAATTAACCACCAAAAAAAAAAATTACTTCTTCATCTTCTTCTTCTTTTCTATTCTTCTTCTACTTCTTCTTCCATCGTGTCCTTTTTTTCCTTTTCTTCTTCATTCTTCTCCTTCCGTCTTCTTT
>CM053271.1:77423521-77548521 GCA_028583415.1 Protea cynaroides
GAAAGAAGAAGAATTAAGATAAAGAAAGAAGAAGAATGAAGAAGAAAGAGGAAGAGAAAGAAGAAAAATAATGAAGAAAACAGAAGAAGAAAAAGAAACGAAAGAATAAGAAGAAGAATGATGATGAAGAAGAAGAAAAAGAATGAAGAAGAAAAAGAAAGAAGAAGAACGAAGTAGAAGAAAAAATTGAAGAAGATGAAGATTGAAAAATGGCGAAGAAGAATGAAGAAAAAGAAGAAGAATAAGTAGAAGAACACGAATGAAGAAGAATGAAGAAAAGAATGAAAAATTAAAAAGAAGAACATAGAAGAAGAAGAAGATGAATGAAGAGGAAGAATGTTGAAGAAGAATGAAGAATGAAGAAGAAGAATGAAGAAAAGATGGAGAAAGAAGAACACAGAAGAAGAAGAATGAATAAGAAGAATGAATAAGAAGAATGTAGAAGAAGCAAGAAGAACAAAGAAAAAGAATGAAGAAGAAAAAGAAGAAGATGAAGAATGTAGTTGAAAGAAGAAGAAAGAAAAAGAAAGAAGAAGATGAAGAATGAAAAAGAATGAAAGAAGAAGTATAAGACGAAATTTACCACAAAAAAAAAAATTAGAAGTGAGCTGGCGCACTTCTTCATCTTCTTCCTCTTCTTCCTCTTCTCAATTCTTCTTTTTTTTTTCCTTTTCTTTTTCATTCTTCTTCTTCTGTCTTCTTTTTCCCTTTTCTTCTTCTTTCTTCTTCTCCATTCTTCTTCTTCTTTCTTCGTCTCATTCATCTTCTTATTTTTCTTCTTAATAATTCTTCGTCTGTTTTCCACCTTTTTGTAACATTATGGGTTACGATCATCTCATGTGTTGGCATCCAAATTTTATTTTTCTAACAATCTGAATTGAAGACCCAACTCCTTCTTCTTAAGATTAAGCTACTCACTAGCTCAATCGCATTTGGATTCCCTCTGTTTCTAGAATATGCGGTTCAGCTTGAGTGTAGCGTTTGCAACTCAATTGGTCAGAAGAATAAAATATGGATGCTAACTGCATGAGATGATCGTGAACCATATTGCCATAAAATGGTAGAAAATGTGCTCGTGCTCTTTGAATGTAAGAGAAGAAGATGAATAAATGAACCAGAGAGTGGAAAAAGAAGATGAGGAAGAGGAGGAAAGAAGTAGAATGAAGATGAAGAAAGACGAAGAATGAAGAAGAAAAAGGAAGAAGAGAAAGAAGAAAAATAATGAAGAAAAAAGACGAAGAAAAAGAAAAAGGAAGAATAAGAAGAAGAATGAAGAAGAAGAAGGAGAAGAAGAAGAAAGAAGAAGAAAAAGAAAGAAGAAGAATGAAGTAGAAGAAAAAGTTGAAGAAGATGCAGATTGGAAAATGGCGAAGAAGAATGAAGAAAAAGAACAGAATAAGTAGAAGAAGACGAAGGAAGAAGAATGAAGAAAAGAATGAAAAAGAAGAAAGAAGAACATAGAAAATGAAGAAGAAGAATGAAGTGGAAGAATGTTGAGAAGAATGAGGAACAAAGGAGAAGAAACAAGAATGAAGAAGAAGAATGAATAAAAAGATTGAGAAAGAAGAACACAGAAGAATAAGAATGAGGAAGAAGAATGTAGAAGAAGCATGAAGAACAAAGAAAAAAAATGAAGAAGAAAAAGAAAAGATGAAGAATGTAGTTGAAAGAAGAAGAAGGAAAAAGAAAGAAGAAGAAGAAGTAGAAGAAGAACGAAAAAGAAAGAAGAAGCATAAGAAGAAATTAACACAAAAAAAAAGAAGTAGAAGCGCGCTGGCGCGCTTCTGAAGGGCGCTGAAGCACTTCTCAAGTGCGATGGCGCACTTCTTCATCTTCTTCTTCTTCTTTATTCTTTTTCTTCCATCTTCTTTTTCCTTTTTTTTCTTCTTTCTTCTTTTTTATTTTTCTTTTTCTTTCTTCTTCTCATTCGTCTCCTTATTTTTTTTTTCATGTTCATTCTTCTTCTGTTTTCCACCTTTTTGTGACAATATGGTTTACGATCATCTCATGTGTTATTAGCATCCAAGTTTTATTTTTCTGACAATCTGAATTGAAGACCCAACTACTTCTTAGGATTAAGTTACTCTCTAGCTCGATCGCATTTGGACTCCCTCTGTTTCTAGAAGATGCAACTGCGCTCAAGTGTAGCGATTGCAACTTAGTTGGTTAGAAGACTAAAATATTGATGCTAAAATGGTGAGAAATGTGCTCGTTCTCTTCGAATGAAAAAGAAGAAGAATAATGAATGAATCAGAGAGAGGAAAAAGAAGATGAGGAAGAAGAGGAAAGAAGAAGAGTGAAGATGAAGAAAGAATAAGAATGAAGAAGAAAGAGGAAGAGAAAGAAGAAAAATAATGAAGAAAAAAGATGAAGAAAAAGAAATGGAAGAATAAGAAGAAGAAGAACAAGAAGATGATGATGAAGAAGAAGAAGAAGAGGAAAAAGAACGAAGAAGAAAATGAAAGAAGAAGAACGAACTAGAAGAAAAAGTTGAAGAAGAAGAAGATTGAAAAATGGCGAAGAAGAATGAAGGAAAAGAAGAAGAATAAGTAAGAAGAAGACGAATGAAGAAGAATGAAGAAAAGAATGAAAAAGAAGAAAGAAGAACATAGAAGAAGAGTATGATGAATGAAGAGGAAGAATGTTGTAGAAGAATGAGGAAGAGAAAGAAGAAGAATGAAGAAGAAAGAGGAAAAATAATGAAGAAAAAAGATGAAGAAAAAGAAAAGGAAGAAAAAGAAGTAGAATGAATAAGATGAAGAAGAAAAAAAAAAGAACGAAGGAGAAGAAAAAGTTGAAGAAGATGAAGATTGAAAAATGGCGAAGAAGAATTAAGAAAAAGAAGAAGAATTAGTAGACGAAGAGGAATGAAGAAGAATGAAGAAAAGAATGAAAAAGAAGAAAGAATAACATAGAAGAAGAAGAAGAAGAATGAGGAACAAAGAAGAAGAATGAAGAATGAAGAAGAAGAATGAAGAAAAGATTGAGAAAGAAGAACATAGAAGAAGAAGAATTAAAAAGAAGAATGTAGAAGAAGCAAGAAGAACAAAGAAAAAGAATGAAGAAGAAAAAGAAGAAGATGAAGAATGTAGATGAAAGAAAAAGAAAGAAAAAGAAAGAAGAAGAAGAAGAACAAAAAAGAAAGAAAGAAGAAGTATAAGATGAAATTTACCAAAAAATAAATAAAAAAAATGAGAACTGTGCTGGCGCACTTCTTCATCTTCTTCTTCTTCTCTATTCTTCTTCTACTTCTTCTTTCATCAAGTGTTTTTTTTCCTTTTCTTCTTCATTCTTCTTCTTCCATCTTCGTTTTACCTTTTCTTCTTCTTTCTTCTTCTTCATTCTTCTTCTTCTTTCTTCGTCTCATTCATCTTCTTATTTTTCTTCTTGCCCATTCTTCCTCTGTTTTCCACCTTTTTGTGACATTATGGGTTACGAACATCTCATGTGTAAGACCCATACTCCGTAAACCCGGTCTAAACCTTGGTTTTGTGTCGTGACAGGTCTTTCGATCATCACCGGGCCAGACGGGACGAGCGGATGACAAACAGGTATGAAATCAGACCAAAGACGACCAATAGTCATCATTTTATGTTGACCGGTCGATGGTACCGGTCTTGGTACCGGTCGACCGGTATGGCTTGCGCAGCTAAGTGCGGGGATCTGGAAATCGGTCTATGCGGGTCCCATTTTCCTGATTTCGAATCCTAGAAGTTTCCTAATCCTAGTAGGGTTACTAAACCCTATTTTTAGCCTATAAATACACCCTTAAGCCTCCTTAAATCCTTTCCATTGTCTCTCACAAACCCTAGAGAAGAGAAAGAGGTTGGAAAGGAGAAGGAGCTAGGAGGAAGAAGAAGGTGCCGCCATTACCGTTCGACGAAGCTCACGCTACGCCAGTCAACGGTAAGTGTTTTAACTATTCTTCTTATCCTATGTTAATTGTGTGGGTGGATCAATAACATGCAAAGTAGGTATTGATCTAAAACCCTAAATTGGCCAATAAACCCTAAGTTGCCGTCAAACCCTAGATTCGAGTTTCGAGATGATATTCATCGAAACGAGACTTGAATGAGTTGGGGATAACTCTAACTCAATGATTAGACTTAGAATGGATAGGAGAAACCTTGGAAATCCATGGAGGATGATCGACGGCAGTCGAAAACCCATGTATGGTCATCCAGAGACATACCGGTCGACTATACCGGTTGCACATAGTGCCACCGGTATGTTGCCACCGGTATCCCTCGGGAGGCTGGTGTGTGGGGACCGGCTGACCATACCGGTCGCCAGTCTTTCCCATAGAGCTGCGACTGGTACATGCCACCGGTCAGCTCTGTGAGGGTGTTTTGTAACCGTATTGGTTTCTGACCAACATGAAACCCTAAGTAGTGTATTCTAATGAGACCCTAATAATATTGTAGGACTTTGTGACATATCGTTTGGACCTTGCGACGTGGAGCAAGTTATCGAACGAGCGTCAGGTAAGGGAGTCTGACCTAAACCTAATAATTAATGGACAGTAAGTCGATGTTAATCACCTGATTATATATTATGTGATGTTTGTGCATATTCGCATGCCATCTTTTAATTTCAGTTATTATTACCGTTCATGCATTGATATGATGTGATTGTTAAGCATGTGATTGTTTTCGTTAGTGTGTGGAGTAGGGCATGGGCCTGGGATCGCTCTTCACATTAGCACCTTTTGTAGTATTCTGTCTTAACATGCTTGGTACGGGTGGGGTATCAAGGGAAGGTCGTGGTACGGTGGTCTCCGATATTGATGTTGTCCCGGCCATTGTTATGTGGTACTGTGGTCTCCGAGTCGACGCTGGCTTTGTCCACGATGCTTTAGCTCTATCTCTATGACGTATGGAGTTATGTTGGGATAGGGTCTACCTACGTATTGTTTCTATCCTAGTGGGTTAGTTGCGGATAGGGCATCAGGGGAGGTGTGGGAATGCCTTAGCTCTATCTCTATGCCGTAGACGGCTGTGCTGGGATAGAGCATACATTGATGACATATAGGATTGGTTAGTTGCGAGCCCTGGCCAGTAGGGGCTTAGGTACTGGTATGGGTAGAGTATCAGGGGAGGTACGTGGGTATCTTAGCTCTATCTCTATTCCATGATGGGTGCATGTGGCCCAATGGGGGTGTAAACCATGAGGTTCCACACACTCGTGTATAGAGGTGCGGGGGCCACCAAACCTTTCTATAGCACATTGCAAACTTAAAACCAGACCACAGCATAAAATTGATTGTTACTCATGCATAATATTGTGAAACTGTGTAATTGTCTTACTGAGCTGTGTTGTGAGCTCACCTTTTGTATATACATTGTTTTTAGATGCTGATGCAGGTTACACGGTGGATGACTACATGAACGCTCCGGCGTATGGAGGTGTAGCTGCTCTGGATGTGCAAGCAGGAGAGGACGAGCATGACGCTTCATGCGAGTGCCCTTTCTGCGTGTACCTTTGATTGGGTTTTTATTTATTTATTTTTAGTATTTTTGATTTGATTAAAGAGATGTAATGATATTATAGTTATTTGTTTGGATTTGGATAATTTGATATTTTATTTAAAGTTATCAATAGATTCTCAGTTCATTACGTTTAAAAGACTTTCGCTGTACTATTATGTTCTGATTGTGGTTATGTGCGATGGTTTGTATGAGTGGACACGGCCTATTCGAGATCCTGGTTTGAACCGTTGGTTCAATGACAACTTGGTATCAGAGCCCTCGGGCTCTGTCCAACAAACCATATTGCACCTAACTAAGTCGATGAACTGAGTTAGGAAATATTAAAAATTTTAATACAAACACACCCTAAGCATTGTTTGATACCTGAGACTGACTAAGAAAGAGAATAATGTATTATTCTAAATATGAAACATAACATGTGCACACATACTAGATAAGTGAAACATGAAAACTTTCATTAAATAAGAAAACGAGTATCAGATAAAATAGTGCTACAGGGTATGGTCCACAAACCGGACAGTTACCCTGTTATATAAGCAGTCATATGTAAAGAGATAAAAATAAAGAGGGACAATCATGGGGTAGGGGGCCTGGGAGGAATAGGGTCTGCTATATCATTGTCTCGCTCGTAAGCAACCCTGAGCTAGTGCACCTGATCCTGTTTGACTTGGAGACTGCGAGCCAACTGCGCCAAGTCGCGGCTCATCTCGCTCTGAGAGTCCCTGATCTCCGTAAACATAGCCATCATGGTGTTGGGAGGAGGCTGAGATGGTCCAGCGGTAGAGGAAGATGGTAGTGCTGCTGGTGTAGGCTGTGGAGCTGGCGCTGGTACTACACTGCCGACGCATGGTAGTCTAGGGCCGATGGGCCAACCCCAGAATGTACCACCACCGCATCAGTTTCCGTCACCTTCTGCTTACCCGGGAGCTTATCCGTATCCACCACCATGGTACGGAGCAGACACGCAGGGACAGCATGATCTGAGTAGGGTGGTGGATAGATTCCTGAAGTTGAAGCCTTCATCATTCACTGGTAGAACGGGGAAGCCATTGTAGCCAGCACAGTGGGTTGCAGAGATGGAGAAGGATTTCCGTCTGATGACATGTACAGAAGAGGAAAAAGTTTTATTTGCTACTCACATGCTAAGAGAAGATGTAAATGCTTGGTGGAATTCTACACGGGCATATCTGGAGACTAAGTATACACTGGTGGGTTGGGAAGTGTTTAAAGCTGCCTTCTTCGATAAATATTTTCCGAAGAGTTTCAGGGATCAAATGGAGAAGGAGTTCCTCAACCTAGAGCAATCTCAGTCGACCGTGGACGCTTATCAGCAGAGGTATGAAGAACTATTCTTCTTCGCACCGGCAAATATGCAAGAGGAAGAGACCAAGACGCGTAGGTTCACTATGGGACTACGTGGAAGCATCAGAGAGCACATCTTGGGTTTGGACAAGAAGATCTACAACGAGGTTGTGTAGGTTGCGAGAGTGATAGAGTCCAGTCAGAGGGACAGCTTCTTTGCTTAGAACAGGGGAGTAAAGAGACCTGCTAGTGAGAGTTCGGGTAGCGGTAATACTAGACCATTCCGCCCATACAGGGCTCCGACCGCTGCAAGGCCTGCAAGGAACAATGCGGCACCACCTGTGCTACAGAATGCCGGTTACAACCCGAATATAAAGTGTTTCAACTGCCAGCAAGTGGGTCATATTGCAAGGACCTGCACTCTACCTAAGAAGCAACCGCCCTAGCAAGGAAGAGTTTATGCGGTCACCACTGAAGAGGCAGCTGCGTCACCTGATGTGGTCACTGGTACGACTCTATCCCTTACTATTTGGCTTATCTTTATCATTTGTGTTTATGCGCATATAGAACTAAGGGATGATAGAAAATTCCAGGAATTGTAAATGTATCTGGTATACCCGCCAGAGTATTATTTGACTCTGGGGCCACGCACTCCTTTGTTTCTATTTCCTTTGGAAAGCAAATGGAGTTACCAATCAAGCATTTGAACCCAAGCTTGATAGTTCGCTCTCCACTAGGAGTCGAAGTGGCTTTGACCGAATATTATGGACCATGTACAGTATGTATTGAGGGCCGAGACTTAGAAGCAAGCCTAGTACTACTTGAGATGACAGACTTTGATGTCATTTTTGGAATGGATTGGCTAGGCCATCATTCGGCCGTCCTTTTATGTGGTGAAAGGAAGCTTGTGCTTACTGGCAAAGGGGGAAGGGAGTATAGTTTCGCTGGGATCAAGCTATCTAGGAAGCGGAAGTTGATTCTCTCTGCCCTAAAAGCCAAGCGATGCTTAGAGAAAGGGGGAGTGGGGTATCTAGTATCTGTTAGTCGATCTCACGGCAGAGTCACTCAAGATGGAAGATATAGATGTGGTTCGGGAGTTCCCAGATGTATTTCCAGAGGAGCTTCCAAGCTTACCGTCGGACAGGGCAACAAAATTTGTAATAGATCTTATGCCGGGTTCGGCGCCGGTGTCTAAAGCACCATACAGAATGGCCCCGACCGAGTTAAAGGAGTTGAAGACCCAGTTACAAGAATTGTTGGATAAGGTCTTCATACGACCTAGTATATCGCCTTGGGGAGCACCTGTATTATTCGTCAAGAAGAAGGATGGAAGTGTAAGGTTATGTATTGACTACCGTGAACTGAACAAGTTAACGATCAAGAATCGGTATCCTTTGCCTATGATCGATGACTTGTTTGACGAGTTACAGGGTGCAAAGGTTTTCTCAAAGATCGATCTTCTATCAGGGTATCACCAATTGAAGATCAAGGCCGGAGATATTCCGAAGGCTGCTTTCAGGACGAGGTATGGGCATTATGAGTTTCTAGTTATGTCTTTCGGGTTGACCAATGCTCCAGCGTCGTTCATGGAACTGATGAACCGAGTGTTTCACGATATGTTGGACACTTCGGTCATCGTGTTCATCGATGACATATTGATCTACTCTAAGGACATGGAGACTCATACAGCACATTTAAGGGCAGCCCTACAACGGCTGAGACAGGAGAAGCTATATGCTAAGTTCAAGAAGTGTGAGTTTTGGCTGAAGGAAGTGGCTTTCTTGGGCCATGTTGTATCTGAAGACGGTATCAAGGTTGATCCAAGTAAGATAGCTACAATAGTAGGATGGGAAGCACCAAAATATATTACAGAAATTCGTAGTTTCCTTGGGTTGGCTGGTTATTATAGAAGATTCGTGGAAGATTACTCCAGGATCGTTGTTCCACTCACCAGATTGACCAAGAAGGGAGAGAAATTCATATAAACAGATGAGTGTGAGAAGTTCTTTTAGACTTTGAAGTCAAGACTAGTCTCTGCACCTATTTTGACCATCCCAGAACCAAGCGTACCATTTACTTTATATACGGATGCTTCAAGGTTGGGTATTGGGTGTGTATTGATGCAAGGAGAACAGGTGATTGCTTACGCATCAAGACAGTTAAAGGAACATGAGAAGAACTACCCTACGCATGACTTGGAGCTAGCAGCGGTTATTCACGCAATCAAGACTTGGAGACACTACTTGTATGGTGAGAAGTTTCAGATCAAGTCAGATCACAAGAGCTTAACTTATCTTTTCACTTAGAAGGATCTGAATATGAGACAGAGGAGATGGGTGGAATTGTTGAAAGATTATGATTGTGACATCCAATACCATCCGGGTAAAGCAAATGTGGTGGCTGACGCCTTAAGCAGAAAGTGGGCATCGAAAACTGAGGCTGGACCAAGTACAAATGCTGCATTATGTGCCGCAGCTTCAAGTTCAATCGAAGGTGATGAAGAGTATATTATTGAGACTGCAGAAGATCCAGTTGAGCAACGCTTAATTCATAAGTTCACTATGATGTTCGTAGCTTTGAAGATCTCGCTGGATCTAGTTGATGAAGTCAAGGTAGCAATCCTACAGGATCCTCATCTCAAGATAGTGCAAGAAGACTTAGAGAAGGGTGCAAGCAATCCTGACTTTACCTTGGATTCAGACAAGGTACTCAGGTATCGTGGACGATTATGTATACCTGAGAGCGAAGACTGCGATATCAGAGACCGAGTTATGATCGAAGCTCATTACACTCCATATTCGGTACATCCAGGAAGTACCAAAATGTACCATGATCTAAGAAGACTATATTGGTGGAGGGGTATGAAGGCCAATATAGCTCGTTTCGTGTTTTAGTGTTTGAATTGTCAACAAGTTAAAGCGGAAAGGCTGAGACCCGCAGGTTTACTACAGCCATTACCAGAACCTACGTGGAAGTGGGTTTGTATTACTATGGATTTCGTCACTAGCTTACCTTTGACACCAAGGTCAGTGGATGCAGTTTGGGTTATAGTGGATCGACTCACCAAGACAGCTCGATTTATTGCGGTCAGACCTCAGTATACCATGGAGAAACTGGCCAAGTTATATGTTGATAATATAGTCAGACTTTATGGCGTTCCAGAGAGTATAGTATCTGACAGAGATCCCCGTTTTACATCAAAGTTCTGGGAAGGATTACAAAAAGCTATGGGAATGAAGTTGAAGTTCAGCACAGCTTTTCACCCTCAGATGGACAGACAGTCAGAGCGAACTATTCAAATTTTGGATGATATGCTCCGAGCTTGTGCAATAGACTTCAAAGGAGCTTGGGATGAGAAGCTATCACTTATCGAGTTCCCTTACAACAACAGTTATCAGGCCACAATTCAGATGGCCCCATATGAAGCACTCTATGGAAAGAAGTGTCGTACACCTCTGTTATGGAATGAAGTGGGGGAAAGAAGAATTGTAGGACCGGAGTTTGTTGAAGAAACTTGTCGAGTGATTGATCAAATTAAGGAGAGAGTAAAGACGGCTCAAGTCCGACAGAAGCACTATGCGGATAATCGACGTCGAGATCTGGAGTTTGCAGTGGGTGACAAAGTATTCTTGAAGGTGTCACCGGTGCGAGGTCTGAAACGGTTTGGTAAGAAGGGGAAGCTTTGCCCTAGGTATGTGGGACCGTATGAGATATTGACCCGACGTGGTAATGTAGCATATCAACTGGCTCTACCACCATCCATGTCCAGTGTTCATAATGTGTTCCATGTATCATTACTGAAGATGTATGTCAGAGATCCATCGCACATTTTGACCGCTGATCCCCCAGACTTGACTGAAGACTTAACATTCGAAGTGGTGCCTGTGATGCTCTCAAGTCGGAAAGTTCAGAAACTTCGAACCAAGGATATCCATTATGTGAAGGTGCATTGGAGAAGCCAAAATGTGGAGGAAATTACTTGGGAAGAAGAGAGCGCGATGAGGAAGGAGTACCCTGACCTTTTCAATGATCAAGGTATGTTCAAATTTTGAGGCCGAAATTTCTTTTAAGGGTGGGGGAGTTGTAAGACCCGTACTCCGTAAACCCGGTCTAAACTTTGGTTTTGTGTCGTGACAGGTCTTGCGATCATCACCAGGCCAGACGGGACGAGCGGATGACAAACAGGTATGAAATCGGACCAAAGACGACCAATAGTCATCATTTTATGTTGATCGGTTGATTGTACCGGTCTTGGTACCGGTCGACCGGTATGGCTTGCGTAGCTAAGTGCGGGGGTCTGGAAATTGGTCTCTGTGGGTCCCATTTTCCTGATTTTGAATCCTAGAAGTTTCCTAATCCTAGTAGGGTTACTAAACCCTATTTTTAGCCTTTAAATACACCCTTAAGCCTCCTCAAATCCTTTCCATTGTCTCTCACAAACCCTAGAGAAGAGAAAGAGGTTGGAAAGGAGAAGGAGCTAGGAGGAAGAAGAAGGTGCCGCCATTACCGTTCGACGAAGCTCACGCTACGCCAGTCAACGGTAAGTGTTTTAACTATTCTTCTTATCCTATGTTGGTTGTGTGGGTGGACCAATACCTTGCAAAGTAGGTATTGATCTAAAACCCTAAATTGGCCAATAAACCCTAGGTTGCCGTCAAACCCTAGATTCAAGTTTCGAGATGATATTCATCGAAACGAGACTTGAATTAGTTGGGGAAAACTCTAACTCAATGATTAGACTTAGAATGGATAGGAGAAACCTTGGAAATCCATGGAGGATGATCGACGGCAGTCGAAAACCCATGTATGGTATTCCAGAGACATACCGGTCGACTATACCGGTTGCACATAGTGCGACCGGTATGTTGCCACCGGTATCCCTCGGGAGGCTGGTCTGTAGGGACCGGCTGACCATACCGGTCGCCAGTCTTTCCCACAGAGCTGGGACCGGTACATGCCACCGGTCAGCTCTGTGAGGGTGTTTTGTAACCGTGTTGGTTTCCGACCAACATGAAACCCTAAGCAGTATATTCTAATGAGACCCTAATAATATTGTAGGACTTTGTGACATATCGTTTGGACCTTGCGACGTAGAGAAAGTTATCGAACGAGTGTCAGGTAAGGGAATCTGACCTAAACCTAATAATTAATGGATAGTAAGTCGATGTTAATCACCTGATTATATATGATGTGATGTTTGTGCTTATTCGCATGCCATCTTTTAATTTCAGTTATTATTACTGTTCATGCATTGATAGGATGTGATTGTTAAGCATGTGATTGTTTTCGTTAGTGTGTGGAGTGGGGCATGGGCCTGGGATCGCTCTTCACATTAGCACCTTTTGTAGTATTCTGTCTTAACATGCTTGGTACGGGTGGGGTATTAGGGGAAGGTCGTGGTACGGTGGTCTCCGATATTGATGTTGTCCCGGCCATTGTTATGTGGTATTGTGGTCTCCGAGTCGACGCTGGCTTGTCCACGATGCTTTAGCTCTATCTCTATGCCGTAGGGAGTTATGTTGGGATAGGGTCTACTTGCGTATTGTTTCTATCCTAGTGGGTTAGTTATGGATAGGGCATCAGGGGAGGTATGGGAATGCCTTAGCTCTATCTCTATGCCGTAGACGTCTGTGCTGGGATAGAGCATACATTGATGTCATATAGGATTGGTTAGTTGCGAGCCCAGTTTATGAGCCCTGGCTAGTTGGGGCTTAGGTACTGGTATGGGTAGAGTATCAGGGGAGGTACGTGGGTATCTTAGCTCTATCTCTATTCCATGATGGGTGCATGTGGCCCAATGGGATGTGAACCATGAGTTGCCACACACTCGTGCATAGAGGTACGGGGGCCACCAAACCTTTCTATAGCACATTGCAAACTTAAAACCAGACCACAGCATAAAATTGATTGTTACTCATGCATAATATTGTGAAACTGTGTGATTGTCTTACTGAGCTGTGTTGTGAGCTTACCCTTTGTATATACATTGTTTTTAAATGCTGATGCAGGTTACACGGTGGATGAATACATGAACGCTCCGGCGTATGGAGGTGTAGCTGCTCTGGATGTGCAAGCAGGAGAGGACGAGCATGACGCTTCATGCGAGTGCCCTTTCTGCGTGTACCTTTGATTGGGTTTTTATTTATTTATTTTTAGTATTTTTGATTTGATTAAAGAGATGTAATGATATTATAGTTATTTGTTTGGATTTGGATAATTTGATATTTTATTTAAAGTTATCAATAGATTCTCAGTTCATTTTGTTTAAAAAACTTCCGCTGTACTATTATATTCTGATTGTGGTTATGTGTGATGGTTTGTATGTGTGGACACGGCCTATTTGAGATCCTGGTGTGAACCGTTGGTTCAATGACGGTTCACTCACACCATTCTGGTTGGATCAGAATTGGGGTGTGACATCATGTATTAGCATTCAATTTTTGTTCTTCTGACAATCTGAGTTGAAGACCCAACTCCTTCTTCTTAGGATTAAGCTACTCTCAAGCTCAATCGCATTTGGATTCCCTCTGTTTCTAGAAGATGCGATTGAGCTTCAGTGTAGCGTTTGCAGCTCAATCTGTCAGAAGATTAAAATATGGATGCTAACTGCATGAGATTATCGTGAACCATATTGTCAAAAACTGGTGCAAAATGTGCTCGTGCTCTTTGAATGAAAAAGAAGAAGAAGAATGAATGAATCAGAAAAAGGAAAAAGAAGATGAGGAAGAGGAGGAAAGAAGAAGAATGAAGATGAAGAAAGAAGAAGAATGGACAGGAAAGAGGAAGAGAAAGAAGAAAAATAATGAAGAAAAAATATGAAGAAAAAGAAAAGGAAGTATAAGAGTAAGAATGAAGAAGATGAAGAATTAAAAGAATGAAGAAGAAAAAAAAGAAGAAGAACGAAGTAAAAGAAAATGTAGATGAAGACGAATGAAGAAGAACGAAGAAAAGAATGAAAAAGAAGAAAGAAGAACATAGAATAAGAAGAAGAAGAATGAGGAATAAAGAAGAAGAATGAACAAGGAAGAAGAAGAAAAAGAATGAAGAAAAGATTGAGAAAGAAGACGGCAGAAGAAGAAGAATGAAAAGGAAGAATGTAGAAGAAGCAAGAAGAACAAAGAAAAAGAATGAAGAAGAAAAAGAAGAAGATGAAGAATGTACTTGAAAGAAGAAGAAAGAAAAGGAAAGAAGAAGTCGAAGAATGAAAAAGAAAGAAAGAAAAGTAGAAGAACGAAAAAGAAAGAAAGAAGTATAAGACGAAATTCACCACACAAAAAAAAAACAAACAAACAAAAAATAGAAGTGCACGTGTGCTGGTGCACTTCTTCATCTCCTTCTTCTTCTTCTTCTTCTTCTTTTTCTTCTTCTTCTTCTTCTTCTCTATTCTTCTTCTACTTCTTCTTTCATCATGTCTTTTTTTTTTCCTTTTCTTCTTCATTCTACTTCTTCCGTCTTCTTTTATCCTTTTCCTCTTCTTTCTTCTTCTTCATTCTTCTTCTTCTTTCTTCGTCTCATTCATCTTCTTATTTTTCTTCTTATTCATTCTTCGTTTGTTTTCCACCCTTTTGTGACACTATGGTTACGATCATCTCATGTGTTAGAATCCAAGTTTTATTCTTTTGACAATCTGAATTGAAGACCCAACTCCTTCTTCTTAGGATTAAGTTACTCTCTAGCTCAATCACATTTGAATTCCCTCTGTTTCTAGAAGATGCGTTTGAGCTTGAGTGTAGCGTTTGCAACTCAGTTTGTCAGAAGAATAAAATATGGATGCTAACTGCATGAGATGATTGTGAACCATATTGTCATTAAATGGAACAAAATGTGCTCGTGCTCTTTGAATGAGAAAGAAGAAGAAGAATGAATGAATCAGACAGAGGAAAAAGAAGATGAGGAAGAGGAGGAAGAAAGAGGCATGAAGATGAAGGAAGAAGAATATTGAAGAAGAAGAAAGAGGAAGAGAAAGAAGAAAAATAAAGTAGAAAAAAGATGAAGAAAAAGAAAAGGAAGAATAAGAAGAAGAATGAAGAAGAAGAGGAAGAAGAAGAAGAAGAAGAACGAAAAAGGAAAAAAAGAAGAAGAAAGAAGTAGAAGAAAAAGTTATAGTAGACGAAGATTGAAAAATGGCAAAGAAGAAGGGAAAAAAAGTAGAAGAAGAGCAATGAAGAAGAATGAAGAAAAGAATGAAAAAGAAGAACGAAGAAGATAAAGGAAGAAGAAGAAGAATGAAGAGGTAGAATGTTGAAGAAGATTGAGGAACAAAGAAGAAAAATGAAGAATGAAGAAGAAGAATGAAGAAAAGATTGAGAAAGAAGAACACAAAAGAAGAAGAATGACGAAGAAGAATTTAGAAGAAGCATGAAGAATAAAGAAAAAGAATGAATAAGAAAAACACGAAGATGAAGAATGTAGTTGAAAGTAGAAGAAAGAAAAAGAAAGAAGAAGAAGAAGTATAAGAAGAACGAAAAAGAAAGAAGATGTATAAGAGGAAATTTACCACAAAAAAAAAAACAAAAAACTAGAAGTGCGCTGCCGCACTTCTCTAGTGCGCTGGAGCACTTCTTCTTCTTCTTCTTCTTCTTCTTCTTCTTCTTTATTCTTCTTCTACTTCTTCTTTCATCATGTCTTTTTTTTTCCTTTTCTTCTTCATTCTCCTTCTTCCATCTTCTTTTTACCTTTTCCTTTTCTTTCTTCTTCTTCATTCTTTTTCTTCTTTCTTCGTCTCATTCATCATCTTATTTTTCTTCTTGTCCATTTTTCTTCTATTTTGCATCTTTTTTTGACACTATGGATTACGATCATCTCATGTGATAGCGTCCAAGTTTTATTCTTCTGACAATCTGAATTGAAGACCCAACTCCTTCTTCTTAGGATTAAGCTACTCTCTAGCTCAATCACATTTGGATTCCCTCTGTTTCTTGAAGAAGCGGTTGAGCTTGAGTGTAGCATTTCCAACTCAGTTTGTCAGAAAAATAAAATATGGATGCTAACTGCATGAGATGATCGTGAACCATATTGTCATAAAATGGTGCAAAATGTGCTCGTGCTCTATGAATGAAAAAGAAGAAGGAGAATGAAAGAATCAGATAGATGAAAAATAAGATGTGGAAGAGGAGGAAAGAAGAAAAATGAAGATGAAGAAAGAAGAACAATGAAGAAGAAAGAGGAAGGGAAGGAAGAAAGAAATGAAGAGAAAAGATGAATAAAAAGGAAAGGAAGAATAAGAAGAAGAATGAAGAAGAAGAACGAACAAGAAAAAGAAAGAAGAAGAAGAAGTAGAAGAAAAAGTTGAAGAAGAACGAAGAAGAAGAAAAAGTTGAAGAAGAACGAAGAAAAAAAATAAAGAAGAAGAACAAAGTAGAAGAAAAAGTTGAAGAAGATGAAGATTGAAAAATGGCGAAGAAGAATGAAGAAAAAGAAGAAGAATAAGTAGAAGAATACGAATGAAAAGAATGAAGAAAAAGAATGAAAAAGAAGAAAGAAGAACGTAGAAGAAGGAGAAGAAGAATGAAGAGGAAGATTGTTAAAGAAGAATGAGGAACACAGAAGAATAATGAAGAATGAAGAAGAAGAATGAAGAAAATATTGAGAAAGAAGAACACAGAAGAAGAAGAATGAAGAAGAAGAATGTTGAAGATGCATGAAGAACATAGAATAGAATGAAGAAGAAAAAGAAGAAGATGAAGAATGTAGTAGAAAGAAGTATAAAGAAAAGGAAAGAAGAAGAAGAAGTAGAAGAAGAACGAAAATGAAAAAAGAAGTATAAGAGGAAATTTACCATAAAAAAAAATGTAGAAGTACACTGATGTGCACTTCTGAAGGGTGCTGGCGCACGTCTCAAGTGCGCAGGTGCACTTCTTCATCATCTTCTTCTTCTTCTTCATTCTTCTTCTACTTCTTCTTTCATCATGTCCATTTTTTTCTTTTCTTCTTCATTCTTCTTCTTTTGGCTTCTTTTTCCCTTTTCTTCTTCTCACTTCTTCTTCGTTCTTCTTCTTCTTTCTTCGTCTCATTCATCTTCTTATTTTTCTTCTTGTTAATACTTCTTCTCTTTTTCACCTTTTTGTGACACTATGGGTTATGATCATCTCATGTGTTAGCATACAAGTTTTATTCTTCTGACAATCTGAGTTGAAGACCCAACTCCTTCTTCTTAGGATTAAGCTACTGTCTAGCTCAATCGCATTTGGATTCCCTCTGTTTCTAGAAGATGTGGTTGAGCTTGAGTGTAGCATTTGCAACTCAGTTTGTCAGAAGAATAAAATATGGATGCTAATCGCATGAGATGATCGTGAACCATATTGTCAAAAAATGGTGCAAAATGTGCTCGTGCTCTTTGAATGTAAAAAAAAGAAGGAGAATGAATGAATTAGATAGAGGAAAATGAAGATGAGGAAGAGGAGGAAAGAAGAAGAATGAAGATGAAGAAAGAAGAAGAATGAAGAAGAAGGAGGAAGAATAAGATGAAAAATAATGAAGAAAAAGATGAAGAAAAAGAAAAGGAAGAAAAAGATGAAGAAGATGATGATTGAAAAATGGCAAAGAAGAACGAAGAAAGAGAAGAAGAATAAGTAGAAGAAGACTAATGAAGAAGAATGAAGAAAAAGAATGAAAAAGTAGAAAGAAGAACATAGAAGAAGAAGAAGAAGAATGTTGAAGAAGAATGAGGAACAAATAAGAAGTATGAAGAATAAAGAAAAGATTGAGAAAAAAGAACACAGAAGAAGAAGAATGAAGAAGAAGAATTTAGAAGAACCATGAGGAACAAAGAAAAAAAATGAAGAAGAAAAAGAAGAAGATGAAGAATGTAGTTGAAAGAAGAAGAAAGAAAAAGAAAGAAAAGAAGAAGTAGAAAAAGAACGAAAAAGAAAGAAGAAGTGTAAGAGGAAATTTACCACAAAAAAAAAAAAGTAGAAGTGCGCTGCCGCACTTCTCTAGTGCGCTGCAGCACTTCTCTAGTGCGCTGGAGCACTTCTTCATCTTCTTCTTCTTCTTTATTCTTTCTACTTCTTCTTTCATCATTTCCTTTTTTTCCTTTTCTTCTTCATTCTTCTTCTTCCGTCTTCTTTTTACCTTTTCTTTTTCTTTCTTCTTCTTCATTCTTTTTCTTCTTTCTTCGCTTCATTCATCTTCTTATTTTTTTTCTTGTTCATTCTTCTTCTATTTTTCATCTTTTAGTGACACTATGGATTACGATCATCTCATGTGTTAGCATCCAAGTTTTATTCTTCTGACAATCGGAATTGAAGATCCAACTCCTTCTCCTTAGGATTAAGCTACTCGTGCTCATTCGTATTTGGATTCCCTCTGTTTCTAGAAAATGCGGTTGAGCTTGAGTGTAGCATTTGCAACTCAGTTTGTCAGAAGAATAAAATATGGATGCTAACTGCATGAGATGATCATGAACCATATTGTCATTAAATGGTACAAAATATGCTCGTGCTCTTTGAATGAAAAAGAAGAAGAAGAATGAATGAATCTGTCAGAGGAAAAAGAAGATGAAGAAGAGGAGGAAAGAATAAGAATGAAGATGAAGAAAGAATAAGAATGAAGAAGAAAGAGGAAGAGAGAAGGAAAAAAAAAAGAAGAAAAAAATGAAGAAAAAGAAAAGGAAGAATAAGAAGAAGAATGAAGAAGAAGAAGAAGAAGAAGAAGAAGAAGAAGAAGAAGAAGAAGAAGAAGAAGAAGAAGAAGAAGAAGAAAGAAGTGGAAGAAAAATTTGAAGTAGATGAAGATTGAAAAATGGCGAAGAAGAAATGAAGAAAAAGAAGAAGAAAAAGTTGAAGAAGACGAATGAAGAAGAATGAAGAAAAGAATGAAAAAGAAGAAAGAAGAACATAGAAGAAGAAGAAGAAGAAGAATGAAGAGGCAGAATGTGGAAGAATAATGAGGAACAAAGAAGAAGAATGAAGAATGAAGAAGAAGAATGATGAAGAACGAAGAAGAAAAAGAAAGAAGAAGAAAGAGTAGAAGAAAAAGTTGAGGAAGATGAAGATTGAAAAATAGCGAAGAAGAATGAAGAAAAAGAAGAAGAATAATTGAAGAATACGAATGAAGAAGAATGATGAAAAAGAATGAAAATGAAGAACGAAGAACATAGAAGAAGAAGGAGAAGAAGAATGAAGAGGAAAATGTTAAAGAAGAATGAGGAACAAAGAAGAAGAATGAAGAATGAAGAAAAAGAATGAAGAAAAGATTAAGAAAGAAGAACACATAAGAAGAAGAATGTTGAAGATGCATGAAAAATAAAGAATAGAATGAAGAAGAAAAAGAAGAAGATGAAGAATGTAGTTGAAAGAAGTAAAAGGAAAAAGAAAGAAGAATAAGAAGTAGAAGAAGAACGAAAATGATAGAAGAAGTATAAGAGGAAGTTTACCGCAAAAAAAAAATCTGAAGGGCGCTGGCGCACGTCTCAAGTGCGTAGGCACACTTCATCATCTTCTTCTTCTTGTTTATTCTTCTTCTAGTTCTTCTTTCATCATGTCCTTTTTTTCCTTTTCTTCTTCATTCTTAATCTTTTCTCTTCTTTTTCCCTTTTCTTCTTCTCTCTTCTTGTTCGTTCTTCTTCTTCTTTCTTCGTCTCATTCATCTTTTTATTTTTCTTCTTGTTCATACTTCTTCTGTTTTTCACCTTTTTGTGACACTATGGGTTATGATCATCTCATGTGTTGGCATCCAAGTTTTATTCTTCTGACAATCTGAGTTAAAGACCCAACTCCTTCTTCTTAGGATTAAGCTACTGCCTAGCTCAATCGCATTTGGATTCCCTCTGTTTCTAGAAGATGCGGTTGAGCTTGAGTGTAGCATTTGCAACTCAGTTTGTCTGAAGAATAAAATACGGATGCTAACTGCATGAGATGATCGTGAACCATATTGTCAAAAAATGGTGAAAAATGTGCTCGTGCTCTTTGAATGAAAAAGAAGAAGGAGAATAAATGAATCAGACAGAGGAAAAAGAAGATGAGCAGGAGGAGGAAAGAAGAAGAATGAAGATGAAGCAAAGAAGAAGAACGAGGAAGAGAAAGAAGAAAAATAATGAAGAAAAAGATGAAGAAAATGAAAAGGAAGAAAAAAATGAAGAATGAAGAAGAAGACGAAGAAGAAGAACGAAGAAGAAAAAGAAAGAAGAAGAACGAAGTAGAAGAGAAAGATGAAGAAGATGATGATTGAAAAATGGCAAAAAAGAATGAAGAAAGAGAAGAAGAATAAGTAGAAGAAGACTAATAAAGAAGAATAAAGAAATAGAATGAAAAAGAAGAAGGAAGAACATAGAAAAAGAAGAAGAAGAATGAATAGGAAGAATGTTGAAAAATAATGAGGAACGAAGAAGAAGAATGAAGAATGAAGAAGACGAATGAAGAAAAGAGTGAGAAAGAAGAACGCAGAAAAAGAAGAATGAAGAAGAAGAATGTTGAAGAAGCATGAAGAACAAAGAAAATGAAAGAAGAAGAAAAAGAAGAAGATGAAGAATGTAGTTTAAAAAAGAAGAAAGAAAAAGAAAGGAGAAGAAGAAGTAGAAGAAGAATGAAAAAGAAAGAAGAAGTATAAGAAGAAATTTACCACAAAAAAAAAAGTAGATGTGCTCCAGTGCACTTCTTCATCTTCATCTTCTTCTTCTTTATTCTTTTTCTACTTCTTCTTTCATCATGTCCTCTTTTTCCTTTTCTCCTTCATTCTTCTTCTACTGTCTTCTTTTTCCCTTTTCTTCTTCTTCATTCTTCTTCTTCTTTCTTCCTCTCATTCATCTTCTTATTTTTCTTCTTGTTCACTCTTCTTCTATTTTTCACTTTTTGTGACACTATGGTCTACGATCATGTCATGTGTTAGCATCCATGTTTTTTCTTCTGACAATCTGAGTTGAAGACCCAACTCCTTCTTCTTAGGATTAAGCTACTCTCTAGCTCAATCGCATTTGGATTCCCACTGTTTCTTGAAGATGCGGTTCAGCTTGAGTGTAGCGTTTGCAACTCAGTCTGTCAGAAGAACAAAATATGATCGTAAACCATATTATCATAAAATGGTGCAAAATCTCCTCGTGCTCTTTGAATGAAAAAGAAGTGGAAGAATGAATGAATCAGACAAAGAAAAAAAAAAAGATGAGGAAGAGGAGGAAGGAAGAGGAATGAAGATGAAGAGAGAAGAATAATGAAGAAGATGAAAGAGGAAGAGAAAGAAGAAAAATAATGAAGAAAAAAGCTCAAGAAAAAGAAATGGAAGAATAAGAAGAAGAATGAAGAAGAAGAAGAAGATGAAGAAGAAGAAGAAGAACGATGAAGAAAAAGAAAGAAGAAGAACGAAGTAGAAGAAAAAGTCGAAGAAGATGAAGATTGAAAAATGGCAAAGAAGAATGAAGAAAAAGAAAAAGATTAAGTAGAAGAAGATGAATGCAGAAGAATGAAGAAAAGAATGAAAAAGAAGAAAGAAGAACATAGAAGAAGAAGAAGAAGAATGAGGAACAAAGAAGAAGAATGAAGAATGAAGAAGAAGAATGAAGAAAAGGTTGAGAAAGAAGAACACAGAAGAAGAAGAATGATGAAGAAGAATGTAGAAGAAGCAAGAAGAACAAAGAAAAAGAATGAAGAAGAAAAAGAAGAAGATGAAGAATGTAGTTGAAAGAGGAAGAAAGAAAAAGAAAGAAGGAGAAGAAGTAGAAGAAGGACGAAAAAGAAAGAAGAAGTATAAGAAGAAATTTACCACAAAAAAAAAATTAAAAGTGCATTGTCGCACTTCTGAAGGGCGCGGGCGCACTTCTTCATCATCTTCTTCTTCTCTATTCTTTTTCTACTTCTTCTTTCATCATGTCCTTTTTTTCCTTTTCTTCTTCATTGTTCTTCTTCCGTCTTCTTTTTCCCTTTTCTTCTTCATTCTTCTTCTTCATTCTTCTTCTACTTTCTTCGTCTCATTCATCTTCTTATTTTTCTTCTTGTTTATTCTTCGTCTGTTTTCCACCTTTTTGTGACACTAGGGGTTACGAATGTCTCATCTGTTAGCATCCAAGTTTTATTCTTCTGACAATCTGAGTTGAAGACCCAACTCCTTCTTCTTGGGATTAAGCTTCTCTCTGGCTCAATCGTATTTGGATTCCCTCAGTTTCAAGAAGATGCGGTTGAGCTTGAGGGTAGAGTGTGCAACTCAGTTGGTCAGTAGAATAAAATATGGATGCTAACTGCATGAGATGATCGTGAACCATATTGTCCTAAAATGGTGCAAAATATGCTCGTGATCTTTGAATGAAAAAGAAGAAGAAGAATGAATGAATCAGACAAAGGAAAAAGAAGATGAGGAAGAGGAGGAAAGAAGAAGAATGAAGATGAAGAAAGAAGAAGAATGAAAAAGAAAGAGGATGAGAAAGAAGAAAAAATAATGAAGAAAAAAGAAGAAGAAAAAGAAAAGGAAGAATAAGAAGAAAAATGAGGAAAAAGAAGAAGAAGAAGAACGAAGAAGAAATAGAAAGAACAAGAACGAAGTAGAAGAAAACATTGAAGAAGATGAAGATTGAAAAATGGCAATGAAAGAATGAAGAAAAAGAAGAAGAATAAGTAGAAGAAGACAAATGAAGAAGAATGAACAAAAGAATGAAAAAGAAGAAAGAAGAACATAGAAGAAGAAGAAGAAGAATGAAGAGGAAGAATGTTGAAGAAGAATGAGGAACAAAGAAGAAGAAGGAAGAATGAAGAAGAAGAATGAAGAAAGGATTGAGAAAGAAGAATACAGAAGAAGAAGAATGAAGAGAAGAATGTAGAAGAAGCATAAAGAACAAAGAAAAAGGACGAAGAAGAAAAAGAAGAAGATGAAGAATGTAGTTGAAAGAAGAAGAAAGAAAAAGAAAGAAGAGGAATAAGTAGAAGAAGAACAAAAAATAAAGAAGAAGTATATGAAGAAATTTTACACAAAAAAAAAGTAGAAATGCGTTAAGGCACTTCTGAAGGGCGCTGGCGCACTTTTGATGGGCGCTGGCGCACTTCTTCATGTTCTTCTTCTTCTTTATTTTTCTTCTAGTTCTTCTTTCATCATGTCCTTTTTTCCTTTTCTTCTTCATTCTTCTTCTTCTTCCTTCTTCTTTTTCCTTTTTCTTCTTCTTTCTTCTTCTTCATTCTTCTTCTTCTTTCTTCGTCTCATTCATCTTCTTATTTTTCTTCTTGTTTTTTCTTTTTCTGTTTTCCACCTTTTTGTGACACTATGGTTACAATCATCTCATGTGCTAGCATCCAAGTTTTATTCTTCTGACAATCTGAGTTGAAGACACAACTCCTTCTTCTTAGCGTTATGCTACCCTCTAGCTCAATCGCATTTGGATTCCCTTTGTTTCTACAAGATGCGATTGAGCTTGAGTGTAGCATTTGCAACTCAGTTTGTCAGAAGAATAAAATATGGATGCTAACTGCATGTGATGTTCGTGAACCAAATTGTCATAAAATGGTGCAAAATGTGCTCATGCTCTTTGAATGAAAAAGAAGAAAAAGAATGAATGAATCAGATAGAGGAAAAAGAAGATGAGGAAGAGGAGGAAAGAAGAAGAATTAGGATGAAGAAAGAAGAAGAATGAAGAAGAAAGTGGAAGAGAAAGAAGAAAAATAATGAAGAAAACGGAAGAAGAAAAAGGAAAGGAAGAATAAGAAGAAGAATGAAGAAGCAGAAGAAGAAGAAGAAGAACGAAGATCAAAGAAGAAAAAGAAAGAAGAACGAAGTAGAAGTAAAAGTTAAAGAAGACAAAGGAAGAAGAATGAAGAAAAGAATGAAAAAGAAGAAAGAAGAACATAGAAGAAGAAGAAGAAAAATGAAGAGGAAGAATGTTGAAGAAGAATGAGGAACAAGGAAGAAGAATGAAGAATGAAGAAGAAGAATGAAGAAGAAGTATGAAGAAAAAAGAAAAAGAATGAAGAAGAAAAAGAAGAAGATGAAGAATGTAGTTGAAAGAAGAAGAAAGAAAAAGAAAGAAGAAGTAGAAGTAGACGCAGAACGAAAAAGAAAGAAGAAGTATAAGAAGAAGAAAAGACGGAAGAAAGAAAAGAATGAGGAGAGAGATGCTCTGCCGGTGACATGGAAAGTTTGCCTGGGTTATAGTTAGACCAGCTCCCTCCCCCTCCCAGTCCCCCCCGTCCCATGCTCCTCCCATGGTTCCCAGCCCTCTCAATTTGCTAGAACTGGTTACCATCCTTTCCTTCTACTCCAATCCCTGCGAATCTGCCCCATTCTCTAAAACCTTGAATCGTTTGTTCGTATTCCTTGAGCTTGTTCATCTGTGTTTTGTTTTCTGCTCTTTTGGGTGTCTTCCCCACTGTAAATCTGGTCCATCATTCCCCAGCCTTTTCAGTTCTGTCATCTTCCCCTTGGTCATTTCCTCGACCGGTGAGTGGCCATGGATTTAGATGGGTTTGCTATACCTAAACAGCCATCCGGCCAGAACAATGACCCCTTAAACCTGTCTAACCCGCTGGATTCTCCCCCTATGTTCCTGAACAAATTGGATAACCTTTGTTTGAACCTAGGAAAGGAGGATTTCCCTCCTCTTCATTCCTCTTCTAAACCTAAGCTAAATCAGCAGTAAAACCCTAAATCTAACCAGTGGCATAAACCTTCGAGCCATGAACCTAGCCCTCCTAAGAAGTTCCATCTCCGATTCATTCCCCCTGTCATCCGAGATAACCAACCTGTAGGAGTCGGTTTTGAGAGCGCTGTTGCGGGAAAATTACAGGTCCTGGACAATACCCTAGTGGGTTTTTTCCAAGGAAAAAAGCCAGCCTTCACTTTTGTTAAATCTAGCCTTCTTAAACAATGGAAATTAACAGGTTATGTTGAGGTGCTACAATTGATTCATGGAGGATATGCCTTCAGATTTTCTGATATTGGGTATCGTGACCAAATTCTAGAATGTGGAGTTTTTTATGTGGGAGGTCAACCTATGTTCCTTAGGTAGTGGGAACGAAGCCTGCACACTGGAGATGTGCTTCGTCTCAAGAAGGTGCCGCTATGGGTGACTTTACTAGGTTTGCCTCTTCACTTGTGGGGGGAAGAATCCCTAAGTGCAATCTGCTCAGTGTTAGGTGTTCCTCTCTACTCAGATAGTACCACAGCCCTGAAAAATCGGTGGGTCTTTGCAAGGGTGTGTGACGAATTTTCAGGTGAGTCTCCTATGTTGGATTCTATTAATATTGAAGATGATATGGGTAATCTTTTTATTCAGCCAGTTAAATATGATTGGAGGCCCCCTCATTGCATATCCTGTGGAGTTATCGGGCACCAGGAAAATGCCTATAAAATGACACCTAACAATGCTGAAACTATGGAATCAAATGATGTGAAGACTGTTGGAGAGGGAGATGGTCCTTCGGACCTTGCTGAGACTACAGTTACTGATAATGGTAGGTAGGCTTGAGGCACTGTGGATGCTTCTCATGAGGGAACTGAATCTCGTATTCAGATGGAGCAGGAATGGACTCCATTTCGAGTTAAGAAGAAGAGATCTGGAGGGTCTAATGGTGGGCTGAAACCCCCCCGCATTCTGACCAACATCCCCCTCCTTTGCGACAGTTTCAGCCTAAAGAACATGTGTCGAACCCTGGTAAGTCAGCTCCTTCTATTTCAATCACACAAATCCCCTCCCAAAGGTTGAATTTCCATTCTAGTGAAAAAATTTCAAAACTGCCTGCCTGTACTGATTCTGCCATCGGCTCTCCTAACCAATTTGACAGCCTGGCTCCTGGAGTTGTCCAGACTGTCCCCCCTGCTCCTACTGGCCCCCTTGCTCCTACTGTCCTATCTGTCCAACTGGGTTTGGCCAACACTCCCTCCTCTGCTGGACACACTCCATATCCCTCTAGACGATCCTTAATATCCAATCCCAAAGGGTCTAAAGGAGTCTCCTCTTCCTTCATCTTGCCTGCTAAGCATTCCATTAAACATTCCATTTTTTCCCGTGACTTTCATTCCACCTTAGGTCCTATAGCCCCTCCGGCATCCAGCTTCGTTTCCCCCATTTCTTTATTTGGTCAGATGTGGTCTGCTACTTGTAAGGGCCCTTCTGAAACCCGTTTTAATGCCTCTTTATATGTAGCTGATGTTCTGTCATCCGAGGTTCGTGGTGATGAAATGATGAAAAGTAGTCCTAACATTGTAGAGGATGAGCATGATCAAGGGCTTGATGATTCGGAGTTCAATGGGGATCATCTCCAGAATAAAGAAACTGCTGTTGATGGTTTAATAAATGGAGATGAAAGGCTGATGGTGACTGGAGATGAAGGAGATGGAAAAACTGAATATTGTGATTTAAGGAAAGAAATCTCTCTAGGGTCTACCTGGGAGGAGAGTATGAGTTCGGAGAGCTCCCCAAGAAGTTAAAATTTTTTCGGTGAATATGATTTCTTAGAATATTAGAGGATTAAATGGTATTGCTAATAAGAATGCAGTAAGGAGGATTTTGAAGAAATTCAAATCAGGGATGTGTTGCCTATCAGAGCCGAAATTGAAAAAATGTAATATCAAGTTCTCCCTCTCTACTATTATCCAGGGATGGGAATGTCTGTTTAATGAGCATGACATGGACCCTCATAGAATCATTGAGTGGTGGGATCCATCAATATACAAAGTGGAAAAAATTCTGGTTGAGAATCAAGTGATCTACTGTAAGGTGAATATGGTAAACTCTAACTTCCATTTTATCTTTCAGCAGTTTATGGGTGTAATGATCCTATTAACAAAGTCACCTTGTGGCATAGCCTTGTAAATTTTGGTCATTTGGTTTCTATGCCTTGGATTGCATTTGGAGACGTCAATATTGTTAGAAGCAACGAAGAGAATAGTGGTGGCAATGGGGTCAATTTACAGCATACATCAGCTTTCAACGACTGTCTATCCAATTGTAATCTCTATGATTTGAAATGGGCTGGGCATAGGTTCACATGGACCAATAACCAAGTGGGGGCAAACAGAATATGGTGTATGCTTGATCGGGATCTTGTTAACCATGAATGGATTGATCAATTCCAAAATTCAGAAGCTAATTTCCTTGATCCCTACATATCTGACCATAGTCCTATTCTGGTGCAGCTTCGAAAAGAGAAGAATTTTGGAGTCAAGCCCTTTAAGTTCAATAATTCTTAGGTGGATAAACCTGATTTTCTTCCTTTGGTTGACAAAGCATGGTCCAAGCCTGTAAGGAATATAATATATCTCCTTTGTCTGCAGTTGCAGCTAGATTGAAAAATGTCAAGAATTCTTTGAAATAGTGGAACAAGAAGATTGTTGGAGATTTCCATGAAGCAGTCCATATTGTAGAAGAGGAGTTGGCAGCTGTCCAATCTCTTATGTTTTCCAATCCTAATGACAGTAACTTGGCCTATAAAGAAAAAGAGAGTAGATTATCTCTAACAAGAGCTTTGGAAAATGAAGAAAAATTCCTTAGACAAAAATCGAGAATCAGCTGGCTTAACCTTGGAGACAAGAACAATAAATTTTTCCACCAAAGTTTGAGATGTCATCATTATAAGAATTCATATGACAATATCATAGACTCAGAGGGTGTGAGAGTAGAAGATCCTAGTCTTGTCAAGAAGGTGGCAGAAAAGTATTTTAAAAACTTATTCTCCTCCTCTTGGGGAGGTGATTTTGAAGACTTTGAGTTCCAGAATTGGATGGTGAATAGATCCTTGTCGGAGTCCCAGAAGAAAACCATGCTGCAGCCGGTTATAGATGATGAGATCAAAAAGACTGTCTTCTCCTTTGATGGCAACAAAGCTCCGGGTCTGGATGGATTCAATGCCACCTTCTACAAACATTCATGGAGTATTGTAGGGAAAGAGGTAACTTATGCTATTAAATGGTTCTTCTCAAACCCTTATATGCCTAGGGATGCAAATAATACCTTCCTATTCTTGATTCCTAAATCAGAGCGTCCCCATACTTTTGCTGATTTCAGGCCCATTGCTCTTTGTAATGTTTTATATAAATTTATAGCAAAGATTTTGGCTAACAGAATTCAGATGATCATTCAGCCTTTGGTGACTCCTAATCAGTCTGCTTTCATCAAAGATAGATGCATTATAGATAACATTCTATTATGTCTTGAAATGGTGAGAGGAATGGAAAGATCTTCATGCCCCCCTTCTACTGTTCTCAAAGTTGATTTGCATAAAGCTTATGATACCCTTGACAGGAATTATCTCCTATTTGTTTTAAGGAAAATGGGATTCCTTGAGTTGGTGCTAAGATGGATAAGTGCTTGCATTCTTACCCCTATGTTTTCTGTTCTAGTGAATGGAAGCCCTGCAGGTTATTTCAAGGTGCAAAGAGGTATTCGTCAGGGTGACCTAATCTCTCCATATCTCTTCGCTATGGCTATGGAGCCATTATCTTGTATGTTGGATGAGGCTTATAAGAGAAGAGTGTTTTATACCCCCCGCAGATGCAAATCTCTATCCATTACTCATCTCTTATTTGCAGATGATCTTATGATTTTTGCAAAAGCTGATCAAGCCTCCATCACTGGTGTTCGCCAGATTCTTCAACAATTTAAGAAATTTTCAGGTCTAAGTATCAACTTCAGGAAGTCTGTTATTCTCATTGGAGCTGTTCAGGATGGCATCAAAAATGAGATTATTGCTCAAAGTGGCTTTGCAGAAGGTGCCTTCCCTATATCCCATCTTGGAATCCCTTTAGGTACTACCAGCCTATCTAGCAGAGATTGTGAGGCCATCATTGATAGGATAAGAAGCAAAATAGAGGGGTGGAAATTCAGATTCCTCTCTTTTGCAGGGCGGATCCAACTCATTTCCTCTGTTTTACAAGGATGCTATTTCTATTGGGCTGGAATATTTAGGATTCCCAAGAAGACGAGTAATGCAATTGAATCTCTCTTTGCATATTTTTTATGGTCAGGTCTAGATCTGAAAAGGAAGATTCACCATATTAGCTGGGCCAAGATCTGTCTCACTAAAGAAGAAGGGAGGATAGGTATAAGAAGAGTTCAAGACATGTGTAAATCACGAGCTATGAAGCAGCTTTGGAATCTTATATCCAACAAAAAATCTTTATGGGTCCAATGGGCACGAAAAAATTTTCTAAAGAAGGACTCAATGTGGACAATCGAGATTTCAAAGAACTACTCTTGGATTTGGAGAAGCCTTCTTAGGCATAGGGATTTATTAAGGCCAAAAGTGGAGTACTATATGGGCTCACGTGAATCAACATACTTCTGGCTAGACCCATGGAAGGAAGGAGAACCCATTTGGAATAAAATTCCGAATGCCTCGAATTTTGTAAATGGAGAGTTCAAGATGGCTATGGTCAGTGATTACTGGGAGGGGACAATTTGGAAGGCTTGCCCTCATAATGATATACAAAGTTTCAGGAGTGTTTGGGATGATATGAAGCTTTGGCATCCGTCTAATACTTTGGATAGAATTCGTTGGGTAAAGGAAAATGCCACCCGAACCTAATTCTCCGTCAAGGAAGGATGGAAGGCAGTAAGGTTGCACAATCCTAGAGTAACATGGCATAGGGCAATATGAAACCCCTCTAACATTCTGAGACATTCCTTTGTCACTTGGAGGGCTTGTCTGGATGCCCTTCCCACTGCAGATCAGCTTCAGATCCGAAACATTTCAATCCCTACTATGTGCTGCCTATGTGAGAATGGTAGTGATTGTATTAGGCACCTTTTTTTTTTATTGCGACTTCTCACAGTTCATATGGAGAAAATGCATCTCCAAGTGCAGACAGAGGTGCTCGCACCCTTCTACATGTTTAATTGAAGCAGCAAAGATAGCCTCCATCAATTCTAAGAGCAACAGTGTATCGTCCATTCCAAAAATTACTTTCAATGCTATGATATATCACATATGGAGGGAGCGCAACACAAGAATTTTTTCAAGAATTTCAAAGTCAAAAGAAGTGGTTGCTAAGGAGATCATTAGGGAGGTTGAAGACAAAATTTCCGCTTCAATGTTCATTAAACCAGCAAATCATGTAGAGAGGTTCATTTCAGCGAAATGGAAGAAACATGTTCACTAGGTGTGTATAGGGTCCGATCGGATTGGATTCCAATTTATATTTTACTTGTGCTTTGTTTCGTTGTCTGGTGGGGTAGTGCCCCGTCCTGCTTTGCATGGTGTTGTATGCTTCTCCTTTTCGTGTTTTAATAAATTTATCTATTTACCCAAAAAATAAAAGTATAAAAAGAAATTTACAACAAAAAAAAAAGAAGTAGAAGTACGCTGGCGCACTTCTGAAGGGCGCATGCGCACTTCTTCATCTTATTCTTCTTCTTTATTCCTCTTCTACTTCTTCTTTCATCATGTCCCTTTTTTCCTTTTCTTCTTCAATCTTCTTCCGTCTTCTTCTTTCTTCTTCTTTATTCTTCTTCTTCTTTCTTCGTCTCATTCATCTTCTTATTTTTATTCTTGTTCATTCTTCTTCTTTTTTACCTTTTTGTGACACTAAGAGTTACAATCATCTCATGTGTTAGCATCCAAATTTAATTTTCTGAAAATCTGAGTTGAAGACCCAACTCCTTTTTCTTAGGATTAAGCTACTCTCTGGCTCAATGGCATTTTGATTCCCTCTATTTTTAGAAGATCCGGTTGAGCTTGAGTGTAGCGTTTGTAACTCAGTTTGTCAGAAGAATAAAATATGGATGCTAACTGCATGAAATGACTGTGAACCATATTGTCATAAAATGGTGCAAAATGTGCTCGTGCTCTTTGAATGAAAAAGAAGAAGAAGAATGAATGAATCAGACAGAGGAAAAAGAAGATGAGGAAGAGGAGGAAAGAAGAAGAATGAAGATAAAGAAAGAAGAAGAATGAAGAAGAAAGAGGAAGTGAAAGAAGAAAAATAATGATGAAAAATGATAAAGAAAAAGAAAAGGAAGAATAAGGAGAAGAATGAGGAAGAAGAAGGAGAAGAAGAACGAAGAAGAAAAAGAAGAAGAAGAACGAAGTAGAAGAAAAAGTTGAAGAAGATGAAGAATGAAAAATGGCGAAGAAGAATGAAGAAAAAGAAGAAGAATAAGTAGAAGAAGACGAATGAAGAAGAATGAAGAAGAATAAAGAAAAGAATGAAAAAGAAGAAAGAAGAACATTGAAGAAGAAGAAGAAAAAGAATGAAAAGGAAGAATGTTGAAGAAGAATAAGGAACAAAGAAGTAGAATGAAGAATGAAGAAGAAGAATGAAGAAAAGATTGATGAAAGAAGAACACAGAAGAAGAAGAATGAAGAAGAAGAATGTAGAAGAAGCATGAAGAACAAAGAAAAAGAATGAAGAAGAAAAAGAAGAAGATGAAGAATGTAGTTGAAAGAAGAAGAAAGAAAAAGAAAGAAGAAGAAGAAGTAGAAGAAGAACGAAAAAGAAAGAAGAAGTATAAGAGGAAATTTACCACAAAAAAAAAAGTAGAAGGGCGCCGGCCCACTTCTCTAGTGCGCTGGCACACTTCTTCATCTTCTTCTTCTTCTTTATTCTTCTTCTTTCATCGTGTCCTTTTCTTCCTTTTCATCTTCGATCTTCTTCTTCCGTCTTCATTTTCCCTTTTCTTTTTCTTTCTTCTTCTTCATTCTTCTTCTTCATTCTTCATCTCATTCATCTTCTCATTTTTCTTCTTGTTCATTCTTCTTCGGTTTTTTACCTATTTGTGTTACTATGGGTTACGATCATCGCATGTGCTAGCATCCAAGTTTTATTCTTCTGACAATCTGTGTTAAAGTCCCAACTCCTTCTTCCAAGGATTATGCTACTCTCTAGCTCAATCGCATTTGGTTTTCCTCTGTTTGAAGAAGATGCAGTTGAACTAGAGTGTAGAATTTGCAACTCAATTTTTCAGAAGAATAAAATATGGATGCTAACTGCATGAGATGATCGTGAACCTGACGGTAATAAAATGGTGTGAAATGTGCTCGTGCTCTTTTAATGAAAAATTAGAATAAGAAAGAATGAATCAGACAAAGGAAAAAGAAGATGAGGAAGAGGAGGAATGAAGAAGAATGAAGATGAAGAAAGAAGAAGAATGAAGAAGAAAGAGGAAAAGAAAGAAGAATAAAATGAAGAGAAAATATGAATAAAAAGAAAAGGAAGAATAAGAAGAAGAATGAAGTAACGAAGAAGATGAAAAACGAAGAAGAAAAAGAAAGAAGAGGAAGAAGTAGAAGAAAAATTTGAAGAAGATGAAGAATGAAAAATGGCAAAGAAGAATGAAGAAAAAGAAGATGAATAATTAGAAGAAGACGAATGAAGAAGAATGAAGAAAACGAATGAAAAAGAAGAAAGAAGAACAAAGAAGAAGAAGAAGAAGAATGAAGAGGAAGAATGTTAAAGAAGAATGGGGAACAAAGAAGAAGAATGAAGAATGAAGAAGAAAAATGTAGAAAAGATTGAGAAAGAAGAACACAGAAGAAGAAGAATGAAGAAGAAGAATGTTGAAGATGCATGAAGAACAAAGAAAGGAATGAAGAAGAAAAAGAAGAAGATTAAGAATGTAGTTGAAAGAAGTATAAAGAAAAAGAAAGAAGAAGAAGAAGTAGAAGAAGAACCAAAATAAAAGAAAAAGTATAAGAGGAAATTTACCACAAAAAAAAAGGTAGAAGTGCGCTAGCGCACTTCTGAAGGGCGCTGGCGCACATCTCAAGTGCGCAGGCGCACTTCTTCATCTTCTTCTTCGTCTTTATTCTTCTTCTACTTCTTCTTTCATCATGTCCTTTTTTTCCTTTTCTTCTTCATTCTTCTTCTTTTGTCTTCTTTGTCCCTTTTCTTCTTCTCTCTTCTTCTTCATTCTTCTTCTTCTTTCTTCGTCTCATTCATCTTCTTATTTTTCTTCTTGTTCATACTTCTTCTGTTTTTCACCTTTTTGTGACACTATGGGTTACGATCATGTCATGTGTTAGCATCCAAGTTTTATTCTTCTGACAATCTGAGTTGAAGACCCAACTCCTTCTTCTTAGGTTTAAGCTACTGTCAAGCTCAATCGCATTAGGATTCGTTCTGTTTCAAGAAGATGCGGTTGAGCTTGAGTGTAGCGTTTGAAACTTAGTTTATCAGAAGAATAAAATATGGATGCTAATTGCATGAGATGATCGTGAGCCATATTGTCATAAAATGGTGGGAAATGTGCTCATGCTCTTTGAATGAAAAAGAAGAAGAAGAATTAATGAATCAGACAGAGGAAAAAGAAGATGAGGAATAGGAAAAAAGAAGAAGAATGAAGATGAAGAAAGAAGAACAATGAAGATGATAGAGGAAGAGAAAGAAGAAAAATAATTAAGAAAAAAGATGAAGAAAAAGAAAAAGAAGAATAAGAAGAAGAATGAAGAAGAAGAAGAAGAAGAAGAAGAAGAAGAACGAAGAAGAAAAAGAAAGAAGAAGAACGAAGTAGAAGAAAAGTTGAAGAAGATGAAGATTGAAAAATGGCGAAGACGAATGAAGAAAAAGAAAAAGAATAAGTAGAAGAACACGAATGAAGAAGAATGAAGAAAAGAATGAAAAAGTAAAAAGAAGAACATAGAAGAAGAAGAAGAAGAATGAAGAGGAAGATTTTTGAAGAGGAATGAAGAATGAAGAAAAGATTGAGAAAGAAGAACACAGAAGAAGAAGAATGAAGAAGAAGAATTTAGAAGAAGCATGAAGAACAAAGATAAAGAATGAAGAAGAAAAAGAAGAAGATGACGAATGTTTTTGAAAGAAGAAGAAAGAAAAAGAAAGAAGAAGAAGTAGTATAAGAGGAAATTTTCCAAAAAAAAAAAAAGTAGAAGTGTGCTGTCGCACTTCTCTAGTGCAATGGAGCACTTCTTTATCTTCTTCTTCTGCTTTATTCTTTTTCTACTTCTTCTTTCATCATGTCCTTTTTTTCCTTTTCTTCTTCATTCCTCTTCTTCCGTCTTCTTTTTCCCTTTTCTTCTTCTCTCTTCTTCTTCATTCTTCTTCTTCTTTCTTCGTCTCATTCACCTTCTTATTTTTCTTCTTGTTCATTCTTCTTCAGTTTTTCATCCAGGTTTTATTCTTATAACAATTTGAATTAATGGCCCCACTCCTTCTTCTTATGATTAAGCTACTCTCTAGCTCGGTCGCATTTGGATTCCCTCTGTTTCTAGAACATGCAGTTGAGCTTGAGAGTAGCATTTTCGTCTCTGTTTGACAGAAGAATAAAACATGGATGCTAACTGCATGAGATGATCGTGAACCTTATTGACATAAAATGGTGGAAAATGTTCTCGTGCTCTTTGAATGAAAAAGGAGAAGAAGAATAAATGAATCAAAGAGAGGAAAAAGAAGATGACGAAAAGGAGGAAAGAAGAAGAATGAAGATGAGGAAAGACGAAGAATGAAGAAGAAAGGGGAAGATGAGAAAGTAGAAAAATAATGAAGAAAAAAGATGAAGAAAAAAAAAGGAAGAATAAGAAGATGAATGAAGAAGAAGAAGAAGAAGAAAGAGGCAGAACAAAGTAGAAGAACAGTTTGAAGAAGATGCAGATTGGAAAATGGCTAAGAAAAATGAAGAAAAAGAAGAAGAATAAGTAGAAGAATAAGTAGAAGAAGACGAAGGAAGAAGAATGAAGAAAAGAATGAAAAAGAAGAAAGAAGAACATAGAAAAAGAAGAAGAAAAATCAAGAGGAAGAATGTTGAGGAAGAATGAAGAACAAAGAATAAGAATGAAGAATGAAGAAGAAGAATGAATAAAAAGATTGAGAAAGAAGAACACAAAAGAAGAAGAATGAAGAAGAAGAATGTAGAAGAAGCATGAATAACAAAGAAAAAGAATGAAGAAGAAAAAGAAGAAGATGAAGAATGTAGTTGAAAGAGGATAAAAGAAAAAGAAAGAAGAAGAAGAAGTAGAAGAAGAACCAAAAAGAAGAATGTAGAAGAATAATGAAGAAGAAGAATGAAGAAGAAGAATGTAGAAGAAGCATGAAGAACAAAGAAAATGAATGAAGAAGAAAAAGAAAAGATGAAAAATGTAGTTGAAAGAAGAAGGAAGAAAAGGAAAGAAGAAGAAGTAAAAGAAGAACGAAAAAGAAAGAAGTATAAGAAGAAATTAACACAAAAAAAAGTAGAAGTGTGCTGGCGCACTTCTGAAGGGCGCGAGCCCACTTCTAAAGGGCGCTGGCGCACTTCTTCATCTTCTTCTTCTTCTTTATTATTCTTCTTCTTCTTCTTTCATCGTGTCCTTTTTTTCTTCTTTTTCTTCCTCATTCTTCTTCTTCCGTCTTTATTTTTTCCTTTTTCTTCTTCTTTCTTCTTCTTCATTCTTCTTCTTCTTTATTCGTCTCATTCATCTTCTTATTTTTCTTCTTGTTCAATCTTCTTTTGTTTTCCACCTTTTTGTGACACTATGGGTTACGATCATCTCATGTGTTAGCATCCAAGATTTATTCTTCTAACAATCTAAGTTGATGACCCAACTCCTTCTTCTTAGGATTAAGCTACTGTCTAGCTCAATCGCATTTGGATTCCTTCTATTTTTAGAAGATTCAGTTGAGCTTGAGTGTAGCGTTCGCAACTCAGTTTGTCAGAAGAATAAAATATGGATGCTAACTGCCTGAGATGATTGTGAACCATATTGTCATAAAATGGTGCAAAATTTACTCGTGCTTTTTGAATGAAAAAGAAGAAAAAGAATGAATGAATCGGACAGAGGAAAAAGAAGAAAAGGAAAAAAGAAGAATGAAGATGAAGAAAGAAGAAGAATGAAGAAGAAAGAGGAAGAGAAAGAAGAAAAAAAAGAAGAAAAAAGATGAAGAAAAAGAGAAGGAAGAATAAGATGAAGAATGAAGAAGAAGAAGAAAAAGAAGAAGAAGAAGAAGAAGAACGAAAAAGAAAAAGAAAGAAGAAGGAAGAAGTAGAAGAAAAAGTTGAAGAAGATGAAAATTGAAAAATGGTGAAGAAGAATGAAGAAAAAGAAGAAGAAAAAGTAGAAGAAGACGAATGAAGAAGAATGAAGAAAAGAATTAAAAAGAAGAATGAAGAACATAGAAGAAGAAGAAGAAGAAGAAGAATGAAGAGGAAGAATGTTGAAGAAGAATGTGGAACAAAGAAGAAGAATGAAGAATGAAGAAGAAGAATGAAGAAAAGATTGAGAAAGAAGAACACAAAAGAAGAAGAATGAAGAAGAAGAATTTAGAAGAAGCATGAAGAACAAAGAGAAAAAATGAAGAAGAAAAAGAAGATGATGAAGAATGTAGTTGAAAGAACAAGAAAGAAGAAGAAGAAGTATAAAAGTAAATTTACAAAAAAAAAAAGTAGAAGTGCGGCAGCGCACTTCTCTAGTGCGCTGAAGCACTTCTTCATCTTCTTCTTCTGCTTTATTCTTCTTCTACTTCTTCTTTCATCATGTCCTTTTTTTCCTTTTCTTCTTCATTCTTCTTCTTCCGTCTTCTTTTTCCCTTTTCTTCTTCTCTCTTCTTCTTCATTCTTCTTCTTTCTTCGTCTCATTCATCTTCTTATTTTTCTTCTTGTTCATTATTCTTCAGTTTTTCATCCAGGTTTTATTCTTCTGACAATTTGAATTAAAGTCCCAACTCCTTCTTCTTAGGATTAAGCTACTCTCTAGCTCGATCGCATTTGGATTCCCTCTATTTCTAAAAATGTAGTTGAGCTTGAGTGTAGCGTTTGCATCTCAGTTTGTCAGAAGAATAAAACATGGATGCTAACTGCATGAGATGATCGTGAACCATATTGTCATAAAATGGTGGAAAATGTGCTCATACTCTTTGAATGAAAAAGGAGAAGAAGAATAAATGAATCAGAGAGAGGAAAAAGAAGATGACGAAGAGGAGGAATGAAGAAGAATGAAGATTAGGAAAGACGAAGAATGAAGAAGAAAGGGGAAGATGAGAAAGAAGAAAAATAAGGAAAAAAAAGATGAAGAAAAAGAAAAGGAAGAATAAGAAGAAGAATGTAGAAGAAAAAGAAGAAGAAGAAGAAGAAGAAGAAAGAAGAAGAACAAAGTAGAAGAAAAGGTTGAAGAAGATGCAGATTGGAAAATGGCGAAGAAGAATGAAGAAAAAGAAGAAGAATAAGTGGAAGAAGACGAAGGAAGAAGAATGAAGAAAAGAATGAATAAAAAGAAAGAAGAACATAGAAAAAGAAGAAGAAGAATAAGGAGGAAGAATGTTGAAGAAGAATGAGGAACAAAGAAGAAGAAGAAGAATGAATAAAAAGATTGAGAAAGAAGAACACACAAGAAGAATAATGAAGAAGAAGAATGTGGAAGAAGCATGAAGAACTTAGAAAAAGAATGAAGAAGAAAAAGAAGAAGATGAAGAATGTAGTTGAAAGAGGATAAAAGAAAAAGAAAGAAGAAGAAGAAGTAGAAGAAGAACCAAAAAGAAGAATGTTGAAGAAGAATGAAGAAGAAGAATAAAGAAGAAGAATGTATAAGAAGCATGAAGAACAAAGAAAAAGAATGAAGAAGAAAATGAAAAGATGAAGAATGTAGTTGAAAGAAGAAGAAAGAAAAGGAAAGAAGAAGAAGTAGAAGAAGAACGAAAAAGAAAGAAGAAGTACAAGAAGAAATTAACACAAAAAAAAAAGAAGAACGAAGAAGAAAAAGAAAGAAGAAAACAAAGTAGATGAAAAAGTTGAAGAAGATGATTGAAAAATGGCGAAGAAGAATGAAGAGGAAGAATGTTGAAGAAGAATGAAGAATGAAGAAGAAGAATAAAGAATGAAGAAGAAGAATGAAGAAAAGGTTGAGAAAGAAGAACATTGAAGAAGAAGAATGAAAAAGAACAATGTAGAAGAAGCAAGAAGAACAAAGAAAAAGAATGAAGAAGAAAAAGAAGAAGATGAAGAATGTAGTTGAAAGAAGAAGAAAGAAAAAGAAAGAAGAAGAAGAAGAACAAAAAAGAAAGAAAGAAGAAGTTTAAGACGAAATTTACCACCAAAAAAAAAAAAAAAAATGGAAGTGCGCTGGCGCACTTCTGAAGGGCGCTGGCGCACTTCTAAAGTGCATTAGCGCACTTCTTCATCTTCGTCTTCTTCTCTATTATTGTTGTACTTCTTCTTTCATCATGTATTTTTTTTTCTTTTCTTCTTCATTCTTCTTCTTCCGTCTTCTTTTTCCCTTTTCTTCTTCCTTTTTCTTCTTCATTCTTCTTCTTCTTTTTTCGTCTCACTGATCTTCTTATTTTTCTACTTGTTCATTCTTCGTCTATTTTCTACTTTTTTGTAACACTATCGGTTACGATCATCTCATGTGTTAGCATCCAAGTTTTATTCTTCTGACAATCTGAGTTAAAGACCCAACTCTTTCTTCTTAGGATTAAGCTACTCTCTAGCTCAATCGAATTTCGATTCCCTCTGTTTCTAGAAGACGCGGTTGAGCTTGATTGTAGGGTTTGCAACTCAGTTTGTTAGAAGAATAAAATATGGATGCTAAATACATGAGATGATCGTGAACCATATTGTCAAAAAATGGTGCAAAATTTTCTCGTGCTCTTTGAATGAAAAAGAAGAAAAAGAATGAATGAATCAGACAGAGGAAAAAGAAGTTGAGGAAGAGGAGGAAAGAAGAAGAATGAAGAAGAAAGAGGAAGAAGAAGAAAAAAAAAAAAGAAGAAAAAAGATGAAGAAAAAGAAAAGGAAGAATAAGAAGAAGAACGAAGAAGAAGAAGAAGAAGAAGAAGAAGAAGAAGAAGAAGAAGAAGAAGAAGAAGAACGAAAAAGAAAAAGAAAGAAGAAGAAAGAAGTAGAAGAAAAGTTGAAGAAGATGAAGATTTAAAAAAGACGAAGAAGAATGAAGAAAAAGAAGAAGAATAAGTTGAAGAATACGAATGAAGAAGAATGAAGAAAAAGAATGAAAAAGAAGAAATAAGAACATAGAAGAAGAAGAAGATGAATGATGAGGAAGAACGTTAAAGAAGAATGAGGAACAAAGAAGAAGAATGAAGAATGAAGAAGAAGAATGAAGAAAATATTGAGAAAGAAGAACACAGAAGAAGAAGAATGAATAAGAAGAATGTTGAAGATGCAAGAAGAACAAAGAAAAGAATGAAGAAGAAAAAGAAGAAGATGAAGAATGTAGTTGAAATAAGTATAAAGAAAAAGAAAGAAGAAGAAGAAGTAGAAGAAGAATGAAAACGAAAGAAGAAGTATAAGAGGAAATTTACCACAAAAAAAAAAGTAGAAGTGCGCTGGCGCACTTTCGAAAGGTGTTGGCGCACGTCTCAAGTGTGCAGGCGCACTTCTTCATCTTCTTCTTCTTCTTTATTCTTCTTCTACTTCTACTTTCATCATGTCCTTTTTTTCCTTTTCTTCTTCATTCTTCCTCTTTTGTCTTCTTTTTCGCTTTTCTTCTTCTCTCCTCTTCTTCATTCCTCTTCTTCTTTCTTCTTCTCATTCATCTTTTTATTTTTCTTCTTGTTCATACTTCTTCTGTTTTTCACCTTTTTCTAACACTATGGGTAACGATCATCTCATGTGTTAGCTTCCAAGTTTTATTCTTCTAGCAATCTGAGTTGAAGACCCAACTCCTTCTTCTTACAATTAAGCTACTGTCTAGCTCAATAGCATTTGGATTCCCTCTGTTTCTAGAAGATGCGGTTGAGCTTGAGTATAGCGTTTGCAACTCAGTTTGTCAGAAGAATAAAACATGGATGCTAACTGCATGAGATTATCGTGAACCATATTGTCAAAAAATGGTGCAAAATGTTCTCATGCTCTTTGAATGAAAAAGAAGAAGAAGAATGAATGAATCTGACAGAGGAAAAAGAAGATGAAGAAGAGGAGGAAAGAAGAAGAATGAAGACGAAGAAAGAAGAAGAATGAAGAAGAAAGAGGAAGAGAAAGTAGAAAAAAAAAGAAGAAAATAGATGAAGAAAAAGAAAAGGAGGAATAAGAAGAAGAACGAAGAAGAACGAAGAAGAAGAAGAAGAACGAAAAAGAAAAAGAAAGAAGAAGAAAGAAGTAGAAAAAAAAGTTGAAGAAGATGAAGATTGAAAAATAATGAAGAAGAATGAAGAAAAAGAAGAAGAATAAGTAGAAGAATACGAATGAAGAAGAATGAAGAAAAAGAATGAAAAAGAAGAAAGAAGAACATAGAAGAAGAAGAAGAATGATGAGGAAGAACGTTAAAGAATAATGAGGAACAAAGAAGAAGAATGAAGAATGAAGAAGAATGAAGAAAATATTGAGAAAGAAGTACACAGAAGAAGAAGAATGAAGAAGAAGAATGTTGAAGATGCATGATGAACAAAGAAAAGAATGAGAAAGAAAAAGAAGAAGATGAAGAATGTAGTTGAAAGAAGTATAAAGAAAAAGAAAGAAGAAGAAGAAGTAGAAGAAGATCGAAAATGAAAAAAGAAGTATAAGAGGAAATTTAACACAAAAAAAAAAAGTTGAAGTGCGCTGGCGCACTTCTGAAGGGCGTTGGCGCAAGTCTCAAGTGCCCAGGCGCACATCTTCATCTTCTTCTTCTTCTTTATTCTTCTTCTACTTCTACTTTCATCATGTCCTTTTTTTCCTTTTCTTCTTCATTCTTCTTCTTTAGTCTTCTTTTTCGATTTTGTTCTTCTCTTTTTTTCTTAATTCTTCTTCTTCTTTCTTCGTCTCATTCATCTTCTTATTTTTCTTCTTGTTCATACTTCTTCTGTTTTTCACCTTTTTGTAACACTATGGGTTACGATCATCTCATGTGTTAGCATCCAAGTTTCATTCTTCTGGCAATCTGAGTTGAAGACGCAACTCCTTCTTCTTACGATTAAGCTACTGTCTAGCTCAATCGCTTCTGGATTCCCTCTGTTTCTAGAAGATGCGGTTGAGCTTGAGTGTAGCGTTTGTAACTCAGTTTTTCAGAAGAATAAAATATGGAAGCTAACTGCATGGGATGATCGTGAACCATATTGTAAAAAAATGGTGCAAAATGTGCTCGTGCAATTCGAATAAAAAAAAAGAAGGAGAATGAATGAATCAGGCCGAGGAAAAAGAAGATGAGCAAGAAGAGGAAATAAGAAGAATGAAGATGAAGAAAGGAGAAGAATGAAGAAGAAAGAGGAAGAGAAAGAAGAAAAATAATGAAGAAAAAGATGATGTAAAAGAAAAGGAAGAAAAAGATGAAGAAGATGATGATTGAAAAACGGCAAAGAAGAACGAAGAAAGAGAAGAAGAATAAGTAGAAGAAGACTAATGAAGAAGAATGAAGAAAATAGTGAAAAAGAAGAAAGAAGAACATAGAAGAAGAAGAAGAAGAATGAATAGGAAGAATGTTGAAGAAGAATGAGGAACAAAGAAGAAGAATTAAGAATGAAGAAGAAGAATGAAGAAAAGATTGAGAAAGAAGAACAGAAGAAGAAGAATGAAGAAGAAGAATTTAGAAGAAGCATGAAGAACAAAGAAAAAGAATGAAGAAGAAAAGAAGAAGATGATGAATGTAGTTGAAAGAAGAAGAATGAAAAAGAAAGAAGAAGAAGAAGTAGAGGAAGAACGAAAAAGAAAAAAGAAGTATAAGAGGAAATTTACTACCAAAAAAAAAAAAGTAGAAGTGCGGGCACTTCTCCAGTGCGCTGGAGCACTTCTTCATCTTCTTCTTCTTCTGTTTTCTTCTTCTACTTCTTCTTTCATCATGTCCTTTTTTTCCTTTTCTTCTTCATTCTTCTTCTTCCGTCTTCTTTTTACCTTTTCTTTTTCTTTCTTCTTCTTCATTCTTTTTCTTCTTTCTTCGTCTCATTCATCTTCTTATTTTTCTTCTTGTTCATTCTTCTTCTATTTTTCATCTTTTTGTGACACTATGGATTACAATCATCTCATGTATTAGCATCCGTGTTTTATTCTTCTGACAATCTGAATTGAAGACCAAACTCCTTCTTCTTAGGATTAAGCTACTCTCTAGCTCAATCGCATTTGGATTCCCTCTGTTTCTAGAAGAAGCGGTTGAGCTTGAGTGTAGCATTTCCAACTCAGTTTGTCAAAAGAATAAAATATGGATGCTAACAGCATGAGATGATCGTGAACCATATTTTCATAAAATGGTGCACAATGTGCTCATGCTCTTTGAATGAAAAAGAAGAAGGAGAATGAAAGAATCAGACAGAGAAAAAAGAAGACGAGGAAGAGGAGGAAAGAAGAAAAATCAAGATGAAGAAAGAAGAAGAATGAAGAAGAAAGAGGAAGAGAAAGAAGAAAAAAATGAAGAGAAAAGATGAATAAAAAGAAAAGGAAGAATAAGAAGAAGAATGAAGAAAAATAAGAAGAAGAAGAAGAATGAAGAAGAAAGAGGAAGAGAAAGAAGAAAAAAATGAAGAGAAAAGATGAATAAAAAGAAAAGGAAGAATAAGAAGAAGAATGAAGAAAAAGAAGAAGAAGAAGAAGAAGAACGAGGAAGAAAAAGAAAGAAGAAGTAGAAGAAAAAGTTGAACCAGATGAAGATTAAAAAATAACGAAGAAGAATGAAGAAAAAGAAGAAGAATAAGTAGAAGAATACGAATGAAAAAGAATGAAGAAAATGAATGAAAAAGAAGAAAGAAGAACATAGAAGAAGAAGAAGAAGAATGAAGAGGAAGAATGTTACAGAAGAATGAGGAACAAAGAAGAAGAAAGAAGAATGAAGAAGAAGAATAAAGAAAAAATTGAGAAAGAAGAACACAGAAGAAGAAGAATGAAGAAGAAGAATGTTGAAGATGCATGAAGAACAAAGAAAAGAATGAAGAAGAAAACGAAGAAGATGAAGAATGTAGTTGAAAGAAGTATATAGAAAAATAAAGAAGAAGAAGAAGTAGAAGAAGAACAAAAATGAAAGAAGAAGTATAAGAGGAAATTTACCAAAAAAAAAAAAGTAGAAGTGCGCTGGAGAACTTCTGAAGGGTTCTTCTTCATTATTCTTCTTCTACTTCTTCTTTCACCATGTCTTTTTTTTCCTTTTCTTCTTCATTCGTCTTCTTCCGTCTTCCTTTTACCTTTTCTTTTTCTTTCTTTTTCCTTATTCTTTTTCTTTTTTCTTCGTCTCATTCATCTTCTTATTTTTCTGCTAGTTCATTCTTCTTCTGTTTTTCATCTTTTTGGGACACAATGGAATACGATCATCTCATGTGTTAGCATCCAAGTTTTATTCTTCTGACAATCTGAATTGAAGACCCAACTCCTTCTTCTTAGGATTAAGCTACTCTCTAGCTCAATCGCATTTGGATTCCCTCTGTGTCTAGATGATGCGGTTGAGCTTGAGTGTAGCGTTTCGAATTCAGTTTGTTAGAAGAATAAAATATGGATGCTAAGTGCACGAGATGATCGTGAACTGTATTGTCATGAAATGGTGATAAATGTGCTCGTGCTCTTTGAATGAAAAAGAAGAAGAGGAATGAATGAATCAGACAGAGGAAAAAGAAGATGAGGAAGAGGAGGAAAGAAGAAGAGTGAAGATGAAGAATGAAGAAGAAAGAGGAAGAGAAAGAAGAAAAATAATGAAAAAAAAAGATGAAGAAAAAAAAAAGGAAGAATAAGAAAAAGAAGAAGAAGAAGAACAAAGAAGAAAAATAAAAAAGAAGAACGAAGTTGAATAAAAAGTTGAAGAAGGTGAAGATTGAAAAATGGCAAAGAAGAGTGAATAAAAAGAAGAAGAATAAGTAGAAGAAGTTGATTGAAGAAGAATGAAGAAAAGAATGAAAAAGAAGAAGGAAGAACATAGAAGAAGAAGAAGAAGAATGAAGAGGAAGAATGATGAAGAAGAATGAGGAATAAAGAACAAGAATGAAGAATCAAGAAGAAGAATGAATAAAAATAGTGAGAAAGAAGAACACAGAAGAAGAAGAATGAAGAGGAAGAATAATGAAGAAGAATGAGGAACAAAGAACCAGAATGAAGAATTAAGAAGAAGAATGAATAAAAATATTGAGAATGAAGAACACAGAAGAAGAAGAATGAAGAAGGAGAATGAAGAAGAAGAATGTAGAAGAAGCATGAAGAACAATGAAAAAGAATGAAGAAGAAAAAGACGAAGATGAAGAATGTAGTTGAAAGAGGAAGAAAGAAAAAGAAAGAAGAAGAAGAAGAAGTAGAAGAAAAACAAAAAAGAAGAATGTAGAAGAAGAATGAAGAAGAAGAATGAAGAAGAAGAATATAGAAAAAGCATGAAGAACAAAGAAAAAGAATGAAGAAGAAAAAGAAAAGATGAAGAATGTAGTTGAAAGAAGATGAAAGAAAAGGAAAGAAGACGTTGAAGAAGAACTAAAAAGAAAAAAGAAGTATAAGAAGAACTTAACACAAAATAAAAAGTAGAAGTGCGCTGGAGCACTTCTGAAGGGCGCGAGCGCACTTCTAAAGTGCGCTGGCGCACTTCTTCATCTTCTTCTTCTTCTTTATTCTTCTTCTGCTTCTTCTTTCATCTTGTTTTTTTTTTCTTTTTCTTCTTCATTCTTCTTCTTCCGTCTTTTATTTTCTTTTTCTTCTTCTTTCTTCTTCTTCAATCTTCTTCTTTCTTCGTCTCATTCATCTTCGTACTTTTCTTCTTATTCGTTCTTCTTCTATTTTCCACCTTTTTGTGACACAATGGGTTACGATCATATCATGTGTTAACATCCAAGTTTTATTTTTCTGACAATCTGAATTGAAGACCCAACTCCTTCTTAGGATTAAGCTACTCTCTTGCTCAATCGCATTTGGATTCCCTCTGTTTCAAGAAGATGCGATTGATCTTGAGTGTAGCATTTGCAACTCAGTTGGTCAGAAGAATAAAATATTGATGCAAACTGCATGAGATGATCATGAACCATATTGTCATGAAATGGTGCGAAATGTGCTCTTGCTCTTTGAATGAAAAAGAAGAAGAAGAATGAATGAATCTGACAGAGGAAAAAGAAGATGAAGAAGAGGAGGAAAGAAGAAGAATGAAGATGAAGAAAGAAGAATAATGAAGAAGAAAGAGGAAGAGAAAGAAGAAAAATAATGAAGAAAAAAGAAGAAGAAGAAGAAGAAGAAGAAGAAGAAGAAGAAGAAGAAGAAGAAGAAGAAGAAGAAGAAGAAGATAAAGAATGAAGAAGAAAATGAAAGAAGAAGAACGAAGTAGAAGAAAAAGTTGAAGAAGATGAAGATTGAAAAATCGCGAAGAAGAATGAAGGAAAAGAATAAGTGTAAGTAGAAGAAGACGAATGAAGAATAATGAAGAAAAGAATGAAAAAGAAGAAAGAAGAACATGGAAGAAGAGAAAGATGAATGAAGAGGAAGAATGTTGAAGAAGAATGAGGAAGAGAAAGAAGAAGAATGAAGAAGAAAGAGGAAGTGAAAGAAGAAAAATAATGAAGAAAAAAGTTGAAGAAAAAGAAAAGGAAGAATAAGAAGAAGAATGAAGAAGGTAAAGAAGAAAAAGAATGAAAAACGAAGTAGAAGAAAAAGTTGAAGAAGACGAAGAATGAAAAATGGCGAAGAAGAATTAAGAAAAAGAAGAAGAAAAAGTAGAAGAAGACGAATGAAGAAGAATGAAGAATGAAAAAGAAGAAAGAAGAACATAGAAGAAGAAGAAGAAGAAGAATGAGGAACAATGAAGAAGAATAAAGAATGAAGATGAAGAATGAAGAAAATATTGAGAAAGATGAACACAGAAGAAGAAGAATGAAAAAGAAGAATGTAGAATAAGCATGAAGAACAAAGAAAAAGAATGAAGAAGAAAAAGAAGAAGATGAAGAATGTAGTTGAAAGAAGAAGAAACAAAAAGAAAGAAGAAGAAGAAGAACGAAAAAGAAAGAAAGAAGAAGTATAAGACGAAATTTACCCCACCAAAAAAAAAACAAAAAATAGAAGTGCGCCAGTGCACTTCTGAAGGGCGCCGGCGCAGGTCTCAAGTGCGCTGGTGCACTCTTTATCGTCTTCATCTTCTCTATTCTTCTTGTACTTCTTATTTCATCATGTCTTTTTTTTTCTTTTCTTCTTCATTCTTCTTCTTCCGTCTTCTATTTCCCTTTTCTTCTTCTTTCTTCTTCTTCATTCTTCTTCTTCTTTCTTCATCTCATTCATCTTCTTATTTTTCTTCTTGTTCATTCTTCGTCTGTTTTCCAGCTTTTTGTGACACTATGGGTTACAATCATCTCATGTGTTAGCATCCAAGTTTTATTCTTCTGACAATCTGAGTTTAAGACCCAACTCCTTCTTCTTAGGATTAAGCTACTCTCTAGCTCAATCGCATTTGGATTCCCTCTGTTTCAAGAAGATGCGGTTGAGCTTGAGTGTAGCGTTTGCAACTCAGTTTGTCAGAAGAATAAAATATGGATGCTAACTGCATGAGATGATCCTGAACCATATTGTCAAAAAATGGTACAAAATCTGCTCGTGCTCTTTGAATGAATAAGAAGAAGAAGAATGAATCAATCAGACAGAGGAAAAAAAAATGAGGAAGAGGAGGAAAGAAGAAGAATGAAGATGAAGAAAGAAGAAGAATGAAGAAGAAAGAGGAAGAGAAATAAGAAAAAAAAAGAAGAAAAAAGATGAAGAAAAAGAAGTGGAAGAATAAGAAGAAGAATGAAGAAGAAGAAGAAGAAGAAGAAGAAGAAGAACGAAAAAGAAAAAGAAAGAAGAAGAAAAAGTTGAAGAAATTGAAGATTGAAAAATGACGAAGAAGAATGAAGACAAAAGAAAAAGAATAAGTAGAAGAATATACGACCGAAGAAGAATGAAGAAAAGAATGAAAAAAAAGAAAGAAGAACATAGAAGAAGAAGAAGAAGAAGAATGAAGAGGAAGAATGTTAAAGAAGAATAAGGAACAAAGAAGAAGAATGAAGAAGGAAGAAGAAGAATGAAGAAAAATTGACAAAGACAAACATAGAAGAAAAAGAATGAAGAAGAAGAATGTTGAAGATGCATGAAGAAGAAAGAAAAGAATGAAGAAGAATGTTGAAGATGCATGAAGAACAAAGAAAAGAATGAAGAAGAAAATGAAGAAGATGAAGAATGTAGTTGAAAGAAGTATAAAGAAAAACAAAGAAGAAGAAGAAGTAAAAGAAGAACAAAAATGAAAGAAGAAGTATAAGAGGAAATTTAGCACAAAAAAAAAAAAGTAGAAGATAGAGGAAGAAAAAGAAGAATGAAAAAGTTTTACTTTTGTTACACTATGAGATCATTCTGCGTTAACCAATTTATTGTCAAAAAAGGTGGGGGGGGGTGCCCGCTTGAAGAATATATGCTAGGGCTGTTTGTCAAAAAATGGTGCAAAATGTGCTCGTGCTTTTTGAATGAAAAAGAAGAAGGAGAATGAATGAATCAGACAGAGGAAAAAGAAGTTGAGCAAGAGGAGGAAAGAAGAAGAATGAAGATGAAGAAAGAAGAAGAATGAAGAAGATAGAGGAAGAAAAAGAAGAAAAATAATGAAGAAAAAGATGAAGAAAAAGAAAAGGAAGAAAAAGAAGAAGAATGAAGAAGAAGAAGAAGGAGAAGAAGAACGAAGAAGAAAAAGAAAGAAGATGAATGAAGTCGAAGAAAAAGATGAAGAAGATGATGATTGAAAAATGGCAAAGAAGAACGAAGAAAGAGAAGAAGAATAAGTAGAAGAAGACTAATGAAGAAGAATGAAGAAAAAGAATAAAAAAGAATAAAGAAGAACATAGAATAAAAAGAAGAAAAATGAATAGGAAGAATGTTAAAGAAGAATGAGGAACAAAGAAGAAGAATGAAGAATAAAGAAGAAGAATGATGAAAAGAGTGAGAAAGAAGAATGCAGAAGAAGAAGAATGAAGATGAAGAATGTAAAAGAAGCATAAAGAACAAAGAAAAAGAAAGAAGAAGAAAAAGAAGAAGATGAAGAATGTAGTTTAAAAAAGAAGAAAGATAAAGAAAGAAGAAGAAGAAGTAGAAGAAGAACGAAAAAGAAAGAAGAATTATAAGAAGAAACTTACCACAAAAAAAAAAAAAAGTAAAAGTGCTCCAGTGCACTTCTTCATCTTCATCTTCTTCTTCTTTATTCTTCTTCTACTTCTTCATTCATCATGTCCTTTTTTTCCTTTTCTTCTTCATTTTTCTTCTTCTTTCTTCTTTTTCCATTTTCTTCTTCTTTCTTCTTCTTCATTCTTCTTCTTATTTCATCGTCTCATTTTTCTTCTTATTTTTCTTCTTGCTCATTCTTCTTCTATTTTTCACTTTTTGTGACACTATGGGCTACGATCATCTCATGTGTTAGCATCCAAGTTTTATTCTTCTGCCAATCTGAATTGAAGACCAACTCCTTCTTCTTAGGATTAAGCTACTCTCTAGCTCAATCGCATTTGGATTCCCTCTGTTTCAAGAAGAAGTGGTTGAGCATCAGTGTAGCGTTTGCAACTCAATTTGTCAGAAGAACAAAATACAATCGTAAACCATATTATCATAAAATGGTGCAAAATGTGCTCGTGCTCTTTGAATGAAAAAGAAGAAGAAGAATGAATGAATCAGACAGAGGAAAAAGAAGATGAGGAACAGGAGGAAGGAAGAGGCATGAAGATGAAGAAAGAAGAATAATGATGAAGAAGAAAGAGGAAGAGAAAGAAGAAAAATAATGAAGAAAAATAATGAAGAAAAAAGATGAAGAAAAAGAAAAGGAAGAATAAGAAGAAAAATGAAGAAGAAGAAGAAGAAGAAGAACGAAGAAGAAAAAGAAAGAAGAAGAACGAAGTAGAAGAAAAAGTCGAAGAAGATGAAGATTGAAAGATGGCGAAGAAGAGTGAAGAAAAAGAAGAAGAATAAGTAGAAGAAGACGAATGAAGAAGAATGAAGAAAAGAATGAAAAAGAAAAAAGAAGAACATAGAAGAAGAAGAAATGAAGAATGAGGAACAAAGAAGAAGAATGAAGAATGAAGAAGAAGAATGAAGTAGAAGAATGAAGAAAAGATTGAGAAAGAAGAACACAAAAGAAGAATAATGAAGAAGAAGAATGTAGAAGAAGCAAGAAGAACAAAGAAAAAGAATGAAGAAGAAAAAGAAGAATATGAAGAATGTAGTTGAATGAAGAAGAAAGAAAAAGAAAGAAGAAGAAGAACTAGAAGAAGAACGAAAAATAAAAAAGAAGTATAAGTAGAAATTTACCGCCAAAAAAAAAAATTAGAAGTGCGCTGGCGCACTTCTTAATCATCTTCTTCTTTTATATTCTTCCTCTACTTCTTCTTTCATCATGTCCTTTTTTTCCTTTTCTTCTTCATTCTTCTTCTTCAGTCTTCTTTTTCCCTTTTCTTCTTCTTTCTTCTTCTTCATTCTTCTTCTTCTTTCTTCATCTCATTCATCTTCTAATTTTTCTTCTTGTTTATTCTTCGTCTGTTTTCTACCTTTTTGTGACACCATGGGTTACGATCATCTCATGTGTTAGCATCTTAGTTTAATTCTTCTGATAATCTGAGTTGAAGACCCAACTCCTTCTTCTTAGGATTAAGCTACTCTCTGGCTCAATCGCATTTGGATTCCCTCTGTTTCTAGAAGATGCAGTTGAGCTTGAAGGTAAAGTTTGCAACTCAGTTGGTCAGTAGAATAAAATATGGATGCTAACTGCATGAGATGATTGTGAACCATATGAGATGATCGTGAACCATATTGTCATATAATGGTGCAAAATGTCCTTGTGCTCTTTGAATGAAAAAGAAGAAGAAGAATGAATGAATCAGACAGAGGAAAAAGAAGATGAGGAAGAGGAGGAATGAAGAAGAATGATGATGAAGAAAGGAGAAGAATGAAAAAGAAAGAGGATGAGAAAGAAGAAAAATAATGAAGAAAAAAGATGAAGAAAAAGAAAAGGAAGAATAAGTAGAAAAATGAAGAAGAAGAAGAAGAAGAAGAAGAAGAAGAAGAACGAAGAAGAAAGAATAAGATTGAAGTAGAAGAAAAAGTTGAAGAAGATGAAGATTGAAAAATGGCGATGAAGAATGAAGAAAAAGAAGAAGAATAAGTAGAAGAAGACAAATGAAGAAGAATGAAGAAAAGAATGAAAAAGAATAAAGAAGAACATAGAAGAAGAAGAAGAAGAATGAAGAGGAAGAATGTTGAAGAAGAATGAGGAACAAAGAAGAAGTAGGAAGAATAAAGAAGAAAACTGAAGAAAAGATTGAGAAAGAAGAACACAGAAGAAGAAGAATGAAGAAGAAGAATGTAGAAGAAGCATGAAGAACAATGAAAAAGTATGAAGAAGAAAAAGAAGAAGATGAAGAATGTAGTTGAAAGAAGATGAATGAAGAATAAGAAGAAGTAGAAGAAGAACAAAAAAGAAAGCAAAAGTATAAGAAGAAATTTAACACAAAAAAATAAGTAGAAGTGCGCTGGGGCACTTCTGAAGGGCGCTGGCGCCCTTTTGAAGGGTGCTGGCGCACTTCTTCATCTTCTTCTTCTTCTTATTCTTCTTCTAGTTCTTCTTTCATCATGTCCTTTTTTTTCCTTTTCTTTTTCATTCTTCTTCTTCCTTCTTCTTTTTCCTTTTTCTTCTTCTTTCTTCTTCTTCATTCTTCGTCTCATTCATCTTCTTATTTTTCTTCTTGTTCATTCTTCTTCTGTTTTCCACCTTTTTGTGACACTATGGGTTACGATCATCTCATGTGCTAGCATCCGAGTTTTATTCTTCTGACCATCTAAGTTGAAGACAACTCCTTCTTCTTAGCGTTAAGCTACCCTCAAGCTCAATCGCATTTAGATTCCCTTTGTTTCTAGAAGATGCGGTTGAGCTTGAGTGTAGCATTTGCAACTCAGTTTGTCAGAAGAATAAAAGATGGATGCTAATTCCATGAGATGTTCGTGAACCAAATTGTCATAAAATGGTGCAAAATGTGCTCTTGCCCTTTTAATGAAAAAGTTGAAGAAGAATGAATGAATCAGACTGAGGAAAAAGAAGATGAGGAAGAGGAGGAAAGAAGAAGTATTAAGATGAGGAAAGAAGAAGAATGAAGAAGAAAGAGGAAGAAAAAGAAGAAAAATAATGAAGAAAACAGAAGTAGAAAAATAAAAGGAAGAATAAGAAGAAGAATGAAGAAGCAGAAGAAGAAGAAGAACGAAGAACGAAGAAGAAAAAGAAAGAAGAAGAACGAAGTTGAAGAAAAAGTTGAAGAAGATGAAGATTGGAAAATGGCGAAGAAGAATGATGAAAAAGAAGAAGAATAAGTAGAAGAAGACAAAGGAAGAAGAATGAAGAAAAGAATGAAAAAGAAGAAAGAAGAACATAGAAGAAGAAGAAAAATGAAGAGGAAGAATGTTGAAGAAAAATGAGGAAAAAGGAAGAAGAATGAAGAAGAAGTATGAAGAATAAAGAAAAAAAATGAGGAAGAAAAAGAAGAAGATGAAGAATGTAGTTGAATGAAGAAGAAGGAAAAAGAAAGAAGAAGTAGAAGTAGACGCAGAACGAAAAAGAAAGAAGAAGTATTAGAAGAAGAAAAGACGAAAGAACGAAAAGAATGAGGAGAGAGAAGCTCTGCCGGTGACATGGAAAGTTTCCCTGGGTGACAGTTAGACCAGCTCCCTCCCCCTCCCAATCCCCCCCGTCCCATGCTCCTCCCATGGTTCCCAGCCCTCTCAATCTGCTAGAACTTTGTTATCATCCTTTCCTTCTACTCCAATCTCTGCGAATCAGCCCCATTCTCTGAAACCTTGAATCGTTTGTTCATATTCCTTGAGCTTGTTCATCTGTGTTTTGTTTTCTTCTCTTTTGGGTGTCTTCCCCGCTGTAAATCTGGTCCATCATTCCCCAGCCTTCAGTTCTGTCATCTTCCCCTTGGTCATTTCCTCGACCGGTGAGTAGCCATGGATTCAGATGGGTCTGTTATACCTAAACAGCCATCCAACCAGAACAATGACCCCTTAAACCTGTCTAACCCGCTGGATTCTCCCCCTATGTTCCTGAACAAATCGGATAACCTTTGTTTGAACCTGGGAAAGGAGGATTTCCCTCCTCTTCATTCCTCTTCTAAACCTAATCTAAACCAGCAGCAAAACCCTGAATCTAACCAGTGGCATAAACCTTTGAGCCATGAACCTAGCCCTCCTAAGAAGTTCCATCTCCGATTCATTCCCCCTGTCATCTGAGATAATCAACCGGTAGGAGTCTGTTCTGAGAGCGCTGTTGCGGGAGAATTACATGTCCTGGACAATACCCTAGTGGGTTTTTCCTAGGAAAAAATACCAGCCTTCACTTTTGTTAAATCTAGCCTTCTTAAACAATGGAAATTAACAGGTTATGTTGAGGTGCTACAACTGATTCATGGAGGATATGCCTTCAGATTTTCTGATATTGGGGATCGTGACCGAATTCTAGAATGTGGAGTTTTTTATGTGGGAGGTCAACCTATGTTCCTTAGGCAGTGGGAACAAAGTCTGCACACTGGAGCTGTGCTTGGTCTCAAGAAGGTGCCGCTATTGTAAGACCCGTGTCAAACTAACCCGGTCTTACCACCTTGAACCAGGTCTACCCATCATGGTCGAGTTAAATGGACCAAGGGCGTGAAGGAGAGCGAGATCCCAGGTATCAAATCGACCCAAAAATAGTTAAAATAGAGGAAGGGTCGCATACCCAGCTAAACAGGGTCGACCCTCCCAAATCAGAAACTCAGACCCTTAAAATTTGGGAGAGGGTCAGACAGTGTTAGACCACAGGGTCGACGGGATCATCGACCCTCTCATCGACCCTCACTTGCCGTCGAAACTGAAATTAGGAAATTTCCTAATTTTCGTTTGGGATTCTTTCCAAATCTCAATGGGACTATTATAGGACATTCCTACTCTATTTAAAGGACGTCCCTAAGCCACTTTCACTCCTTTCATAACCCTAATTGAATTAAGAGAAATAGAGAAGAAGGAAAAGAAGAAGAAAATAGGCAAGGAAGAAGACTTAGCAAAAAGGAGAAGAATTTCCAGAGAAAAGTAATCTTCTCAGGTATGGATACTAATTCCAGGAGTTTCTACAGACCTTAGGTTAGATATGGTTGAGTGTAGGATTTCGATGAAACCCAAACCATCCATTCATGGTTAGGATTTCATGGAAAACCCTAGGATAAAGCATGAAAGCCATCTAGGAGGATGAATCATGGTTTCAGACCATGGAGTGAATGTTTAATGGAATGTGGAAGCAAGCTATAGGACCCCAAACACGAAGAGTGAATTAAAAAGTGGAAATTGGACCAGAGTGCACCGAGGGTCGCACACAGGGTCGATAGACCCATCGACCCTAGGCACCCTGACCATCGACCCTTAGCATTCGGGAAGTTCAGACAGAGGTCGATAGACCCATCGACCCTATGTATCCTGAGCATCGACCCTCTGATCGACCCTCAGTTAACAGCATGGTTTTTAAATTCGGAATTAATTCTAATTAAATTGTAGAGGTGATTTTAAAGCTTGGAAAAGTATCTTATAGCAGACTAAGGTGAGGAACCTTAACCCCAAACTAAATTGGTTAATAATAAACTGTTTTCTGTTTCTTGAGTCCTATGCTATGCTTGATTCTATGCGAATATGTTTGTAATGTGCATACAGCATGCCATCTAATATTTCTATTACTTGTTCATGCATATTTATTTTATTGTTTATAACATGATGATGATGATGATGATAGGAATAGGCATGTGCTTGTATGTGTGTGGTTGATGTGCTTGATGCGAGCGAGTATCAGGGGAGGTGTGATGAGGATGTCAATAAACGTAACCTTTGGCGTGTCTCAGCACTTTAGCTCTATCTTTAACTCAAGTCTTGTGCATTGGCATCGTCGTATCGCCATTACTTTAGCAGAACTATTATGTCGTAGAGTATCAGGGGAGGTGGTCTCGGTCCTTGTAGTCTCTGACTCTACCGGGGGGCCTTAGCTCTATCTCTATGGACATTCTGAGGGATGCTGGGGTGAGGCCATGGATACACTGTTTGGCATTAGGATTGGTTAGTAGCGAGCCCAGTTTGCAAGCCCTCGCTAACAGGGGCTTACGTGTTGGTATAGCATTATATAGCAATAAACGTTAACCTTTGTTGTATACTGTTATGGTAGGGTGGATGGGGACGATGATAAACGTTAACCTTCGGGCGGACTTCCACACCCTGTGTATAGAGGCGGTGTCAATAAACGTTAACCTTTGACCACCCAACCTTTCTATTGCGCATTGCAAAATATAAACCAGACCAAAGAGATAAATGAATGTGCATGCATATGTAATGTTGCATTGTTTTGGCTACTCACTGAGCCGTGTTGTGTGCTCACTCCTCGACGTCGAATATTTTTAGTTGATGATACTGGTTACATAGTTAAAGACTATATGAATGCTTCTACGTACGGGACGGTAGCAGCAATGGACGCTGGAGCTGAAGATGATACACACGACTCCTCTTGCGAGTGCAACTCGTATGTATTTGACTAGATATTTTTATAGGTTTCTTTATTGGATTTATAAGACATGTATTTGGTACTTAAATATTTATGTCTCAGTTAAACACAGAATAATTTGCTATTATTTATGGATATCATTTTAGTTGTCAGTTCATTTATTTATAAGACTTCCGCTATTGTGTATTTACTCTGATTATGATGGTGAGTGCATGAAGGTTCAGGTAACGCGGGGATAGCCTACTTGAGATCCTGGTTGAACCGTTGGTTATTTAGCGGTTCATCACACCATTCTGAAATGTGCGGAATTGGGGTGTGACAACTTGGTATCAGAGCTCTTAAGACCTTATACCAGATTTTGCTAGTTCAAGCCCTTTGGACTAGATGTTGTATGGGATGAGTGTTACGAACAATGTCCAAATCTTATGGATGGACAGAATTTGGATGCAACTTTAATACAACTTGAGATGGCAGACTTTGACGTCATATTGGGAATGGACTGGTTAGCTCAGCATTCAGCAAACCTATTATGCGCCGAAAAGAAGCTAACGTTCAAAGACAAAGAAGGAGCAGAATTCAATTTCTCGGGAACCAAAATTCCCAGTAGACGCAAGCTCATACTCTCAGCATTAAAGGCTAAGAAGTTCCTTGAAAAGGGAGCCTTTGGATATCTAGTATCAGTGGTCGACCTAACCAAGGACGCGCCACGAATGGAAGATATTGATGTCGTGTGGGATTACCCAGATGTATTTCCGGAGGAACTACCCGCATTACCACCCGACCGAGCCACGGAGTTTGTAATAGACCTTCTACCCGGAGCCGCACCAGTATCAAAAGCACCTTATAGAATGGCTCCTACTGAACTGAAGGAATTAAAAGTGCAATTACAAGAACTACTGGATAAGGGTTATATTAGACCCAGTATATCTCCATGGGGAGCACCGGTGTTGTTTGTAAAGAAGAAGGATGGTAGCGTGCGATTATGTATCGACTATCGAGAAGTTGAATAAGCTGACAATCAAGAATCGATATCCGCTACCTTGGATCGATGACTTGTTCGATCAGTTACAGGGAGCAAAAGTATTTTCAAAGATCGATCTTCGATCAGGCTATCATCAGCTGAAGATTAAAGAAGGTGACATTCCGAAGACAGCGTTCAGGACAAGATACGGACATTATGAATTCTTAGTGATGTCATTCGGATTAACTAATGCACCAGCAACGTTCATGGAACTTATGAACCGAGTTTTCCACGATATGTTGGACACCTTGGTTATAGTATTTATTGATGACATATTGGTATACTCCAAGGACAAGGAAACCCATGTCAAGAACCTAAACGCAACCCTATAGCGTTTAAGGAAAGAGAAGTTATATGCCAAATTTTCAAAGTGCGAGTTTTGGCTAAGTGAAGTCGCCTTTCTAGGCCATGTAGTATCCGCTGAAGGAATCAAAGTGGACCCCAGTAAGATCAAGGTTATCGTAAAGTGGGAAGCACCAAAGAGCGTTTCAGAAATTAGAAGTTTTCTGGGTCTAGCTAGTTATTATCGGAGATTCGTGGAAGACTATTCTTGGATTGCCGTACCTCTCACCAGTTTGACCAAGAAAGGAGAAAAGTTTGTATGGACGGATAAGTGTGAAAAGAGTTTTCAAACACTGAAGATCAGATTGATATCCGCTCCAATTTTGACTATTCCTATCCCAGGACAGACGTTTACCTTATATACCAATGCGTCGGGATTGGGATTAGGATGTGTGCTTATGCAAGGAGAGCAAGTGATTGCCTATGCCTCGAGACAATTGAAGGTACATGAGAAAAATTACCCCACTCATGATTTGGAGTTAGCGGCAGTAGTACATGCTGTCAAGATATGGAGACACTACCTATACGGAGAGAAATTTCAAATCAAGTCGGACCATAAAAGTCTTACTAATTTATTTAATCAGAAGGAGTTGAATATGGGACAAAGAAGATGGCTGGAACTATTGAAAGACTATGATTGTGATATCCAGTATCATCCAGGAAAAGCGAACGTAGTAGCAGATGCATTGAGCAGAAAAGCAATGATAAAATCTCAAGGAGAAGTTAGCACGACTGCGGCAATGTGCACTACCGGAATGGTATTCAATCACGGCAACGAGCAGTATGTGATAGACACAACGGATGGATCAGCCAACCAAGGGTTTATTCATCGGTTTTCGAATATGTTCGCAGCATTGAAGATTATACCGGATATAGTGGATGAAGTGAAGATAGCGATTAAAGCAGATCCTTATCTGAGAACAGTACACGAAGATATTGAGAAAGGTAGGACTAACCCTGAGTTCACCTTGGATGATGAGAAGGTACTGAAATACAAAGGAAGAATATGTGTACCGGAAACAGAAAGTGTAGACATTAGACACCGACTGATGAAGGAAGCCCACACCACCATCTACTCGGTACATCCTGGAAGTACAAAGATGTATCATGACCTAAAGAAATTATACTGGTGGAGGGGAATGAAAGCAGATCTAGCTAAGTTCGTGTCTCAATGCCAAAATTGTCAGAAAGTAAAGGTTGAACGATAAAGACCCGCAGGACTATTGCAGCTGTTACCGGAACCAGCATGGAAATGGGACTGCATCACTATGGACTTCGTCACAGGGCTACCATTGACTCCTCGAGTAGTAGACGCAGTTTGGGTGATTGTAGACCATCTGACAAAGACAGCTCGTTTCATACCTATACGACCTCAGTATACACTGGAAAGGTTAGCAAAGCTGTATGTGGATAACATTGTTCGCTTACACGGTGTACCAGAAAGCATTGTGTCTGATAGAGATCCACGATTTACTTCTAAATTTTGGGAATGATTGCAAAAGGCTATGGGTACAATGTTGAAGTTCAGTACTGCATTCCACCCACAGACAGATGGACAGTCAGAGCGTACAATTCAGATTCTAGAAGAGATGCTACGAGCATGTGTAATTGATTTCAAGGGATCATGGGATGAAAGGTTACCATTGATCGAGTTCGCTTATAACAATAGCTATCAGGCTACTATACAGATGTCACCTTATGAAGCACTGTATGGCAGAAAGTGTCGAACTCCTTTGTTTTGGAATGAAGTTGGAGAACGTAGTATTGTTGGACCAGAATTTGTTGAAGAGACTTGTCGAGTGGTCGACATTATCAAGGAAAGAGTATGAACAGCTCAGAACCGTCAGAAGCAATATGCGGATACTCGACGAAGAGATCTAGAGTTCGCTGTAGGTGATAAAGTATTTTTGAAGGTATCGCCTATGCGAGGATTGAAAAGGTTCGGACAAAAAGGGAAACTAAGTCCAAGATATGTCGGGCCATATGAAATTCAAGCTAAGCATGGAAAAGTAGCTTATCAGTTAGCACTACCACCATCTATGTCAAGTGTGCATGACATATTTCACATATCCTTATTGAAGAAGTATGTCAAAGACCCAATGCATGTTCTGACAGTGGATTTGCCAGAATTGACTGATGATTTGACATTTGCAGTAACACCAACGGAAATCACTAGTCGAAAGGTTCAACGTCTATGCAACAGAGATATCTACTATGTTAAGGTCACATGGAAAAGTAGAGACATGGAAGAAGTTACATGGGAAGAAGAAAATGCTATGCGGAAGCAATACCCTCACTTATTTGATTCAGAAGGTATGTCCAATTTCGAGGATGAAATTTTTATAAGTTGGGGGGAGTTGTAGGACCCGTGTCAAACTAACCCGGTCTTACCACCTTGAACCAGGTCTACCCATCATGGTCGAGTTAAATGGACCAAGGGCATGAAGGAGAGCGAGATCCCAGGTATCAAATCGACCTAAAAACACTTAAAATAGAGGAAGGGTCGCATACCCAGCCAAACAGGGTCGACCCTCCCAAATCAGAAACTCAGACCCTTAAAATTTGGGAGAGGGTCGGACAGTGTCAGACCATAGGGTCGACGGGATCATCGACCCTCTCATCGACCCTCACTTGCCGCTGAAACTAAAATTAGGAAATTTCCTAATTTTCGTTTGGGATTCTTCCCAAATCTCAATGGGACTATTATAGGACATTCCTACTCTATTTAAAGGATGTCCCTAAGCCACTTTCACTCCTTTTACAACTCTAATTGAATTAAGATAAAGAGAGAAGAAGGAAAAGAGGCAAGGAAGAAGACTTAGCAAAAAGGAGAAGAATTTCCAGAGAAAAATAATCTTCTCAGGTATGGATACTAATTCCATGAGTTTCTACAGACCTTAGGTTAGATATGGTTGAGTGTAGGATTTCGGAGAAACCCAAACCATCCATTCATGGTTAGGTTTTCATGGAAAACCCTAGGATAATGCATGAAAGCCATCTAAGAGGATGAATCATGGTTTCAGACCATGGAGTGAATGTTTAATGGAATGTGGAAGCAAGCTATAGGACCCCAAACACGAAGAATAAATTAAAAAGTGGAAATTGGACTAGAGTACACCGAGGGTCGCACACAGGGTCGATAGACCCATCGACCCTAGGCACCCTGACCATCGACCCTCAGCATTCGAGAAGTTCAGACATAGGGTAGGGTCGATAGACCCATCGACCCTATGTATCCTGAGCATCGACCCTCTGATCGACCCTCAGTTAACAGCATGGTTTTTAAATTCAGAATTAATTCTAATTAAATTCTATCGACTTTGTTAGGTTTGCTAGCATTATAATAACACTGTAGAGGTGATTTTAAAGCTTGAAAAAGTATTTTATAGCAAACTAAGGTGAGGAACCTTAACCCCAAACTAAATTGGTTAATAATAAACTGTTTTCTATTTCTTGAGTCCTATGCTATGCTTGATTCTATGCGAATATGTTTGTAATGTGCATACAGCATGCCATCCAATATTTCTATTACTTGTTCATGCATATTTATTTTATTGTTTATAACATGATGATGATGATGATGATAGGAATAGGCATGTGCTTGTATGTGTGTGGTTGATGTGCTTGATGAGAGCGAGTATCAGGGGAGGTGTGATGAGGACGTCAATAAACGTAACCTTTGGCGGGTCTCAGCACTTTAGCTCTATCTCTAACTCAAGTCTTGTGCATTGGCATCGTTGTATCGCCATTACTTTAGAAGAACTATTATGTCGTAGAGTATCAGGGGAGGTGGTCTCGGTCCTTGTAGTCTCTGACTCTACCGGGGGGCCTTAGCTCTATCTATATGGACATTCTAAGGGATGCTGGGGTGAGGCCTTAGATACACTGTTTGGCATTAGGATTGGTTAGTAGCGAGCCCAATTTGCAAGCCCTCGCTAACAGGGGCTTACGTGTTGGTATAGCATTATATAGCAATAAACGTTAACCTTTGTTGTATAATGTTATGGTAGGGTGGATGGAGACGACGATAAACGTTAACCTTCGGGCGGACTTCCACACCCTGTGTATAGAGGCGGTGTCAATAAACGTTAACCTTTGACCACCCAACTTTTCTGTTGCGCATTGCAAACTATAAACCAGACCAAAGAGATAAATGAATGTGCATGCATATGTAATGTTGCATTGTTTTGGCTACTCACTGAGTCGTGTTGTGTTCTCACCCTTCGACATCGAATATTTTTAGTTGATGATGCAGGTTACACAGTTGAAGACTATATGAATGCTTCTACATACAGGATGGTAGCAGCAATGGACGCTAGAGCTGAAGATGATACACACGATTCCTCTTGCGAGTGCAACTCGTGTGTATTTGACTAGATATTTTTATAGGTTTCTTTATTGGATTTATAAGGCATGTATTTGGTACTTAAATATTTATGTCTCAGTTAAACACAGAATAATTTGCTATTATTTATGGATATCATTTTAGTTCTCAGTTCATTTATTTATAAGACTTCCGCTATTGTGTATTTACTCTGATTATGATGGTGAGTGCATGAAGGTTCAGGTAACACGGGGATAGCCTACTTGAGATCCTGGTTGAACTGTTGGTTATTTAGCGGTTCATCACACCATTCTGAAATGTGCGGAATTGGGGTGTGACAGCTATGGGTGACTTTACCTGGTTTGCCTCTTCACTTGTGGGGGGAAGAATCCCTAAGTGCAATCTGCTCGGTGTTAGGTGTTCCTCTCTACTCAGATAGTATCACAGCCCTGAAAAATTGATGGGTCTTTGCAAGGGTGTGTGTCAAATTTTTAGGTGAGTCTCTTATGTTGGATTCTATTAATATTGAAGATGATATGGGTAATCTTTTTATTCAGCCAGTTAAACATGATTGGAGGCCCCCTCATTGCATATCATGTGGAGTTTTCAAGCACCAGGAAAATGCCTGTAAAATGACACCTAACAATGCTGAAACTATGGAATCAAATGATGTAAAGACTGTTGGAGAGGGAGATGGTCCTTCGGACCTTGTTGAAGCTATAGTTACTGATAATGGTAGGCAGGCTAGAGGCACTGTGGATGCTTCTCATGAGAGAACTGAATCTCGTATTCAGATGGAGCAGGAATGGACTCCATTTCGGTCAAGAAGAAGAGATCCAGAGGGTCTAATGGTGGCATGAAACCGACCCGCATTCTGACCAACATCCCCCCTCCTTTGCGACAGTTTCAGCCTAAAGAATAGGTGTCGAACCCTGGTAAGTCAGCTCCTTCTATTTCAATCACACAAATCCCCTCCCAAAGGTTGAATTTCCATTCTAGCGAAAAATTTTCAAAACCGCCGGCCTGTACCGATTCTGCCATCTGCTCTCCTAACCAATTTGAGAGCCTACCTGCTGGAGTTGTCCAGACTGTGCCCCCCCTGATCCTACTGGCCCCCCTCCTCCTACTGTCCTATCTGTCCAACCGGGTTTAACCAACCCTCCCTCCTCTGCTTGACACACTCCATATCCCTCTAGACGATCCATAATATCCAATCCCAAAGGGTCTAAAGGAATCTCCTCTTCCTTCATCTTGCCTGCTAAGCATTCCATTAAACATTCCATTTCCGCTCGTGACCTTCATTCCACCTTAGGTCCTATAGCCCCTCCTGCATCCAGCTCCGTTTCCCCCATTTCTTTATTTGGTCAGACGTGGTCGGCTACTCGTAAGGGCCCTTCTGAAACCCGTTTTAATGCCTCTTCATATGTAGCTGATGTTCTGTCATCTGAGGTTCGTGGTGATGAAATGATGAAAAGTAGTCCTAACATTGTAGAGGATGAGCATGATCAAGGGCTTGATGATTCGGAGTTCAATGGGGATCATCTCCGGAATAAAGAAACTGCTGTTGTTGGTTTAATAAATGGAGATGAAAGGCTGACGATAACTAGAGATGGAGGAGATGGAAAAACTGAATATTGTGATTTAAGGAAAGAAATCTCTCTAGGGTCTACCTGGGAGGAGAGTATGAGTTCGGAGAGCTCCCCAAGAAGTTAAAATTTTTTCGATGAATATGATTTCTTGGAATATTAGAGGATTAAATGGTACTGCTAAAAAGAAGGCAGTAAGGAGGATTTTGAAGAAATTCAAATCAGGGATGTGTTGCCTATCAGAACCGAAATTGAAAAAATGTAATATCAAGTTCTCCCTCTCTACTATTATCCAGGGATGAGAATATCTGTTTAATGAGCATGACATGGATCCTCCTAGAATCATTGTGTGGTGGGATCCATCTATATACAAAGTGGAAAAAATTCTGGCTGAGAATCAAGTGATCTACTGTAAGGTGAATATGGTAAACTCTAACTTCCATTTTATCTTATCAGCAATTTATGGGTGTAATGATCCTATTAACAGAGTCACCTTGTGGCATAGCCTTGTAAATATTGGTAATTCGGTTTCTATGCCTTGGATTGCATTTGGAGACTTCAATATTGTTAGAAGCAACGAAGAGAAATGTGGTGGTAATGGGGTCAATTTACAGCATACATCAGCTTTCAACGACTGTCTATCCAATTGTAATCTCTATGATTTGAAATGGGCTGGGCATAGGTTCACATGGGTCAATAACCAAGTGGGGGCAAACAGAATAAGGTCTAAGCTTGATCGGGCTCTTGTTAACCTTGAATGGATTGATCAATTCCAAAATTCAGAAGCTAATTTCCTTGATCCCTACATATCTTTCCATAGTCCTATTCTAGTGCAGCTTCGAAAAGAGAAGAATTTTGGACCCAAGCCCTTTAAGTTCATTAATGCTTGGGTGGATAAACCTGATTTTCTTCCTTTGGTTGACAAAGCATGGTCCAAGCCTGTAAGGAATATAATATATCTCCTTTGTCTGCAGTTGCAGCTAGATTGAAAAATGTCAAGAATGCTTTGAAAGAGTGGAACAAGAAGATTGTTGGAAATTTCCATGAAGCAGTCCATATTGCAGATGAGGAGTTGGCAGCTGTCCAATCTCTTTTGTCTTCTAATCCTAATGACAGTAACTTGGCCTATAAAGAAAAAGAGAGTAGATTATCTCTAACAAGAGCTTTGGAAAGTGAAGAAAAATTCCTTAGAAAAAAATCGAGAATCAGCTGGCTTAACCTTGGAGACAAGAACAACAAATTTTTCCAACAAAATATGAAATGTCATCATTATAAGAATTCATATGACAATATCACAGACTCAGAGGGTGTGAGAGTATAAGATCCTAGTATTGTCAAGAAGAAGGTAGAAAAGTATTTTAAAAACTTATTCTCCTCCTCTTGGGGAGGTGATTTTGAAGACTCTGAGTTCCCGAATTGGATGGTGAATAGATCCTTGTCGGCGTCCCAGAAGATAACCATGTTGCAGCTGGTTATAGATGATGAGATCAAAAAGACTATCTTCTCCTTTGATGGCAACAAAGCTCCGGGTCCGGATGGATTCAATGCCACCTTCTACAAACATTCATGGAGTATTATAGGGAAAGAGGTAACTTCTGCTATTAAATGGTTCTTCTCAAACCCTTATATGCCAAGGGATGCAAATAATACCTTCCTATGCTTGATTCCTAAATCAGAGCATCCCCATACTTTTGCTGATTTCAGGCCCATTGCTCTTTGTAATGTTTTATATAAATTTATTGAGAAGATTTTGGCTAACAGAATTCAGATGATCATTCATCCTCTAGTGACTCCTAATCAGTCTGCTTTCATCAAAGATATATGCATTACAGATGACATTCTATTATGTCTTGAAATGGTGAGAGGAATGGAAAGATTTTCATGCCCCCCTTCTGCTGTTCTCAAAGTTGATTTGCATAAAGCTTATGATACCCTTGACAGGAATTATCTCCTATTTGTTTTAAGGAAAATGGGATCCCCTGAGTTGGTGCTAAGATGGATAAGTGCTTGCATTCACCCCTATGTTTTCTGTTCTAGTGAATGGAAGCCCTGCAGGTTACTTCAAGGGGCAAAGAGGTATTCGTCAGGGTGACCCAATCTCTCCATATCTCTTCGCTTTCGCTATCGAGCCATTATCTTGTATGTTAGATGAGGCTTATAGGAGAAGAGTGTTTTATATCCCCCGCAGATGCAAGACTCTATCCATTACTCATCTCTTATTTGCAGATGATCTTATGATTTTTGCAAAAGCTGATCAAGCCTCCATCACTGGTGTTCGCCAGATTCTTCAACAATTTAAGAAATTTTCAGGTCTAAGTATCAACTTCAGGAAGTCTGTTATTCTCATTGGAGCTGTTCAGGATGGCATCAAAAATGAGATTATTGCTCAAAGTGGCTTTGCAGAAGGTGCCTTCCCTATATCCCATCTTGGAATCCCTTTAGGTACTACCAGCCTATCTAGCAGAGATTGTGAGGCCATCATTGATAGGATAAGAAGCAAAATAGAGGGGTGGAAATTCAGTTTCCTTTCTTTTACCGGGTGGATCCAACTCATTTCGTCGGTTTTACAAGGATGCTATTTCTATTGGGCTGGAATATTTGGGATTCCCAAGAAGACGAGTAATGCAATTGAATCTCTCTTCGCAAATTTTTATGGTCAGGTCCGGATCTGAAAAGGAAGATTCACCATATTCGCTGGGCCAAGATCTGTCTCACTAAAGAAGAAGGGGGGCTGGGTATAAGAAGAGTTCAAAACTTGTGTAAAGCAGGAGCTATGAAGCAGCTTTGGAATCTTATATCTAACAAAAAATCTTTATGGGTCCAATGGGCACAAAAAAAATTTCTAAAGAAGGACTCAGTGTGGACAGTCAAGATTTCAAAGAACTACTCTTGGATTTGGAGAAGCCTTCTTAGGCATAGGGATTTATTGAGGCCAAAAGTGGAGTACTATATGGGCTCAGGTGAATCAACATATTTCTGGCTAGACCCATGGATGGAAGGGGAACCCATTGGAATAAAATTCCGAATGCCTCGAATTTTGTAAATGGAGAGATCAAGATGGCTATGGTCAGTGATTACTGGGAGGGGACATATTGGAAGGCTTGCCCTCATAATGATATACAAAGTTTCATGAGTGTTTGAGATGATATGAATAACTTGCTCTGGCATCTGTCTAATACTTTGGATAGAATTTGTTGGGTAAAGGAAAATGGTACCCGAACCGAATTCTCCGTCAAGTAAGGATGGAAGGCAGTGAGGTTGCACAGTCCTAGAGTAACATGGCATAGGGCAATATGGTACCCCTCTAACATTCTGAGACATTCCTTTGTCACTTGGAGGGCTTGCTGGATGCCCTTCCCACTGTAGATCAGCTTCAGATCCGGAACATTTCAATCCCTGCTATGTGCTACCTATGTGAGAATGGTAGTGATTGTATTAGGAACCTTTTTTTTTATTGTGACTTCTCACAGTTCATATGGAGAAAATGCATCTCCAAGTGCAGACAGAGGTGCTTGCGCCCTTCTACGTGTTTAATTGAAGCAGCAAAGATAGCCTCCATCAATTCTAAGAGCAACAATGTATCATCCATTCCAAAAATTACTTTCAATGCTATGATATATCACATATGGAGGGAGCGCAACAAAAGAATTTTTGCAATAATTTCAAAGTCAAAAGAAGTGGTTGCTAAGGAGATTATTAGGGAGGTTAAAGACAAAATTTCCGCTTCAATGTTCATTAAACCAGAAAATCATGTAGAGAGGTTCATTTCTGCGAAGTGGAACATAGATGTTCACTAGGTGTGTATAGGGTCCGATCGGATCGGATTCCAATTTATATTTCACTTGTGCTTTGTTTCGTTGTCTGGTGGGGTAGTGCCCCGTCCTGCTTTGCAGGGTGTTGTATGCTTCTCCTTTTCGGGTCTTAATAAATTTATCTATTTACCCAAAAAAACAAGAAAAGTATAAGAAGAAATTTACAACAAAAAAAAAGTAGAAGTCCACTGGCACACTTCTGAAGGGCGCTGGCGCACTTCTTCATCTTCTTATTCTTCTTTATTCTTCTTCTACTTCTTTCATCATGTCTTTTTTTCCTTTTCTTCTTCAATCTTCTTCCGTCTTCTTCTTTCTTCTTCTTCATTCTTCTTCTTCTTTCTTCATCTCATTCATTTTCTTATTTTTCTTCTTGTTTATTCTTCTTCTATTTTTCACCTTTTGAGACACTATGAGTTACGATCATCTCATGTGTTAGCATCCAAGTTTAATTTTTTGAAAATCTGAGTTGAAGACCCAACTCCTTCTTCCTAGGATTAAGCTACTACTCTCTAGCTCAATCACATTTGGATTCCCTCTGTTTCTAGAAGATGCAGTTGAGCTTGAGTGTAGCGTTTGCATCTCAGTTTGTTAGAATAATAAAATATGGATGCTAACTGCATGAGATGATCGTGAACCATATTATCATAAAATGGTGCAAAATGTGCTCGTGCTCTTTGAATGAAAAAGAAGAAGAAGAATGAATGAATCAGACAGAGGAAAAAGAAGATGAGGAAGAGGAGGAAAGAAGAAGTACGAAGATGAAGAAAGAAGAAGAATGATGAAGAAAGAGGAAGAGAAAGAAGAAAAATAATGAAGAAAAAAGATGAAGAAAAAGAAAGGAAGAATAAGAAGAAGAATGAAGAAGAAGAAGAAGAAGAAGAAGAAGAAGAAGAAGAAGAAGAACGAAGAAGAAAAAGAAAGAAGAAGAACGAAGTAGAAGAAAAAGTTGAAGAAGATGAAGATTGAAAAAATGGCGAAGTAGAATGATGAAAAAGAAGATGAATAAGTAGAATAACACGAATAAAGAAGAATAAAGAAAATAATGAAAAAGTAAAAATAATAACATAGAAGAAGAAGAAGAAGAAGAAGAAGAATGAAGAGGATGAATGTTGAAGAAAATGAAGAATGAAGAAGAAGAATGAAGAAAAGACTGAGAAAGAAGAACACAGAAGAAGAAGAATGAAAAAGACGAATGTAGAAGAAGCAAGATGAACAAAGAAAAAGAATGAAGAAGAAAAAGAAGAAGATGAAGAATGTAGTTGAAAGGAGAAGAAATAAAAAAGAAGAAGAAGAAGAAGAACGAAAAAAGAAAGAAAGAAGAAGTATAAGACGAAATTTACCACAAAAAAAAAATTAAAGGTGTGCTGGCGCACTTCTGAAGGGCACTGGCACATTTCTTCATCTTCTTCTTCTTCTCTATTCTTCTACTACTTCTTCTTTCATCTTGTCTTTTTTTTTCCTTTTCTTCTTCATTCTTCTTCTTTTGTCTTCTTTTTTCCTTTTCTTCTTCTCTCTTCTTCTTCATTCATCTTCTTCTTTCTTCGCCTCATTCATCTTCTTATTTTTCTTCTTGTTCATACTTCTTCTGTTTTTCACCTTTTTGTGACACTATGGGTTACGATCATCTCATGTGTTAGCATCCAAGTTTTATACTTCTGACAATCTGAGTTCAAGACTCAACTCCTCCTCTTAGGATTAAGCTACTGTCTAGCTCAATCGCATTTGGATTCCCTCTGTTTTTAGAAGATGCGGTTGAGCTTGAGTGTAGCATTTGCAACTCAGTTTGTCAGAAGAATAAAATATGGATGCTAACTGCATGAGATGATCGTGAACCGTATTGTCATAAAATGCTACAAAATGTGCTTGTGTTCTTTGAATGTAAAAGGAGAAGAAGAATGAGTGAATCAGATAAAGGAAAAAGAAGATGAGGAAGAGGAGGAAAGAAGAAGAATGAAGATGAAGAAAGAAAAGAATGAAGAAGAAAGAGGAAGAGAAAGAATAAAAAAAGAAGAAAAAAGATGAAGAAAAGGAAAAGGAAGAATAAGAAGAAGAATGAAGAAGAATAAGAAGAAGAAGAACAACAAAAAAGAAAAAGAAAGAAGAAGAAAGAAGTTGAAGAAAAAGTTGAAGAAGATGAAGATTGAAAAATGGCAAAGAAGAATAAAGAAAATGAACAGGAAAAAGTAGAAGAAGACGAATGAAGAAGAATGAAGAAAAGAATGAAAAAGAAGAAAGAAGAACATAGAAGAAGAAGAAGAAAAAGAACGAAGAGGAAGAATGTTGAAGAAGAATGAAGAATGAAGAAGAATAATGAAGAAAAGATTGAGAAAGAAGAACACAGAAGAAGAAGAATGAAGAAGAAGAATTTAGAAGAAGCATGAAGAACAAAGAAAAAGAATGAAGATGAAAAAGAAGAAGATGAAGAATGTAGTTGAAAGAAGATGAAAGGAAAGAAAGAAGAAGAAGAAGTAGAAGAAGAACGAAAAAAGAAAGAAGAAGTATAATAGAAATTTACAAAAAAAAAAAAAAGTGGAAGTGCGCTGCCGCAGTTCTCTAGAGCGCTGGAGCACTTCTTCATCTTCTTCTTCTTCTTTATTCTTCTTCTACTTCTTCTTTCATCATGTCCTTTTTTTCCTTTTCTTCTTCATTCTTGTTCTTCCGTCTTCTTTTTACCTTTTCTTTTTCTTTGTTCTTCTTCATTCTTCTTCTTCTTTCTTCGTCTCATTCATCTTCTTATTTTTCTTCTTGTTCATTTTTCTTCTGTTTTTCATCTTTTTGTGACACTATGGATTATGATCATCTCATGTGTTAGCATCCATGTTTTATTCTTCTGACAATCTCAATTGAAGACCCAACTCCTTCTTCTTAGGATTAAGCTACTTTCTAGCTCAATCGCATTTGGAATCCCTCTGTTTCTAGAAGATGCGGTTGGGCTAGAGTGTAGCGTTTCCAACTCAATTTTTCAGAAGAATAAAATATGGTTGTTAACTGCATGTGATGATCGTGAACCATATTGTCATAAAATGGTGCAATATGTGCTCGTGCACTTTGAATGAAAAAGAAGAAGGCGAATGAATAAATCAGACAGAGGAAAAAGAAGATGAGGAAGTGGAGGAAAGAAGAAAAATGAAGATGAAGAAAGAAGAAGAATGAAGAAGAAAGAGGAAGAAAAAGAAGAAAAAAATGAAGAGAAAAAATGAAGAAGAAGAAAAGGAAGAATAAGAAGAAAAATGAAGAAGAAGAAGAACGAAGTAAAAGAAAAAGTTGAAGAAGATGAAGATTGAAAAATGGCAAAGAAGAATAAAGAAAATGAAGAGGAAAAAGTAGAAGAAGACGAATGAAGAAGAATGAAGAAAAGAATGAAAAAGAAGAAAGAATAACATAGAAGAAGAAGAAGAAAAAGAACGAAGAGGAAGAATGTTGAAGAATAATGAGGAACAAAGAAAAAGAATGAAGAATGAAGAAGAATAATGAAGAAAAGATTGAGAAAGAAGAACACAGAAGAAGAAGAATGAAGAAGAAGAATTTAGAAGAAGCATGAAGAACAAAGAAAAAGAATGAAGATGAAAAAGAAGAAGATGAAGAATGTAGTTGAAAGAAGATGAAAGGAAAGAAAGAAGAAGAAGAAGTAGAAGAAGAACGAAAAAAGAAAGAAGAAGTATAATAGAAATTTACAAAAAACAAAAAAAGTGGAAGTCCGCTGCCGCAGTTCTCTAGAGCGCTGGAGCACTTCTTCATCTTCTTCTTCTTCTTTATTCTTCTTCTACTTCTTCTTTCATCATGTCCTTTTTTTCCTTTTCTTCTTCATTCTTGTTCTTCCGTCTTCTTTTTACCTTTTCTTTTTCTTTGTTCTTTTTCATTCTTCTTCTTCTTTCTTCGTCTCATTCATCTTCTTATTTTTCTTCTTGTTCATTTTTCTTCTGTTTTTCATCTTTTTGTGACACTATGGATTATGATCATCTCATGTGTTAGCATCCAAGTTTTATTCTTCTGACAATCTCAATTGAAGACCCAACTCCTTCTTCTTAGGATTAAGCTACTTTCTAGCTCAATCGCATTTGGAATCCCTCTGTTTCTAGAAGATGCGGTTGGGCTAGAGTGTAGCGTTTCCAACTCAATTTTTCAGAAGAATAAAATATGGTTGTTAACTGCATGTGATGATCGTGAACCATATTGTCATAAAATGGTGCAATATGTGCTCGTGCACTTTGAATGAAAAAGAAGAAGGCGAATGAATAAATCAGACAGAGGAAAAAGAAGATGAGGAAGTGGAGGAAAGAAGAAAAATGAAGATGAAGAAAGAAGAAGAATGAAGAAGAAAGAGGAAGAAAAAGAAGAAAAAAATGAAGAGAAAAAATGAAGAAGAAGAAAAGGAAGAATAAGAAGAAAAATGAAGAAGAAGAAGAACGAAGTAAAAGAAAAAGTTGAAGAAGATGAAGATTGAAAAATGGCAAAGAAGAATGAAGAAAAAGAAGAAGAATAAGTAGAGGAACACGAATGAAGAAGAATGAAGAAAAGAATGAAAAAGTAAAAGAAGAACATAGAATAAGAAGAAGAAGAAGAATGAAGAGGAAGAATGTTGTAGAAGATCGATGATTGAAGAAGATGAATGAAGAAAAGACTGAGAAAGAAGAACACAGAAGAAGAAGAATGAAAAAGACGAATGTAGAAGAAGCTAGATGAACAAAGAAAAAGAATGAAGAAGAAAAAGAAGAAGATGAAGAATGTAGTTGAAAGGAGATGAAATAAAAAAGAAGAAGAAGAAGAAGAACGAAAAAGAAAGCAAGAAGAAGTATAAGACGAAATTTACCACAAAAAAAAATTAAAGGTGTGCTGGCGCACTTCTGAAGGGCACTGGCACATTTCTTCATCTTCTTCTTCTTCTCTATTCTTTTTCTACTTCTTCTTTCATCTTGTCTTTTTTTTTCCTTTTCTTCTTCATTCTTCTTCTTTTGTCTTCTTTTTTCCTTTTCTTCTTCTCTCTTCTTCTTCATTCATCTTCTTCTTTCTTCACCTCATTCATCTTCTTATTTTTCTTCTTGTTCATACTTCTTCTGTTTTTCACCTTTTTGTGACACTATGGGTTACGATCATCTCATGTGTTAGCATCCAAGTTTTATACTTCGGACAATCTGAGTTCAAGACCCAACTCCTCCTTCTTAGGATTAAGCTACTGTCTACCTCAATCGCATTTGGATTCCCTCTGTTTTTAGAAGATGCGGTTGAGCTTGAGTGTAGCGTTTGCAACTCAGTTTGTCAGAAGAATAAAATATGGATGCTAACTGCATGAGATGATCGTGAACCGTATTGTCATAAAATGCTACAAAATGTGCTTGTGTTCTTTGAATGTAAAAGGAGAAGAAGAATGAGTGAATCAGATAAAGGAAAAAGAAGATGAGGAAGAGGAGGAAAGAAGAAGAATGAAGATGAAGAAAGAAAAGAATGAAGAAGAAAGAGGAAGAGAAAGAATAAAAAAAGAAGAAAAAAGATGAAGAAAAGGAAAAGGAAGAATAAGAAGAAGAATGAAGAAGAATAAGAAGAAGAAGAAGAACAAAAAAGAAAAAGAAAGAAGAAGAAAGAAGTTGAAGAAAAAGTTGAAGAAGATGAAGATTGAAAAATGGCAAAGAAGAATAAAGAAAATGAAGAGGAAAAAGTAGAAGAAGACGAATGAAGAAGAATGAAGAAAAGAATGAAAAAGAAGAAAGAATAACATAGAAGAAGAAGAAGAAAAAGAACGAAGAGGAAGAATGTTGAAGAAGAATGAGGAACAAAGAAAAAGAATGAAGAATGAAGAAGAATAATGAAGAAAAGATTGAGAAAGAAGAACACAGAAGAAGAAGAATGAAGAAGAAGAATTTAGAAGGAGCATGAAGAACAAAGAAAAAGAATGAAGATGAAAAAGAAGAAGATGAAGAATGTAGTTGAAAGAAGATGAAAGGAAAGAAAGAAGAAGAAGAAGTAGAAGAAGAACGAAAAAAGAAAGAAGAAGTATAATAGAAATTTACAAAAAAAAAAAAAAAGTGGAAGTCCGCTGCCGCAGTTCTCTAGAGCGCTGGAGCACTTCTTCATCTTCTTCTTCTTCTTTATTCTTCTTCTACTTCTTCTTTCATCATGTCCTTTTTTTCCTTTTCTTCTTCATTCTTGTTCTTCCGTCTTCTTTTTACCTTTTCTTTTTCTTTGTTCTTTTTCATTCTTCTTCTTCTTTCTTCGTCTCATTCATCTTCTTATTTTTCTTCTTGTTCATTTTTCTTCTGTTTTTCATCTTTTTGTGACACTATGGATTATGATCATCTCATGTGTTAGCATCCAAGTTTTATTCTTCTGACAATCTCAATTGAAGACCCAACTCCTTCTTCTTAGGATTAAGCTACTTTCTAGCTCAATCGCATTTGGAATCCCTCTGTTTCTAGAAGATGCGGTTGGGCTAGAGTGTAGCGTTTCCAACTCAATTTTTCAGAAGAATAAAATATGGTTGTTAACTGCATGTGATGATCGTGAACCATATTGTCATAAAATGGTGCAATATGTGCTCGTGCACTTTGAATGAAAAAGAAGAAGGCGAATGAATGAATCAGACAGAGGAGAAAGAAGATGAGGAAGTGGAGGAAAGAAGAAAAATGAAGATGAAGAAAGAAGAAGAATGAAGAAGAAAGAGGAAGAAAAAGAAGAAAAAAATGAAGAGAAAAAATGAAGAAAAAGAAAAGAATAAGAAGAAAAATGAAGAAGAAGAAGAAGAAGAACGAAGAAGAAAAAGAAAGAAGAAGAACGAAGTAAAAGAAAAAGTTGAAGAAGATGAAGATTGAAAAATGGCGAAGAAGAATGAAGAAAAAGAAGAAGAATAAGTAGAGGAACACGAATGAAGAAGAATGAAGAAAAGAATGAAAAAGTAAAAGAAGAACATAGAATAAGAAGAAGAAGAAGAAGAAGAAGAAGAATGAAGAGGAAGAATGTTGTAGAAGATTGATGATTGAAGAAGATGAATGAAGAAAAGACTGAGAAAGTAGAACACAGAAGAAGATGAATGAAAAAGAAGAATGTAGAAGAAGCAAGATGAACAAAGAAAAAGAATGAAGAAGAAAAAGAAGAAGATGAAGAATGTAGTTAAAAGAAGAAGAAAGAAAAAGAAAGAAGAAGAAGAAGAATGAAAAAGAATGAAAGAAGAAGTATAAGATGAAATTTACCACAAAAAAAAAATTAGAGGTGCGCTGGCGCACTTCTGAAGGGCGCTGGCACACTTCTTCATCTTCCTCTTCTTCTCTATTCTTCTTCTACTTCTTCTTTCATATTGTCTTTTTTTTCCTTTTCTTCTTCATTCTTCTCCTTTTGTCTTCTTTTTCCCTTTTCTTCTTCTCTCTTCTTCTTCATTCTTCTTCTTCTTTCTTCGTCTCATTCATCTTCTTATATTTCTTCTTGTTCATACATCTTCTGTTTTTTACCTTTTTGTGACACTATGGGTTAATATCATCTCATGTGTTAGCTTCCAGTTTTATTCTTCTGACAATCTGAGTTGAAGACCCAACACCTTCTTCTTAGGATTAAACTATTGTCTAGCTCAATCGCATTTGGATTCCCTCATTTTTTAAAAGATGCGGTTGAGCTTTAGTGTAGCGTTTGCGACTCAGTTTGTCAGAAGAATAAAATATGGATGCTAACTGCATTAGATGATCGTGAACCGTATTGTCATAAAATGGTACAAAATGTGCTCGTCCTCTTTGAATGTAAAAAGAAGAAGAAGAATGAAAGAATCAGACAGAGGAAAAAGAAGATGAGGAAGAGGAGGAAAGAAGAAGAATGAAGATGAAGAAAGAAGAAGAATGAAGAAGAAAGAGAAAGAGAAAGAAGAAAAAAAAAAGAAAAAAAAAGATGACGAAAAGGAAAAGGAAGATTAAGAAGAAGAATGAAGAAGAAGAAGAAGAAGAAGATGAACGAAAAAGAAAAAGAAAGAAGAAGAAAAAAGTAGAAGAAAAAGTTGAAGAAGATGAAGATTGAAAAATGGCGAAGAAGAATGAAGAAAAAGAAGAAGAAAAAGTAGAAGAAGACGAATGAAGAAGAATGAAGAAAAGAATGAGAAAGAAGAAAGAAGAACATAGAAGAAGAAGAAGAAGAATGAAGAGGAAGAATGTTGAAGAAGAATGAGGAACAAAGAAGAAGAATGAAGAATGAAGAAGAAGAATGAAGAAAAGATTGAGAAAGAAGAACACAGAAGAAGAAGAATGACGAAGAAGAATTTAAAAGAAGCATGAAGAACAATGAAAACGAATGAAGAAGAAAATGAAGAAGATGAAGAATATAGTTGAAAGAAGAAGAAAGTAAAAGAAAGAAGAAGAAGAAGTAGAAGAAGAATGAAAAAGAAAGAGGAAGTATAAGAGGAAATTTACCAAAAAAAAAAAAAGTAGAAGTGCGCCGGAGCACTTCTTCATCTTCTTCTTCTTCTTTATTCTTCTTCTACTTCTTTTTTCATCATGTCCTTTTTTCCATTTTCTTCTTCATTCTTCATCTTCCGTCTTCTTTTTACCTTTTCTTTTTCTTTCTTCTTCTTCATTCTTCTTCTCCTTTCTTCGTCTCATTCATCTTCTTATTTGTCTACTTGTTCATTCTTCTTCTGTTTTTCATCTTTTTGGGACACTATGGATTACGATCATCTCATGTGTTAGCATCCAAGTTTTATTCTTCTGAAAATCTGAGTTGAAGACCCAACTCCTTCTTCTTTGGATTAATCTACTGTCTAACTCAATCGCATTTGGATTCCCTCTGTTTCTAGAAGATGCGATTGCGGTTGAGTGTAGCGTTTGCAACTCAGTTTGTCAGAAGAATAAAATATGGATGCTAACTGCATGAGATGATCGTGAACCATATTGTCAAAAAATGGTGCAAAATGTGCTCGTGCTCTTTGAATGAAAAAGAAGAAGAAGAATGAATGAATCAGAAAGAGGAAAAAGAAGATGAGGAAGAGGAGGAAAGAAGAAGAATGAAGATGAAGAAAGAAGAAGAATGAAGAAGAAAGAGGAAGAGAAAGAAGAAAAAAAAGAAGAAAAAAGATGAAGAAAAAGAAAAGGAAGAAAAAAAAGAAGAATGAAGAAGAAGAACGAAGAAGAAAAAAAAGAAGAAGAACGAGGTAGAGGAAAAAGATGAAGAAGATGATGATTGAAAAATGGCAAAGAAGAACAAAGAAAGAGAAGAAGAATATGTAGAAGAAGACTAATGAAGAAGAATGAAGAAAAAGAATAAAAAATAAGAAATAAGAACATAGACGAAGAAGAAGAAGAATGAATAGGAAGAATGTTGAAGAAGAATGAGGAACAAAGAAGAAGAATGAAGAATGAAGAAGAAGAATGAAGAAAAGAGTGAGAAAGAAGAGCGCAAAAGAAGACGAATGAAGAAGAAGAATGTAGAAAAAGCATGAAGAACAAAGAAAAAGAAAGAAGAAGATGAAGAATGTAGTTTAAAAAAGAAGAAAGAAAAAGAAAGAAGAAGAAGAAGTAGAAGAAGAACAAAAAGGAAAGAAGAAGTATAAGAAGAATGAAAAGGAAAGAATTATAAGAAGAAATTTACCACCAAAAAAAAAAAAAGGAGAAGTGCTCCTGCGCACTTGTTCATCTTCATCTTCTTCTTCTTTATTCTTCTTCTACTTCTTCTTTCATCATGTCCTTTTTTCCTTTTCTTCTTCATTCTTCTTCATCTGTCTTGTTTTTCCCTTTTCTTCTTCTATCTTCTTCTTCATTCTTCTTCTTCTTTCTTCATCTCATTCATCTTCTTATTTTTCTTCTTGTTCATTCGTCTTTTGTTTTTCACTTTTTGTGACACTGTGGGCTACGATCATCTCATGTGTTAGCTTCCATGTTTTTTCTCCTGGAAATCTGAGTTGAAGACCCAACTCCTTCTTCTTAGGATTAAGCTACTCTCTTGCTCAATCGCATTTGGATTCCCTCTGTTTCTAGAAGATGCGGTTGAGCTTGAGTTTAGCATTGGAACCCAGTTTGTCAGAAGAACAAAATATGATCGTGAACCATATTATCATAAAATGGTGCAAAATGTGCTCGTTCTCATTGAATGAAAAAGAAGAAGAAGAAGAATGAATGAATCAGACAGTGGAAAAGAAGATGAGGAAGAGGAGGAAGGAAGAGGCATGAAGATGAAGAAAGAAGAATAATGAAGAAGAAGAAAGAGGAAGAGAAAGAAGAAAAATAATGAAGAAAATATGAAGAAAAAGAAATGGAAGAATAAGAAGAATAATAAAGAAGAAGAAGAAGAAGAAGAAGAAGAAGAACGAAGAAGAAACAGAAAGAAAAAGAATGAAGTAGAAGAAAAAGTCGAAGAAGATGAAGATTGAAAAATGGCGAAGAGGAAAGAAGAAAAAGAAGAAGAATATGGAGAAGAAGACGAATGATAATAATGAAGAAAAGAAGAAAGAAGAACATAGAAGAAGAAGTAGAAGAATGAGGAACAAAGAAGAAGAATGAAGAATGAAGAAGAAGAATGAAGAAGAAGAATGAAGAAAAGATTGAGAAAGAAGAACACAGAAGAAGAAGAATGAAGAAGAAGAATGTAGAAGAAGCATAAGAAACAAAGAAAAAGAATGAAGAAGAAAAAGAAGAAGATGAAGAATGTAGTTGAAAGAAGAAGAAAGAAAAAAAAGAAGAAGAAGAAGTAGAAGAAGAACGAAAAAGAAAGAAGAAGTATAAGAAGAAATCTACCACCAAAAAAAAAAAAATTAGAAGTGCGCTGGCGCACTTCTGAAAGGTGTGGGCGCACTTCTGAAAGGTGCGGGCGCACTTCTTCATCATCTTCTTCTTCTCTATTCTTCTTCTACTTCTTCTTTCATCATGTCCTTTTTTTCCTTTTCTTCTTAATTCTTCTTCTTCCATCTTATTTTCCCTTTTCCTCTTCTTTCTTCTTCTTCATTCTTCTTCTTTTTTCTTCGTCTAATTCATCTTCTTATTTTTCTTCTTCCTTATTCTTCGTCTGTTTTCCACCTTTTTGTGACACTATGGGTTACGATCATCTCATGTGCTAGCATCCAAGTTTTATTCTTCTGACAATCTAAGTTGAAGACACAACTCCTTCTTCTTAGCGTTAAGCTACCCTCTAGCTCAATCGCATTTGGATTCTTGTTTCTAGAAGATGCGGTTGAGCTAGAGTGTAGCGTTTGCAACTCAGTTTGTCAGAAGAATAAAATATGGATGCTAACTGTATGAGATGTTCATGAACCAAATTGTCATAAAAAGGTGCAAAATGTGCTCGTGCTCTTTGAATGAAAAAGAAGAAGAAGAATGAATGAATCAGACAGAGGAAAAAGAAGATGAGGAAGAGGAGGAAAGAAGAAGAATTACGATGAAGAAAGAAGAAGAATGAAGAAGAAAGAGGAAGAGAAAGAAGAAAAATAATGAAGAAAACAGAATAAGAAAAAGAAAAGGAAGAATAAGAAAAAGAATGAAGCAGAAGAAGAAGAAGAAGAAGAAGAAGAACGAAGAATGACGAAGAAAAAGAAAGAAGAATGAAGTAGAAGAAAAAATTGATGAAGATGAAGATTGGAAAATGGCGAAGAAGAATGATGAAAAGGAAGAAGAATAAGTAGAAGAAGACAAGAAGAAAGAAGAACATAGAAGAAGAAGAAGAAAAATGAAGAGGAAGAATGTTGACGAAGAATGAAGAACAAGGGAGAAGAATGAAGAATGAAGAAGAAGAATGAAGAAGAAGTATGAAGAACAAAGAAAAAGAATGAAGAAGGAAAAGAAGAAGATGAAGAATGTAGTTGAAAGAAGAAGAAAGAAAGAGAAAGAAGAAGTATAAGAAGAAGAAAAGACAAAAGAATGAAAAGATGAGGAGAGAGAAGCTCTGCCGGTGACATGGAAAGTTTCCCTGGGTGACAGTTAGACCAGCTCTCTCCCCCTCCCAGTCCCCCCCGTCCCCTGCTCATCCCATGGTTCCCATCCCTCTCAATCTGCTAGAACTGCTTACCATCCTTTCCTTCTACTCCAATCCCTACGAATCAACCCCATTCTCTGAAACCTTGAATCGTTTGTTCATATTCTTTGAGCTTGTTCATCTGTGTTTTGTTTTCTTCTCTTGTGGGTGTCTTCCCCGCTGTAAATCTGGTCCATCATTCCCCAGCCTTTCCAGTTCTGTCATCTTCCCCTTGGTCATTTCCTCGACCGGTGAGTGGCCATGGATTCAGATGGGTATGCTATACCTAAACAGCCATCCGGCCAGAACAATGACCCCTTAAACCTGTCTAACCCGCTGGATTCTCCCCCTATGTTCCTGAACAAATCGGATAACCTTTGTTTGAACCTGGGAAAGGAGGATTTCCCTCCTCTTCATTCCTCTTCTAAACCTAAGCTAAACCAGCAGCAAAACCCTAAATCTAACCAGTGGCATAACCTTTGAGCCATGAACCTAGCCCTCCTAAGAAGTTCCATCTCTGATTCATTCCCCCTGTCATCCGAGATAACCAACCTGTAGGAGTCTATTCTGGGAGCACTGTTGCGGGAGAATTACAGGTCCTGGACAATACCCTAGTGGGTTTTTTCCGAGGAAAAAACCAACCTTCACTTTTGTTAAATCTAGCCTTGTCGAACAATAGAAATTAACAGGTTATGTTGAGGTGCTACAATTGATTCATGGAGGATATGCCTTCAGATTTTCTGATATTGGGGATCGTGACCGAATTCTAGAATGGGGAGTTTTTTTATGTGGGAGGTCAACCTATGTTCCTTAGGTAGTGGGAACGAAGTCTGCACACTGGAGCTGTGCTTGGTCTCAAGAAGGTGCCGCTAAGGGTGACTTTACCAGGTTTGCCTCTTCACTTGTGGGGGGAAGAATCCCTAAGTGCAATCTGCTCAGTGTTAGGTGTTCCTCTCTACTCAGATTGTAAGACCCGTATCAAACTAACCCGGTCTTACTGCCTTGAACCAGGTCTACCCATCATGGTCGAGCCAAATGGATCAAGTACGTGAGGGAGATCGTAATCCCAGGTAATAAACTGACCCAAAAACACTAAAATAAGGGGGAGGGACGCATACCCAGGAAGGTAGGGTCGGACCCCCCCCCAGTATAAAACTCAGACCCTGAGTTTTTAATCGGGGGTCGGACATTTTAGAACCAGGGGTCGACTGGATCTCCGACCCCCTCATCGACCCCAGTCTGCCGACAGAAATCGTAAATTAGGAACTTTCCAAATTTTAATGGGATTCTTTCCTAATCTCTATGGGACTTATTTTGGGAGTTTCTACTCTATAAATAGGATGTCCCTAAGCCTCTTTCACTCTTTTTTGAACCCTAATTGGATTGAGAGAAAGAGAAGAGAAGGATAAGAGAAAGAGAAGAGAAGGAGAAGGAAAGTGGAGAAGAAGATCAAAGAGAAGGCTTCAGAGAAACAAGCCAATTCTCATGTATGGATACTATCTCCATGTAATTCTACAGACCTTAGAATAGATAGTGAAGAGGATGTGATCTAGGAGAAACCTAAATCATACATCCATGGTTAGGTTTTCATGGAAAACTATGGGGGAGATCATAAAAATCATGTAGGTGAATAAACTATGGTTCTAAGCCATAGAACATGTATGTAATGGATTGTAGAAGCAAGCCATAGGACCCTAAACACGAAGGAATGGACTGTAGGATGAAAATTTGACTAAACCCACAGGGGGTCGCACGGGGGGTCGATGGCTAATCGACCATACCAGACCCTAACAATCGACCCCCAGTGTTCGGGAAGTCCAGAATCTGGGTGGTAGCACCCAGGGTCGATGGAAACTCCGACCCTGGCATCGACCCCCAGTTAATAGCATGCTTTTTAAAATCAAAATTAATTCTAATTAAATTCTATCGACTTGGTTAGGTCTTCTAGTGATATAATATTGATATTTAGTTGATTCTTAAAGCTTGAAAGAAGATCTACGATCAAGCAAAGGTGAGGGAACAAGACCTAAATTAATTGGTTAATAATAAACTGTTTTATTCTTGAGTCCAATGCCATGATTGATTCTATGCATGTATGCTTGTTATGTGCATTCAACATGTCATCCAATATTTCTATTATTACTGTTCATGCATATTTAAATTATTGTTATAACAGGATGATGATGATGATGATAGGAATAGGCATTTGAATGTATGTGTGTGGTTGGTGTGCTTGATGCAAACGAGTATCAGGGGGGTGTCATAGGCCGGGCCTCAGTACTCTAGCTCTATCTCTAACTCAAGTCTTGTCCACTGACATCGTCGTATCGCCGTTACCTTAGCAGAACTATTACGTCGTAGTGTATGAGGGGAGGTGGTCTCAAACCGTGTAGTCTCTGACTCTGCCGGGGGGCCTTAGCCCTATCTCTATGGACGTATTGAGGGATGCTGGGGTGAGGCCTTGGATACACTGATTGGCATTAAGATTGGTTAGTTGCGAGCCCTCGCCAGTAGGGGCTTACTTGTTGGTATGGGCAACTGGTACAGCAATAAACGTAACCTTTGCGTGTACATTGTCCATGGTGGGTGCATGTAGGACGACAATAAACGTTACCTTTGGGCGGCTTCACACACTCATGTATAGAGGTGCGGCGTCAATAAACGTAACCTTTGGCCACCTAACCTTTCTATAGCACATTGCAAACTTATTTACCAGACCAAAGATATGAATTGAATGCATTCATATGTTTGTTGCATTGTTTTGTTTGCTCACTGAGCCATGATGTGTGCTCACCCTCTCGACGTCGAATATTTTTAGTTGATGATGCAGGTACTACGGTCGAAGATTGTATGAGTGCTTCGATCTACGTGCGTGTTGCTGTAATGGAAGCTGAAGACTTAGTGGATACACATGACTATTCATGCGAGTGCAACTCATGCGTATTTGATTAGATTTTTATTTAAATTTATAATGGGATGTAATTGATATTCTATTTATTTATGTCCCAATTGATACAATAATAACTTAATATTTTAATTATGATTATTACAGTTAGATTTCTCAGTTCAATTACTATAAGACTTCCACTATTGTGTATTTATTCTGATTATGGTTGTGGATGTGCATGGTTTTATTTTTAATGGACATAGCCTATTAGAGATCCTGGTTGAACCGTTGGTGTATTAGCGGTTCATCACACTGTTCTGAATGGTGCAGAATTGGGGTGTGATAACTTGGTATCAGAGCATCTCAGGCCTTGTCTGTGAAACCGTATATTTCCACAAAAGGTCGTGAACTGAGATAGGATAAAAATTTAAAAGATGTAATAATAACACACCATAAGCATCTATGTTGTTTGAGACAAAATTGAAAGAGAATAATTCATCTATTAAATGAGAAACAAATTTTTATATACAACCAAAGGGAGAACAAACATTTATATATATATGATTAAAGCAGAGTACAGTCCACAGTCCGGACAGCTACTCTGAAGTACAAAAAGAAAGATAAAAGAAATACATCAAGAAGCTGGAGGAGATGGGGGAGGCGGTGCCTCACGGTCTCTATCGTAGTCCTCAGTGTAGACTCTAGTCAACCAAGCTATCTGAGTCTGGGTCGTCTGGAGACTAGCTGTGAGATCAGCCACCCGCTGGTCAGTCATACGCTAAGCATCCCTAAGCTCTCCCACCCGTTGATCCAACATGTGCTGAGCAGCTAGAAACTCTCCCAGCCGCTTGTCCGACACACGCTGAGCAACCAGAAGCTCTCCCACCCGCTGATCAGACAAGCGTTGAGCCTCTAAAAGCTCTCCCATCCTCAAGTCAGACATAAGCTGAGCCTCTCGAATCTCGTGCAAGATCCCCATCATGTCACCAGAAGGAGCATACAAAGGACCAACTGCATGCGAAGTACCAGCTGAAGAAGACGGACCAGCTCTTGTAGTATGAGTAGGTAATGGAGGAGGTATGGCATCTACATCCATGTATTGCCGATCGTCGTCAACCCCATGAACCCCTACTCTAGCGACTGTTGCTGCTGCCTCATAGTCAGCCATCTCCACTCGAGTGCGAGGGCACACCATCGCGTTCCTCTCCTCATCGCTGACCTGGGCATCCCGCATGCCCATCTTGCAAATAGCCTCCCAATCCAGAGGCGATGAGAAGGATTTCTCCTGAATCTTTTCATCCAACAAATCAACCCCCAGGCGGGTAAGCAAGGTAGTGATCATGCGTCCATAAGGAAGGTTACCAATGTGACTGGGAAACGTGACACTGATCATCGTCCGTATGATGATATAGGGAAGGCAGACGGGCTGCCTAGTGCATATGCAGTACAACAGATACTGGGGCAACTGGGAGACCCTCTCGTAATGTCCACTCTGCAGTATCAGATTATGGTGGATGATCTTGCAGTATACCCATGGATCTGAACACAGATAACTCGCTTTCATCTCCATCGATCAGGTCTGATGAGCTAACGATCGATCTCAGCCCTCATCTGTAAAGAAAAGAACTGGGGCTCTCCAGGAGCACAGAACACTAAGGGGACATCATAGGAAATGCCCAACAAGTCGGCCAGCTGTCGATAATCGAATGAAACATCAACCCCTTGATGTAGCTGGTGATCCGAAGCTCACCACCTCTCTCAACATCGTTGTAATCCCCCACCACTTGGAGATTACAATAAAACTGGTGTACCAAGTCAGGACGGGTACAGACGTCATAGGTTATGACAGGAAGCTGTCCCATATTGCCAAAGGCCCCCTCCACATTGAACAAGGCCAAGCTAGCCAAGTCCACTTTGCGGCCTCCCTCTACTTTCTTGCAAGCATAGTGGGCATACTGCATCTCGGCTTCATTTGAACGGAAGCGAAGACGGTCGCGAACCCTAGGTACCTTGGTACGAGCCATAATATCTGCTAATAAGAAAGAAAAACAAATAATGGCTAAGTAAAGAGGAAAAACCCAAAATTTTGACATAATAACGTCGTAAATTGGACCAAAGCCTCACTTTTCACCCATACACGTGGGCAGGAGGACTTACATAGATCCTAAACTATCCTGTGAGACTCATACAGTCGGAAATTTTAGCTAATAATATTGAATTGGAAGAAATTTCAAGAAATTTAAAAATCTCGACAAAATTAGGGCAAAAAGATTAAATTTTGAGTTTCTCGATAACCAACCGATGAAACTCAAATATTTTTGAGGGCTTTTGTTCCTCGAGTCACCAACAACAAAAGCTCCCAATAAAAATTGAATTTTTATGATTGGAAAAAGTTTAATTTGAAAAATACGAGATATACGAGCAAAATCCTAGGTAAATAAACCTAAAAACATGAAAATGTAGAAGACATACCTGTAGCGGAGGTGTAGACGACGAAACAAGAAGTGCAAACCACCAACGGAACGGAGTTGTCACTGTTGCAACTCAGAGGGACGAGACGAGTCGAAACGGAGAAGAAAGAATGGGAAATGGACTTTGAATCGGAACTTAAAAATCTGATTTTTAGTCCGAGGGTCAGAAAATTCGATTAAAACAATCGACCCACCCATCAACCCCCGCATCGACCCTCGGCTCTCGGGAATCTGACAGAGAACCAGGGGTCTCACCTTGGGTCGGACATCCTCTGACCCCCCCCCCATCGACCCCCGGCTCTCGGGAAGAATGGGTGATTTCCCAGGTTTGCATACTGAGGGTCGGACACCCATGGACCCCCACTATCGACCCTGCAGTGAAAACACAGTATTTCGACAGAATGATCTGAAAATTTTGAAATTTACATTTGTTAGTGGTTTTAAAATATGAGAATGAAGTATTTAATGATTGTCTCTCGTGTTCAATGATTTTAGGCAATCCCACTATCAGATTAATTAATGGCGGGACGCAGAGTAACCAGACAGAGCCGTAACTCTATTCCACTACCACCACCTGTGGGGGAGAATAGCTAGACACACCCGAAAACATAGGGGAACACGAACACGGCACCGTCCGTCATGAATGGGTAGACAAATCCTACAAATCTGCCGGCTCCACCTACAGATTTAGCCACAGTCGTAATAAACTTGGCCCAACAGCTGCAGCAAATGCAACAGGCACAAGCTACTATACAAGCTGCCATAGGCATAACTCTTCTAGCTGCACAGACACCTCCAATGCCAACAGGACAGGCAAGCACAGCACCAGGGGGAAGTAACACGATACCCCATGCACCTCAAACTCCCATCATGCAGGCTCCAGTATAAAATCCGGAGATAGCTCAAGGTGGTTATCAATACCAACCACCTATGTATGGAGCCTATGTCCCGCAGCCACTAGACCACTCCAGACTGGTGGAGCGTTTTCTGAAATTAAAGCCCAGAGAATTTAATGGCAAGCCAGTAGATCCTTTATGGCCGGCACACTGGGTTGACGAAATGGAAAGAAACTTTATGATGATGACATTAAATGAAGAAGAAAAAGTATTGTGTGCCACCTTTATGCTGAAAGGAGATGCACACCATTGGTGGAGGTCTACCAGGACATATTTACTTACAAAGCACGCCCAATTGACTTGGGATATTTATAAAGAAGCGTTCTTTGAGAAGTACTTTCTAAGAAGTTTCAGAGATTCTATGCAAAGAGAGTTCCTGAGTTTATATCAGGGGCAGATGACCGTGGATGCGTATCAACAGCGTTATGAAGAGTTGTTCTTCTTTGCACCCACCAGTATGCAAGAGGAAAACACCAAGACCCGGAGGTTCGTCATGGGACTTAGGGGAAGCATCCGCGAGCATGTTCTAGGACATGAAAAGATAATCTATAATGAAGCGGCACAAATTGCTCGAGTTATAGAATCGAGCCAGAAGGGGAGTTATTTAATGCAAAACAGAGGTATAAAAAGGCCAGCTGGAAATTCTTATAACGGAGGGAATAACAAGACATTCAAACCCTTCCGTGCTCAAGGCTTTACCGCTGCAACCAAGACTATTCCCGTAGCTCAAAAGCAATAAAATACAATTACCGAAGGGATAAATTGTTTTAACTGCAACCAAGTGGGATATATAGCAAGGGAATGTCTAAGCCCAAGAAACAACTACATCAAGGACCAGTTTACACGGTTACATCTGAGGATGCTGCCGCATCGCCTGATGTGGTCACAGGTATGACTTAAATTTTTTTAGTTAGTTGTATTACATTGTATGAGCATGTAGACTAAACTAAAACAAATCACAGGTATCGTACCTATTAATGGCATTCCCGCCAGAGTACTCTTTGATTCAGGAGCTACTCATTCCTTTATATATGTGACATTTGGAAAGAAGTTAAATCTACCCCTTAAATCCTTAGACTGCAAACTACTTGTACGATCACCTATGGGATTAGAAGTGGAGTTAGAAAAAGGTTATGGACCATGTCCAGTTATTATTGATGAAAAGACCTTGGATGCAACCTTGATCCAACTTGAGATGGCAGACTTTGACGTCATCTTGGGAATGGACTGGTTAGTTTGGAATTCTGCAAACCTATTGTGTGCTGAAAAGAAGCTGACATTTAATGACAAGGAAGGAGTAGAGTTCAGTTTTTCGAGAACCAAACTTCTCCGTAAACGAAAGCTCATACTCACTGCGCTAAAGGCTAAGAAGTGCCTTGAGAAAGGAGCAGTCAGGTATTTAGTATCTGTGGTCGACCTTACCAAGGAAGCACCACGAATGGAAGATATTGATGTCGTGCGGGACTATCCAGACGTATTTCATGAAGAATTACCAGGATTACCACCCGACCGAGCTATAGAGTTTGTTATAGATCTTATACCTGGAGTCGCACCAGTATCGAAAGCACTTTATCGAATAGCTCCTACTGAACTGAAGGAATTGAAAGTACAACTACAAGAACTGTTGGACAAGGGTTACATTCACCCTAGCATATCACCATGGGGAGCGCCAGTATTATTCGTGAAGAAGAAGGACGGTAGCGTTCGATTGTGTATAGACTACTGTGAACTGAATAAACTGACAACCAAGAATTAGTATCCATTGCCTCGGATCGATGACCTATTCGATCAGTTGCAAGGTGCCAAAGTGTTCTCCAAGATCGATCTTCGGCCAGGCTACCATCAGTTGAAGATTAAAGATGATGATATTCCCAAGACAGCATTCAGGACCAGATATGGACATTATGAATTCTTGGTTATGTCTTTTGGATTGACAAACGCACCAGCAACATTTATGGAACTTATGAACCGGGTTTTCCACGACATGTTGGATACGTCGGTTATTGTATTCATTGATGATATATTGGTCTACTCCAAAGACGAGGAAACTCATATTAAGAATCTAAACGTCGCTCTACAGCGACTACGGAAGGAGAAGCTCTACGCCAAATTTTCAATGTGTGAGTTTTGGCTAAAGGAAGTCGCATTTCTAGGCCACGTGGTATCCGCTGAAGGAATTAAAGTGGATCCCAGCATGATCGAGGCTATTGTAAAGTGGGAAGCACCGAAGAGCGTTGCAGAAATTAGAAGTTCTCTGGGTCTAGCTGGGTATTATTGATGATTTATGGAAGACTATTCCCGAATTGCCGTACCACTTACCAGTTTGACTAAGAAGGGCGAGAAGTTTGTTTGGATGGATAAATGCGAGAAGAGTTTCCAAACCTTGAAGGGCAGATTGATATCAGCTCCGATCTTGACCATCCCGATTTCAGGACAACCATTTATCTTGTACACCAATGCGTCAGGACTGGGATTAGGATGTGCACTTATGCAAGGAGAATAAGTAATTGCTTATGCCTCAAGGCAATTGAAGACACATGAGAAGAACTATCCTACTCATGATTTGGAACTAGCGGCAGTAGTACATGCTGTCAAAATATGGAGACATTATCTGTAGGGGAGAAGTTTCAGATTAAATCAGACCATAAAAGTCTTACTTATCTATTTAATCAGAAGGAGCTGAATATGAGACAAAGAAGATGGCTGGAACTATTGAATGACAATGATTGTGATATCCAGTATCATCCGGGGAAAGCTAATGTAAGACCCGTACTCCATAAACCCAGTCTAAACCTTGGTTTTATGTCGTAGCAGGTCTTCCGATCATCACCGGGCCAGACGGGACGAGCGGATGACAAACAGGTACGAAATCGGACCAAAGACGATCAATCAACATGATTTTATGTTGACTGGTCGATGGTACCGGTCGACCGATCAGCTCTGCGGAGCTGAGTACGGAGATCCAAAAATTTGACTTCTGAGGGTCCCACTTTCCTAAACCCTAATGCCTGAACCTTCCTAATCCTATTAGGGTTACTAAAACCTAATTTTAGACTATAAATACACCCTTAAACCTCCTCAAATCCTTTCCATAGTCTCTCACAAACCCAAGAGAAGAGAAAGAGGTTGGAAAGGAGAAGGAGCTAGGAAGAAGAAGGAGGTGCCGCCATTGCCGTTCGACGACACTCACTTTATGCCAGTCGACGGTAAGTGCTTTAACTATTCTTCTTACCCTATGACTCTAGGATAGTTATAGGGGTGGATCAATACTATGCAAAGTAGGTATTGATCTAAAACCCTAAATTGGATATTAAACCCTAAGTTGCCGTCAAACCCTAGATTCGAGTTTCAAGATGATACACATCGAAATAGGACTTGAATGAGTTGGAGATAACTCTAATTCAAAGCTCAGACATAGAATGGATAGGAGAAACCCTGGAAATCCATAGAGATTGATCGAAGATAGTCAAAAAACCCAAGTATGGTCTTCCGGAGACATACCGGTTGCACACTGTACGACCGGTATGTTGCCACCGGTACCTTCCGGGGGGCTGGTCGGTGGGCACCGGCTGACCATACTGGTCGCCAGTCTTCCCCATAGAGCTGCGACTGGTACATGCCACCAGTCAGCTCTGTGAGGGTATTTTGTAACCTTGTTGGTTTCCGACCAACATGAAACCCTAAGAAAAATATTCTAATGAAACCCTAATAATATTGTAGGACTTTGTGACTTTTTGTTTGGATCTTGCGACGTGGATCAAGCTAACAAACGAGCGTCAGGTAAGGGAAACTGACCTAAACCTTATAATTAATGGACAGTAAATCTTTGTTATTAACACTGAATATATTTGATGTGATGTTTGTGCATATTCACATGCCATCCTTTACTCTCAGTTATTATTATTGTTCATGCATTGATAGGATGTGATTGTTAAGCATGTGATTGTTTTCATTAGTGTGTGGAGTGGGGCATGGGCCTGGGATCATTCCTCACACTGGCACCTTTTGTAGTATTATGTCTTAACATGATTGGTACGGGTTGGGCATCAGGGGAAGGTCGTGGTACGGTGGTCTCCGATGTTGATGCTGGCCTGGCCATGGTTATGTGGCATTGTGGCCTCCGAGGTCGACGCTGGCTTGTCCACGATGCTTTAGCTCTATCTGTATACCGTAGGAAGTTATGTTGGGATTGGGTCTACCTGCGTATTGTTCTACCCTAGTGTGTTAGTTGCGGATAGGGTATCAGGGGGAGGTGAGGTATTGTGGTCTCTAGCCCGGCCTGCACGCTCTAGCTCTATCTCTATGCTGTAGACGGTTGTGCTGGGATAGAGCGTACATTGATGACATATAGGATTGGTTAGTTGCGAGCCCAGTTTACGAGCCCTGGCCAGTAGGGGTTTAGGTAGTGGTATGGGTAGAGCATCAGGGGAGGTACGGGGATATCTTAGCTCTATCTCTATTCCATGATGGGTGCATGTGGGCCGGTGCTGGTGTGATTCCATGCGGTGTCACACACTCGTGTATAGAGGTGCAGGGGCCACCAAACCTTTGTATAGCACATTGCAAACTTAAACTAGACCACAGCATAAAAATGATTGTTACTCATGCATAATATTGTGAAACTGTCTGATTGTCTTACTGAGCTAAGTTGTGAGCTCACCCTTTGTACATACATTGTTTTAGATGCTGATGTAGGTTACTCGGTGGATGATTATGTGAATGCTCCGATGTATGGTGGTGTTGCTGTGTTGGATGTACAGGCAGGAGAGGACGAGCATGACGCTTCATGCGAGTGCCCTTTCTGCGTGTACCTTTGATTGGATTTTTATTTATTTTCATTATTTTCGATTGGATTAAAGAGATGTAATGATATGATATTTTATGTTTGAATTTGAATAATTGGATACTTATTTAATTTATCAATAGATACTCAGTTCATTCTATTTAAAGACTTTCGCTGTATTATTTCTATTCTGATTGTGGTTATGTGCAATGGTTTGTATGAGAGGACACGGTCTATTCGAGATCCTGGTGTGAACCGTTGGTTCAATGACGGTTCACTCACACCATTCTGGTTGGATCAGAATTGGGGTGTGACAACTTCGGGGGCCACCAAACCTTTCTATAGCACATTGCAAACTTAAACCAGACCACAGCATAAAAATGATTGTTACTCTTGTATAATATTGTGAAATTGTCTGATTGTCTTACTGAGCTAAGTTGTGAGCTCACCCTTTGTACATACATTGTTTTAGATGTTGAAGTAGGTTACTCGGTGGACGATTATGTGAACGCTCCGACGTATGGTGGTGTTGCTGCGTTGGATGTACAGGCAGGAGAGGACGAGCATGACGCTTCATGCGAGTGCCCTTTCTGCGTGTACCTTTGATTGGATTTTTATTTATTTTCATTATTTTTTATTGGATTAAAGAGATATAATGATATGATATTTTATGTTTGAATTTGAATAATTGGATACTTATTTAATTTATCAATAGATACTCAGTTCATTCTATTTAAAGACTTCCGCTGTATTATTTATATTCTGATTGTGATTATGTGCAATGGTTTGTATAAGAGGACACGGTCTATTCAAGATCCTGGTGTGAACCGTTGGTTCAATGACGGTTCACTCACACCATTCTGGTTGGATCAGAATTGAGGTGTGACAACTTGGTATCAGAGCCTTTAGGCTCTATCCACAGACCATATTGCACTTAACTAAGTCGATGAACTGAGTTAGGAAAAATTTAAAAATTTTAATACAGACACACCCTAAGCATTGTTTGATACCTGAGACTGATTAAGAAAGAGCATAATATACTATATTAAATATGGGATTTTAATGATACCCATGCACTAGTTAGGAAAAACCATAAAAACTTTCATTAAATAGAAAATGAGTATCAGATAAAATAGTGCTACAGGGTACAGTCCACAAACCGGACAGTTACCCTGTTATATAAACAGTCATAGGAGAGAAAAATAAAAGGGACAGTCATGGGGTATGGGGCCTAGGAGGAAAAGGGTCCGCTATGTCATAGTCTTGCTCGTAAGCGACCCTAAGCCAGTGTACCTGGTCCTGTGTCGCCCGTAGGCTACGAGCCAGACGTCCCAACTCTTGACCCATCTCTCGCTGAGACTCTAGGATGACCCTTTGGGTGTCCCTGATCTCAGTGAACATGCTCAACACCGGGTCTGGAGGGGGATGAGATGGTCAAGCTATAGATGTAGATGGTGGTGCTGCATGTGTTAGCTATGGAGCTGGCACTGGTATACTCTCTGCCCTATCCTCGTCATCATCACTCTCGGCCTCTGCTGCATAGGCCGCATTGGCTGCTGCTGCTGCTGTTGCTGCGGCTGCTACCCTCCCGAGTGGGCGAGGGTGAGCCTCCAACTCGTCGTTGCTAATGGGCAGATTGACCATCTGCATCCTCTGAATGGCATCCCAGTCAATGTCGGATGCCATGGTATCCTTAACAATCACCTCACCTCTCACGCTCACACCTAGGCGACATAGAAGGAAGGTGATGAGACGACCGTCTGGAAGGTTACTGGCCTGATCGGCCAGGGTCGCCTGATGCATGGCCCGGATGATGAGGTAATGGAGAGAGACTCGCTCCCCGGTGCAGACGCAGTAGGTGATGTACTGAGTGAGCTGAGATAACTCACCGTAGTGGCCGCTCTGGGGCACAATGTTGTGCTAGATGATGCGGCTATAAACTCGGGCCAGCGGCTTCAGACTAGCAGCCTTCATAAGAGCCCCAGGATTTAGGATCTGCTCCGCTATCTCTCGGCGTAGGTCCTCGCTCAGATAGCCCTTCACCTTTGGAGGGCAGTACACTAGGTCTCCATCATTGGGTACTCCCAGCAGGTCAGCCAACCGGTGAGTGTCGAAGGAGATAGGGACACCCTTGACGCAGCTGGAGATGCGCAAGTCCCTACCCTGTTTGGGATCGTTGACATCCCCATGAAGCTCCAGGTTAGCATAAAAATGCTTAACCAGGTTGGGACGAGTGGTATCCGTGTAGGAGATTACAGGCACCCACCCAAGCGCATCAAAAGCTGCTCGCACATCGAACCTGTCCAACTGATCCAAGTTAACTCGCCGCCCAGATTCGATGTTTTTGCTATCAAACCAGGGGAAACGAGCTTGTGCCTCCAAGGAACGTAACCAATGCTCGTCGAGTTGTGGAGCTGGTGGCTGAGGAGTGTGCACGCTCGAACCATGAGGACGTTTGCCAAGAGCACGTCGTGGAGCCATTTAAACTGCAAAACAAAAGAAAATAAGAAGAAAATGTAAGATTTTGTCAAAATTTCGGCAGCATAACGACTGTAATTTGGGAAAAAGCCTCGAACTCACCCAAAAACTTGGGGAGGAGGACTTACATAACCCCCACACTCTTCAACAAATCAAACACAGGCGATTACAATAAGAAATTTCAAGAATTTAAGAAAGACCAAGAAATTTCAAAAATTTTGAAAACCTAGGTCAAAAATTGTAAAAATTTGATTTTTCCAAAAACCGTTCAGTGAAACCTCAAATTGGTTGAGGGCTTTTGCTCTTAGGGGTCCCTAAACCCTTTCTAAGCCGAAGGAAAAGAGTTCCTACGGTTGGAATCTCTCAATCAAAGAAAAACCTAGAATTCTACATAAAGACGATATGAAAAAGTTATAAAAACTTGAAAGAGAGGAAAGAGACCTACCTGGAGATGATGTACTAAGATTTAAATGGAAGAAATCCACTTCTAAGGTCACCGGCTGGACTATAGCAACTCGGGATGGCAGAGAGAAATCGCCACCGGAGAGAAGAGAGAAAGAAAAAGTGAGAAAATTCTCACTTTTTGCGATTTTTAAAGCCTTTCTGGGCATACCGGTCGATATACCGATCGACCGGTACCCCAGACTGGCTGCGACCGCTATGTCTCGGTCAGAATGGAATTCTGACCGGCCGACTATACCGGTCGTAGCACTTTCTACATAGTGTCGACCGGTACCCCAGACTGGCTGCGACCGCTATGTCTCGGTCAGAATGGAATTCTGACCGGTCGCAGCACCTTCTACAGAGTGTCGACCGGTACCCCTACAAGGCTGCGACCACTATGTCTCGGTCAGAATTTTCATTCTGACCGGTCGACTATACCAGTCGCACCACTTTCTACAGAATAACGACCGGTATGTTGCGACCGATCAGCTATAAAACAGCCAGAAAAATCATGAAAAATTTGAAAATTTTTGTAGATTTAAATTCTATATTTTGACTGTTTCGCCTTACATTGTTCAAGACTAACACCACTACTATTGTCTTCATTCTCATGTGTTATGTCTTCTTCTTAGATCCAAACAGAATAGTCTGAGATGGTGGGCGGAAACGGTCGTAGGGGTCGAAAGCGTCACCAGGCTAGGATGCACCTCGAGGAAGAAGAACAGGTTGAACCAGGCCATGTTAGAGAGCCAAGCCCGGAAGTTGAGGAAGAACAGGTTCCAAGAGTACCGACAAATTTTCTTGGCCCACCTCATAGGAATTCTGAGACCATTGTTACAAATCTGGTCTATCAAATGCAAGCTCAGCAGAAAGAATTCCTGAGCGAGATATTGAAGATGTTCAGGCCACCGGGTTTTGTTCCCACTGGAGGTACGCCCGAGTCTGGAGGGAATAATACTACACAGCCGACGCATGGTAGTCCAGGGCCGATGGGCCAACCCTAGAATGTACCACCACCGCACTAGTTCCCGTCATCTTCTGCTTATCAGGGAGCATATCCGTATCCACCACCATGGTACAGAATGAATATACAGGGACAATACGATCTGAGTCGGGCGGTAGTTAGATTCCTAAAGCTGAAGCCTTCTTCATTCACAGGTAAGACAGGGAAACCATTGTGGCCAGCACAGTGGATTGCAGAAATGGAGAAGAATTTTCGACTGATGACTTGTTCAGAGGATGAAAAGGTCCTGTTTGCCACTCTTAGGATGAAGGAAGATGCGAATGCTTGGTGGAATTCTACATGGGCATATCTGGAGACGAAGCATACACAGGTGGATTGGGAAGCATTCAAAGTTGCCTTCTTCGATAAATACTTCCCGAAGAGTTTCAGGGATCAGATGGGGAGGGAGTTCCTCAATCTACAGTAGTCTCAGTCGACTGTGGATGCTTACCAGCAGAGGTACGAGGAGTTATTTTTCTTCGCACCAGCAAGTATGCAAGAGGAAGATACCAAGACACGCAGGTTCACCATGGGACTACGTGGAGGCATCAGAGAGCACATATTGGGGCTGGACAAGAAAATTTATAATGAGGTTGTGCAGGTTGCGAGAGTGATATAATCCAGTCAGAGGGACAGCTTCTTTGCACAAAACAGAGGAGTGAAGAGACCCGCTATTGAGAGTTTGGGTGGCGGTAACAATAGACCTTTCCGCCCATACAGGGCTCAGACCGCTACAGTGCCTGCAAGGAACAATACGGCACCACTTGTGCCACAGTTCGCTGGACACAACCCGAACATTAAATGTTTCAAGTGTCAGCAAGTGGGTCATATTACAAAGACCTGCACTCTACCTAGGAAGCAACCTCCCCAGCAAGGAAAAGTATATGCGGTCACTACCAAAGAGGCAGCCGCATCACCTGATGTGGTCACTGGTATGACTCTAACCCTTACTATTTAGCTTACTATTTCATTATGTGTGTGAGCATGTAGAACTAAGGGACAATAAAAATTTTAGGAATTGTAAATGTAGCTGGTATACCTGTCACACCCCAATTCTGATCCAACCAGAATGGTGTGAGTGAACCGTCATTGAACCAACGGTTCACACCAGGATCTCGAATAGGCCGTGTCCACTCATACAAACCATCATACATAACCACAATCAGAATATAAATATACAGCGGAAGACTTTAAATAGAATGAACTGAGTATCTATTGATAACTTAAATAAATATCCCATTATCCAAATTCAAACACATAAAATAATATCCATACATCCATTTAATCCAACCGAAAATAAATAAAAGAAACAAATAAAATCCGATCAAAGGTACACGCAGAAAGGGCACTCGCATGAAGCGTCATGCTCGTCCTCTCCTACTTGCACATCCAGAGCAGCAACACCTCCATACGCCGGAGCGTTCATGTAATCATCAACAGTATAACCTGCATGAACATCTAAAAACAATGTGTACACAAAGGGTGAGCTCACAACACAGCTCAGTAAGACAATCAGACAGTTTCACAATATTATGCATGAGTAACAATCAGTTTTATGTTGTGGTCTGGCTATAAGTTTGCAATGTGCTATAGAAAGGTTTGGTGGCCCCCGCACCTCTATACACGAGTGTGTGGCACCTCATGGTTCACACCCCCATTGGCCCACATGCACCCATCATGGAATAGAGATAGAGCTAAGATACTCACGTACCTCCCCTGATACTCTACCCATACCAGTACCTAAGCCCCTACTGGCCAGGGCTCGCAAACTGGGCTCGCAACTAACCAATCCTATATGCAATCAATGTACGCTCTATCCCAGCACAGCCGTCTACGGCATAGAGATAGAGCTAAGGCATTCCCACACCTCCCCTGATGCCCTATCCACCACTAACTCACTAGGATAGAAATAATACGCAGGTAGACCCTATCCCAACATAACTCCCTATGGCATAGAGATAGAGCTAAAGCATCGTGGACAAGCCAGCGTCGACTCGGAGACCACAGTACCACATAACAGTAGCCGGGACAACATCAATATCGGAGACCACCGTACCATGACCTTCCCCTGGTACCCCACCCGTACCGAGCATGTTAAGACAGAATACTACAAAAGGTGCTAATGTGAAGAGCGATCCCAGGCCCATGCCCCACTCCACACACTAACGAAAACAATCACATGTCTAACAATCACATCCTATCAATGCATGAACAGTAATAATAACTGAAAGTAAAGGATGGCATGTGAATATGCACAAACAAGACATCTCATATAATCAGGTGATTAACAACAATTTACTGCCCATTAATTATTAGGTTTAGGTCAGATTCCCTTACCTGACGCTCGTTCGATAACTTGCTCCACGTCGCAAGATCCAAACGATATGTCACAGAGTCCTACAATATTATTAGGGTCTCATTAGAATATATTGTTTAGGGTTTCATGTTGATCGGAAACCAACAAAGTTACAAAATACCCTCACAGAGCTGACCGGTGGCAACATACCGGTCGCAGCTCTGTGGGAAAGACTGGCGACCGGTATGGTCAGCCGGTCCCCATAGACAACCTCCCGAGGGATAGCGGTCGCAACATACCGGTCGCACTATGTGCAACCGGTATAGTCGACCGGTATGTCTCCGGAAGACCATACATGGGTTTTTCGACTGTTGTCGATCATCCTCCATGGATTTTCAGGGTTTCTCCTATCCATTCTAAGTCTAGGCTTTGAGTTAGAGTTATCCCCAACTCGTTCAAGTCTCATTTCGATGAATATCATCTCGAAACTCAAATCTAAGGTTTGACGGCAACTTAGGGTTTATCGGCCAATTTAGGGTTTTAGATCAATACCTACTTTGCATGGTATTGATCCACCCACACATCAACATAGGATAAGAAGAATGGTTAAAACACTTACCATTGACTAGCGTATCGAAAGCTTCGTCGAGCGGTAATGGCGGCACCTCCTTCTTCTTCCTAGCTCCTTCTCCTTTCCCACCTCTTTCTCTTCTCTAGGGTTTGTGAGAGATAAAGGAAAGGATTTGAGGAGGCTTAAGGGTGTATTTATAGGCTAAAAATAGGGTTTAGTAACCCTACTAGGATTAGGAAACTTCTAGGATTTGAAATCAGGAAAGCGGGACCTGCAGAGAGCAATTTCCAGATTCCCGCACATAGCTGCGCAGGCCATACCAGTCGACCGGTACCAAGACCGGTACCATCGACCGGTCAACTTAAATTGCTGACTATTGGTCATCTTTGGTCCGATTTCATACATGTTTGTCATCCGCTCGTCCCGTCTGGCCCGGTGATGATCGGAAGACCTGTCACGACACAAAACCGAGGTTTAGACCGGGTTTACGGATTGCGGGTCTTACAATACCTGCCAGAGTACTCTTTGACTCTGGAGCCACGCACTCCTTTGTTTCTATTTCCTTTGGAAAGCGAATGGAGTTACCAATCAAGCACTTGAACCCAAGCTTGATAGTTCGCTCTCCGCTAGGAGTCGAAATGGCTTTGACTGAATATTATGGACCATGTACAGTATGTATTGAGGGCCAAGACTTAGAAGCAAGTTTAGTGCTACTCGAGATGGCAGACTTTGATGTCATCTTGGGAATGGATTGGCTAGGCCATCATTCAGCTATCATATTATGTGGTGAAAGGAAGCTTGTGCTTACAGACAAAAAGGGGAAGGAGTATAGCTTCATTGGTACCAAGTTACCTAGGAAGCGGAAGCTGATCCTCTCCACCCTAAAAGCTAAGAGATGCTTAGAGAGAGGGGGAGTGGGGTATCTAGTATCAGTAGTCGACATCACGGCGGAGTCACACAAGATGGAAGATATAGATGTGGTTCGAGAGTTCCCATATGTATTTCCAGAGGAGCTTCCAGGTCTACCATCGGACAGGGCTATAGAGTTTGTAATAGACCTTATGCCAGGTTCGGCGCCGGTGTCTAAAGCACCATACAGGATGGCCCCTACCGAGTTAAAGGAGTTGAAGACCCAATTACAAGAATTATTAGATAAGGGTTTCATACGACCTAGCATTTCACCTTGGGGAGCACCTGTATTATTTGTCAAGAAGAAGGACGGAAGTGTAAGACTATGCATTGACTACCGTGAACTGAACAAGTTGACGATCAAGAATCGGTATCCTTTGCCTAAAATCGATGACCTATTCGATCAATTGCAGGGTGCAAAGGTTTTCTCGAAGATTGATCTCCGATCGGGGTATCACCAACTGAAGATCAAGGCCAGAGATATTCCGAAGACTGCTTTCAGGACAAGGTATGTGCATTATGAGTTTCTAGTTATGTCATTCGGGTTGACCAATGCCCCAGCGTCGTTCATGGAACTGATGAACCGAGTGTTTCATGATATGTTGGATACTTCGGTTATCGTATTCATCGATGACATATTGGTCTACTCAAAGGACATGGAGACTCATACAACACACTTAAGAGCAGCCCTACAACGGCTAAGACAAGAGAAGCTTTATGCTAAGTTCAAGAAGTGCGAGTTTTGGCTGAAGGAAGTGGCTTTCTTGGGCCATGTAGTATCTGAAGACGGTATCAAGGTTGATCCAAGTAAGATAGCTGCTATAGTAGGATGGGAAGCACCAAAATCTGTTACGGAGATTCGTAGTTTCCTTGGGTTGGTTGGTTATTATAGAAGATTCGTGGAAGATAACTCCAGGATCGCTGTTCCACTCACCAGATTGACCAAGAAGGGAGAGAAATTCATATGGACAGATGAGTGTGAGAAGTGCTTTCAGACTTTGAAGTCAAGACTAGTCTCTGCACCTATCTTGACCATCCCAGAACCAAGCGTACCGTTTACTTTATATACGGATGCTTCTGGGTTGGGTATTGGGTGTGTATTGATGCAAGGAGAACAGGTAATTGCTTACGCATCAAGATAGTTAAAGGATCATGAGAAGAACTATCCTACGCATGATTTGGAGCTAGCAACGGTTATACATGCAATCAAAACTTGGAGACACTACTTGTATGGTGAGAAGTTTCAGATCAAGTCAGATCACAAGAGCTTAACTTATCTTTTCACTCAGAAGGATCTGAATATGAGACAGAGGAGATGGCTAGAGTTATTAAAAGGTTATGATTGTGACATCCAGTATCATCCGGGTAAAGCAAATGTTGTGGCTGACGCCTTAAGCAGAAAGTGGGCATCGAAACCTGAGGCAGGACCAAGTACAAATGCTGCATTATGTGCCACAGCCTCAAGTTTAATTGAAGGCGATGAAGAGTATATAATAGAGACTGCAGAAGATCCAGTCGAGCAAGGCTTAATTCATAAGTTCACCATGATGTTCGCAGCTTTGAAGATCTCACCGGATCTAGTTGATGAAGTCAAGGTAGCAATCCTACAAGATCCACATCTCAAGACAGTGCAAGAAGAGACTTTACCTTGGATTCAGACAAGGTACTCAGGTATCGTGGACATTATGTATACCTGAGAGTGAAGACTGCAATATCAGAGATCGAGTTATGACTGAAGCTCATTACACTCCATATTCGGGACATCCAAGAAGTACCAAAAGGTACCATGATTTAAGAAGACTATATTGGTGGAGGGGTATGAAAGCAGATATAGCTCGTTTCGTATTCCAATGTCTGAATTGTCAACAAGTTAAAGTAGAAAGGCAGAGACCCGCAGGTTTACTACAGCCATTACCGGAACCTGCATGGAAGTGGGATTGTATCACCATGGATTTCGTCACTGGCCTACCTTTGACACCAAGGTCAGTAGATGCAGTTTGGGTTATAGTCGACTGACTCACCAAGACAGCTCGATTTATTGCGGTCAGACCTCAGTATACCATGGAGAAACTGGCCAAGTTATATGTTGATAATATAGTCAGACTTCATGGCGATCCAGAGAGTATAGTATCTGACAGAGAACCTCATTTTACATCAAAGTTCTGGGAAGGATTACAGAAAGCTATGGGAATAAAGTTGAAGTTTAGTACAACTTTTCACCCTCAGACGGATGGACAGTCAAAATGAACTATTCAAATTTTAGAAGATATGCTCCGAGCTTGTGCATTAGATTTCAAGGGAGCTTGGGATGAGAAACTATCACTCATCGAGTTCGCTTATAACAACAGCTATCGGGCTACAATTCAGATGGCCCCATATGATGTAAGACCCGTGTCAATCTAACCCGGTCTTACCACCTTGAACCAGGTTTACCCATCATGGTCGAGTCAAATGGACCAAGGGCGTGAAGGAGATCGAGATCCCAGGTATAAAATCGACCCAAAAAATTTAAAATTAAGGGAGGGTCGCACACCCAGCTAAGCAGGGTCGGACCTCCCAAAACAGAAAGTCAGACCCTCGGTTTTGAAGGGAGGGTCGGACAGTTTAAGACCCTAGGGTCGACGGGATCATCGACCCTCAGTTTCTGCCGAATGTAGAAATTAGGAAATTTCTATATTTTTCGATTGGGATTGTTTCCAAATCTCAATGGGACTTATTTAGGATGTTCCTAGTCTATTTAAAGGACGTCCCTAAGCCACTTTCACTCCTTTCAAAACCCTAATCGAATTGAGAGAAAGAGAGGAGAAGGAAAGAGGAAGAAGAAAGGGAAGGAAGAGAAATTAAGCCAAAAGAGAAGAGTTTCAGAAAAAGATTAACCTTCTCAGGTATGGATACTAATTATATGAGTTTCTACAGACCTTAGGGTAGTAATTAATAAGAATGTGATCTCGGAGAAACCCAAACCATTAAGCTATGGTTAGGTTTTCATGGAAAACCATAGGAGGATGCAGGAAAACTATTTAGATGGATTATACATGGTTCTAGACCATGGAATGAATGTTGAATGAATGTAGGAAGCAAGCCATAGGACCCCAAACATGAAGAATGGATTTTAAAGTGGGAATTGGACCAGAGTACACCGAGGGTCGCACCCAGGGTCGATAGGCCATCCGACCCTAGGTGTTTATGACCATCGACCCTCAACATTCGGGAAGTCCAGAAAGAGGGGAGGGTCAATAGACCCATCGACCCTAGCATCGACCCTCAGTTGACAGAATGGTTTTTAAATTCTGAATTAATTCTAATTAAATTTTATCGACTTTGTTAGGTCTTCTAGCAATATAATAACAGTATAAAGGTGATTCTAAAGCTTGGAAAAGTATCTTTTAGCAAGCTAAGGTGAGGAACCTTAACTCCAAACTAAATTGGTTGATAATAAACTGTTTTCTATTTTTGAGTCCTATGCTATGCTTGATTCTATGCGAATATGTTTGTAATGTGCATACAGCATGCCATCCAATATTTCTATTACTTGTTCTTGCATATTTACTTTGTTGTTTATAACATGATGATGATGATGATGATAGGAATAAGCATGTGCTTGTATGTGTGTGGTTGATGTGCTTGATGCGAGCGAGTATCAGGGGGGTGTGATGAGAACGTCAATAAACGTTAACCTTTGGCGGGTCTCAGCACTTTAGCTCTATCTCCAAATCAAGTCTTGTTCATTGGCATCGTCGTATCGCCATTACTTTAGCAGAACTATTATGTCGTAGAGTATCAGGGGAGGTGGTCTCGGTCCTTGTAGTCTCGACTCTACCGGGGGGGGCCTTAGCTCTATCTCTATGGACATTCCGGGGGATCTTTGGGGTGAGGCCTTGGATACACTGTTTGGCATTAGGATTGGTTAGTTGTGAGCCTAGTTTGCAGCCCTCGCCAATAGGGGCTTACGTGTTGGTATGGCACTATATAGCAATAAACGTAACCTTTGTTATATAATGTTCATGATTGGGTGCATGTGAGTTGACGATAAACGTGATCTTCGGATAACGTCACACACTCGTGTATAGAGGCGGAGTCAATAAACGCGACCTTTGGCTACCTCAACCTTTCTATAGCATACTGCAAACTTTAAACCTGACCAAAGATATAAATTGACTTTTTGGATGCATATGTATTGTTGCATTGTTTTGGCTACTCACTGAGCCGTGTTGTGTGCTCACCCCTCGACGTCGAATATTTTTAGTTGATGATGTAGGTTACACAGTTGAAGATTATATGAACGCGTCTGCGTACGGGAATATAGCAGCAATGGACGCTGGAGTTGAAGATGATACACACGACTCCTCTTGCGAGTGCAACTCGTGTGTATTTGATTAGATATTTTTATAGGTTTCTTTCATTGGATTTATAAAGACATGTATTTGGTATTTAAATATTTATGTCTCAGTTGAAAACAAAATAATTTGCTATTAAATTAATGATATCATCTTAGTTGCTCAGTTCATTTTATTATAAATTTTCCGCTAGTATGTATTACTCTGATTATGATTTTGGATGTGTGAAAGTTTGGATAACGCGGGGATAGCCTATTAGAGATCCTAGTTGAACTGTTGGTTTGTTAGCGGTTCATCACACCATTCTGGTTAGACCAAAATTGGGGTGTGACAACTTGGTATCAGAACGTCTCAGGCCTTGCCCGCCGAACTGACACACATTCAAGACCATTGTGAACTGAGATAGGATAAATTAAAAGCTTTAATACAAATACACTATAAGCACAAGTGATGATTGAAACCAAATTAAAAAGAGAATAATGCATCTATTAAAGGGAAAACAAGTTACATACAATGAGTGAGAGAAACAAAACGTATATACATCGCTAAAGCAGAGTACAGTCCACAACCCGGACGGTTACTCGTAGTACAAGGAAAAATAAAAGTACACTCGGGAAGCTGGAGGCGAAGGAGGAGGCGGTGCCTCACGGTCTCCGTCGTAGTCCTCGGTATAGACTCTAGTCAACCAGGCTATCCGGGTGCCGGGTCGTCTGTAGACTAGCCGTGAGACCGACTATCCTCTGATCAGTCGCACGCTGCACCTCTAGGAGCTCTCCCATCCGCGCGTCTGATGCGTGCTAAGCAGCCAACAGCTCATCCATCCTCAAATCAGATCTGCGTTGAGCATCCCTGAGCTCACGCAATATCTCCATCATATCAGAAGGTGGATGCGAAGGACCAGCCTCATGAGAAGGACCGGCCTCAGGTAGGGGGTATCGCGTCGACATCCATATACATTCGATCGTCATCGTCGACCGGATCCCCACGAGCTCTAGCAGCAGCAGCAGCAGCCTCAGCATCAGCCATCTCGATACGAGTGTGAGGGCGCACCATCGGGTTCCTCTCCTCATCGCTAACCTCAACATCTCGCAGACCCATCTTGCAGATAGCCTCCCAATCTAGAGGCGACGAGAAGGTCTTCTCCTGGATTTCCTCATCTACCAGATCCACCCCCAGACGGGTCAATAACACTGTAATCATGCCTCCATAGGGTAGATTACCCCTATGACCGGACAATGTGGCACTAATCATCGTCCGCATGATGATGTAAGGAAGGCAGACCGACTAACGAGTGCAGATGCTGTAGATCAAGAACTGGGTCAGCTGGATAATCTTGCGAGAAGACCCGTGGAGCTGGACGCAAGTAGCAAGCTCTCATCCGCCATCTATCGGGACGGAGCAACCGGTTGTCGATCTTCGCCCTCATCACCATCTCAACAAACTGTGGCTCTCTCGGCGCACAGTACACCATAGGGCCATCATAGGGAATGCCCAACAGATCGGCCAGTTGCCGATAATCAAAAGAAATGTGCACCCCCTTGACATAACTGGTGATGCGCAACTCCTGACCGTGCTCAACGTCGTTGTAATTCCCCACCACCTATAGATTTCAATAGAACTGGCATACCAAGTCTGGACATGTCCACGCGTCGTATGTGATGACAGGGAGCCACCCCATATCACCAAACGCTCCCTCTACATTGAACAAGGCTAGCTCAGCCAAGTTCACCATGCGACCCCCTTCAACCTTCTTACGGGCATAGTCAGCATACTGTGCCTCGGCTTCATTCGAACGGAAGCGAAGTGGATCACGAACCCTAGGTATTTTGGTACGAACCATAGTGTCTGCAAAATAAGAAAGAGGAAGGAAACAAGGAGTTAATAGGATAAAAATCCGAAATTTGATTTAATAACGACGTAAGTTGACCATAAAGCCCCATTTCTCGCCATACAAGTGGGCATAAGAACTTACGTAGGTTAAAACATATCCTACAACCCACATCCAGTAGGAAATTTTAACTGACGATGTCCAATTTGAAGAAATTCAAGAAAAATCAAAAATGTCGACAAATTAGGGCAAAAAGAGAAAATTTCAATTTTCTCGAAGACCAACTGATGAAACTCAGAAATTTTTGTGGGCTTTCGTTCCTCGAGACACCAATAATAAAAGCCCCCAACAAAAATCGAATTTTTACGGTTGGAAAAAGTCTAATTTGAAAAATAGGAGTTAAACGGGCAAAAACCTAGAAAAGAAAACCTAAAAACAGGTAAAAACGGGAAGACATACCTGTAGGGATGACGTGGACGTCGAAACCTGGAGTTAAACCGATCAAAAATAGTAGAGTGGCACTGTAGCAACTCAGAGAGTAGAGACGAGTCGAAACGGAGGAGGAATAGTGAGAAATGACCCAAAATCGGATCTTAAAAATCTGATTTTTGATCCGAGGGTCGGACAATTCGACTGACACCATCGACCCTCGGATCGACCCTCCAATCGACCCTCGGCTCTCGGGAATCTGACAGAAAAATCGAGGGTCGGACTGAGGGTCGGATACCCATCGACCCTCGTATCGACCCTCAGCTGTCGGGAAGAGCAGGTCATTCCCAGGGTCGGATACCAAGGGTCGGACATACCATCGACCCTCACCATCGACCTTACATAGAAAAGATAGTATTTTTTTTCAAAATGAATTGAGGATTTTGAATTTGATATCGATAGCGTGCCTACATGAAGTATAAATGATTTCTCACTGATTTTGATGATTTTCAGGCACCACACATCTCAGAATGAAATATGTCTGGACGTAGAGTGACCCAACAGACCCGAAACACAGTCTCACCACCACCACCCGTGGAGGAGACTAGTCAAGAGAATAACCATGTACCGAAAAATCTAGAACCGATAAACCCTACAAACTTGCCACCTCCACCACCAGAGCTAGCAATAGTGGTGATGAATCTGGCACAAGGGCTGCAGGAGATGCAACACGCGCAGGCTCAGATGCAGGTTTCCATGGGAATAATGATTCAAGCCACTCAGGGTTGCACCCATGCACACGGGGCAAGCCGGTGCAGCACCGGTGGGTAACCACCCAGCTCCTCGGACACCTCGAAGAACCGGCTGCACAGATTCCAGTGTAGGTCCCGGAAGCGGCACGGGCTAATTATCAAGTATCCACCCCATATGTTTGGGGCATATCAAAACCAGATGGATCACTCTCGACCGGTCGAGAGGTTTCAAGATGAAGCCCGGGGAATTTAATGGCAAACCGTCGATCCATTATGGCCAGCCCTAATCGGATAGACGAGATGGAAAGAAATTTTCTTATGATGACTATTACTGAAGAGGAGAAAGTATTGTGTGCCACCTTCATGCTCAAAGACAATGCACATCATTGGTGGAAATCGACCAGGGCCTATCTATTGACTAAGCATGCCCTACTGACTTAGGCTATATATAAAGAAGCTTTCTTTGAGAAATATTTTCCATGAAGCTTCAGAGATTTGATGGAGAAGGAGTTCCTGAGTCTTTATCAGGGATGTCGGTGGATGCGTACCAACAGCGTTATGAAGAGCTGTTTTTCTTCACACCACTGAGTATGCAAGAAGAAGAAACTAAAATCCGTAGGTTTGTCACGGGACTGAGAGGAAGCATCAGGGAACATGTTCTGGGATTAGAAAAGACAATATATAACGAAGCTGTCCAGATCGCTCGAGTAATTGAATCGAGCCAAAAGGTGAGCTATTTCTCCCAGAACCGAAGAATCAAGAGACCAGCTAGAAACACCTACAATGGAGGAAATAATAGGACGTATAAACCTTTCCGTCCTCAGAATTTGGCTACTCCATCGAAGTCTACTTCAGCAGCTCAACCACAGCCAAAGTCAAATTTTGAAGTTCCGAAGTGCTTTAACTGCAATCAACCAGGGCATATGGCAAGAGAGTGCCCAAAACCCAAGAAGCAGTTACATCAAGGATGGGTATATGCTGTTACATCAGAAGACGCTGCCGCATCGCCCGATGTGGTCACAGGTATGACCAAAACTTTTAAGATTTTAATTACATTGATTGAGCATGTAGACTAAGTAAAAACGAATCACAGGTATCGTACCTATCAATGGCATACCCGCCAGAGTACTCTTTGATTCAGGAGCTACTCATTCATTTATATCTGTGTCGTTTGGAAAGAATACCAAATTGCCCATCAAAACATTAGACTACAAATTACTTGTACGATCACCAATGGGGTTAGAAGTGGAACTAGAAAAGGGTTATAGACCATGTCCAGTTCTCATTGGAGAGCAGACCTTAGATGCAACCTTGATACAACTTGAGATGGCAGACTTTGATGTCATCTTGGGAATGGACTGGTTAGCTCGGCATTCTGCAAATTTGCTATGCGCCGAAAAGAAGCTAACATTCAAAGACAAAGAAGGGGCAGAATTCAGTTTCTCGGGAACCAAACTTCCCCGGAGACGCAAGCTCATACTTTCAGCATCAAAGGCTAAGAAGTGTAATGAGAAGGGAGTAGTCGGGTATCTTGTATCAGTGGTCGACCTAGCCAAGGAAGTACCACGAATGGAAGACATTGACGTTGTTCGGGATTACCCAGACGTATTTCCGGAGGAACTACCCGGATTACCACCCGACCATGCTACAGAGTTTGTAATAGACCTGATACCTGGAGCCGCACCCGTATCAAAAGCACCTTATAGAATGGCTCCTACTGAACTGAAGGAATTAAAAGTACAACTACAAGAATTGCTAGACAAGGGTTATATTCGACCCAATATATCTCCATGGGGGGCACCGGTACTGTTCGTGAAAAAGAAGGATGGTAGCGTTCGATTGTGTATCGACTATCGGGAGTTGAACAAACTGACAATCAAGAATCGATATCCACTACCCAGGATCGATGACTTGTTCGATCAGTTGCAAGGAGCGAAAGTATTTTCTAAGATCGATCTTCGATCGGGCTATCATCAGCTGAAGATTAAAGAAGGTGACATTCCGAAGACAACTTTCAGGACAAGATACGGACATTATGAATTCTTAGTAATGTCATTCAGATTAACTAATGCACCGGCGACATTCATGGAAGTTATGAACCGAGTTTTCCACGATATGCTGGATACGTCGGATATAGTATTTATTGATGACATATTGGTATACTCCAAGGACAAGGAAACCCATGTCAAGAACCTAAACTACAGCGTTTAAGGAAAGAGAAGTTATACGCCAAATTTTCAAAGTTGAGTTTTGGCTAAGTGAAGTTGCCTTTCTAGGCCATGTAGTATCCGCAGAAGGAATCAAAGTGGACCCCAGCAAAATTGAGGCTATTGTGAAGTGGGAAGCACCAAAGAGCATTTCAGAAATTAGAAGTTTTCTGGGTCTAGCTGGTTATTATCGAAGATTCGTAGAAGACTATTCTCGGATTGCCGTACCTCTCACCAGCTTGACTAAGAAAGGCGAGAAGTTTGTGTGGACCGACAAATGTGAGAAGAGCTTCCAGACATTGAAGGCCAGATTGATATCTGCCCCGATTTTGACCATTCCCCAGGACAGACATTTACTTTATACACCGATGCATCGGGATTGGGATTAGGATGTGTGCTCATGCAAGGAGAGCAAGTGATTGCTTATGCTTCAAGACAGTTAAAGGTACATGAGAAAAATTATCCCACTCATGATCTGGAGCTAGCGGCAGTAGTATATGCGGTCAAGATATGGAGACATTACCTATACGGGGAGAAATTTCAGATTAAGTCGGACCATAAAAGTCTTACTTATCTATTTAATCAGAAGGAGTTGAATATGAGACAAAGGAGATGGCTGGAACTATTGAAAGACTATGATTGAGATATCCAGTATCATCCGGGAAAAGAGAACGTGGTAGCGGATGCATTGAGCAGAAAACCAATGATAAAATCTCAAGGAGAAGTTAGCACGACTGCAGCAATGTGTACCAACGGAATGGTGTTCAATCACGGCAACGAGCAGTATGTGATAGATACAACAGATGAATCAGCCAACCAAGGGTTTATTCATCGGTTCTCAAATATGTTCGCGGCATTGAAGATTATACCGGATATAGTGGACGAAGTGAAGACAGTTATCAAATCAGATCCTTATCTGAGAACAGTACAAGAAGATATTGAGAAAGGTAGGACCAACCCAGAGTTCACCTTGGATGACGAGAAGGTACTGAAATATAAAGGGAGAATATGTGTACTGAAATAGAAAGTATGGACATTAGACACCGACCGATGAAAGAAGCCCATACCACCATCTATTCGATACATCCCGGAAGTACAAAAATGTATCATGATCCGAAGAAATTATATTGGTGGAGGGGAATGAAAGCGGATGTAGCTAAGTTCGTGTCTCAATGCCTAAATTGTCAGAAAGTAAAAGCTGAACGATAAAGACCCACAGGACTGTTATAGCCATTACCAGAACCAGCGTGGAAATGGGACTGCATCACTATGGACTTCGTCACAGGACTACCATTGATTCCTCGAGTAGTTGACGCAGTTTGGGTGATTGTGGACCGTTTGACTAAAACAGCTCGCTTCATACCGATACGACCCCAATATACACTAGAAAGGTTAGCAAAGCTGTAGGTGGATAATATTGTTCGGTTACATGGTATTCCAGAAAGCATTGTGTCCGATAGAGATCCACGATTTACTTCCAAATTTTGGGAAGGACTGCAAAAGGCTATGGGTACGACATTGAAGTTTAGTATTGTATTCCACCCACAGACCGATGGACAGTCAGAACGTACAATCTAGATTCTAGAAGATATGCTACGAGCATGTATGGCAGGAAGTGTCGAACTCCCTTGTTTTGGAATGAAGTTGGAGAACGTAGTATTGTTGGACCGGAATTTATTGAAGAGACTTGTCGAGTGGTCGACATCATCAAGGAAAGAGTAAGAATAGCTCAGAACCGTCAGAAGCAATATGCAAATACTCGACGAAGGGATCTAGAGTTCGCCGTAGGTGATAAAGTATTTCTGAAGGTATCGCCTATGCGAGGATTGAAGAGGTTCGGATAGAAAGGAAAACTAAGTCCAAGATATGTCGGACCATATGAAATTCTAGCTAAGCATGGAAAAGTGGCTTATCAGTTAGCACTACCACCATCTATGTCAAGTGTGCATGATGTATTTCACATTTCCCTATTGAAGAAGTATGTCAAAGACCCAATGCAAGTCTTGACGGTAGATTTTCTAAAAAAAAGACTGATGATTTGACATTCGAAGTAACACCAACAGAAATCACCAGCCGAAAGGTTCAACGTCTACACAACAGAGATATCTACTATGTTAAGGTCATATGGAAAAGTAGAGACATGGAAGAAATTACATGGGAAGAAGAAAATGCTATGCGGAAATAATACCCACACTTATTTGATTCAAAAGGTACGTACAGTTTCGAGGACAAAATTTTTATAAGTTGGGGGGAGTTGTAAGACCCGTGTCAATTTAACCCGGTCTTACCACCTTGAACCAGGTTTACCCATCATGGTCGAGTCAAATGGACCAAGGGCGTGAAGGAGATCGAGATCCCAGGTATAAAATTGACCCAAAAACATTTAAAATTAGGGGAGGGTCGCACACCCAGCTAAGCAGGGTCGGACCACCCAAAATAGAAAGTCAGACCCTCAGTTTTGAAGGGAGGGTCGGAGAGTTTAAGACGCTAGGGCCGACGGGATCATCGACCCTCCCATCGACCCTCGGTTTCTGCAGAATTTAGAAATTAGGAAATTTCTATATTTTTCAATTAGGATTATTTCCAAATCTCAATGGGACTTATTTAGGATGTTCCTAGTCTATTTAAAGGACGTCCCTAAGCCACTTTCACTCCTTTCACAACCCTAATCAAATTGAGAGAAAGAGAGGAGAAGGAAAGAGGAAGAAGAAAGGGAAAGAAGAGAAATTAAGCCAGAAGAGAAGAGTTTCAGAGAAAGATTAACCTTCTCAGGTATGGATACTAATTCTATGAGTTTCTACAGACCTTAGGGTAGTAATTAATAAGAATGTGATCTCGGAGAAACCCAAACCAATAAGCTATGGTTAGGTTTTCATGGAAAACCATAGGAGGATGCATGAAAACTATTTAGATGGATTATACATGGTTCTAGACCATGGAATTAATGTTGAATGAATGTAGGAAGCAAGCCATAGGACCCCAAACATGAAGAATGGATTTAAAAGTGGGAATTGGACCAGAGTGCACCGAGGGTCGCACCCAGGGTCGATAGACCATCCGACCCTAGGTGTTTATGACCATCGACCCTCAGCGTTCGGGAAGTCCAGAAAGAGGGGAGGGTCGATAGACCCATCGACCCTAGCATCGACCCTAGCATCGACCCTCAGTTAACATAATGGTTTTTAAATTCTGAATTAATTCTAATTAAATTCTATCGACTTTGTTAGGTCTTCTAGCAATATAATAACAGTATAAAGGTGATTTTAAAGCTTGGAAAAGTATCTTTTAGCAAGCTAAGGTGAGGAACCTTAACTCCAAACTAAATTGGTTGATAATAAACTGTTTTCTATTTTTGAGTCCTATGCTATGCTTGATTCTATGCGAATATGTTTGTAATGTGCATACAGCATGCCATCCAATATTTCTATTACTTGTTCATGCATATTTACTTTGTTGTTTATAACATGATGATGATGATGATGATGATAGGAATAGGCATGTGCTTGTATGTGTGTGGTTGATGTGCTTGATGCGAGCGAGTATCAGGGGGGGTGTGATGAGAACGTCAATAAACGTTAACCTTTGGCGGGTCTCAACACTTTAGCTCTATCTCCAACTCAAGTCTTGTGCATTGGCATCGTCGTATTGCCATTACTTTAGCAGAACTATTATGTCGTAGAGTATCAGGGGAGGTGGTCTCGGTCCTTGTAGTCTCTGACTCTACCGGGGGGCCTTAGCTCTATCTCTATGGACATTCTGAGGGATTCTGGGGTGAGGCCTTGGATACACTGTTTGGCATTAGGATTGGTTAGTTGCGAGCCCAGTTTGCAGCCCTCGCCAATAAGGGCTTACGTGTTGGTATGGCACTATATAGCAATAAACGTAACCTTTGTTATATCATGTTCATGATTGGGTGCATGTGAGTTGATGATAAACGTGATCTTCGGTTTACGTCACACACTCGTGTATAGAGGCGGAGTCAATAAACGCGACCTTTGGCTACCTCAACCTTTCTATAGCATACTACAAACTTTATACTGGACCAAAGATATAAATTGACTTTTTGCATGCATATGTATTGTTGCATTGTTTTGGCTACTCACTGAGCCGTGTTGTGTGCTCTCCCCTCGACGTCGAATATTTTTAGTTGATGATGCAGGTTACACAGTTGAAGATTATATGAACGCGTCTACGTACGAGAATATAACAGCAATGGACGCTGGAGCTGAAGATGATACACAACTCCTCTTGCCAGTGCAACTCGTGTGTATTTGATTAGATATTTTTATAGGTTTCTTTCATTGGATTTATAAAGACATGTATTTGGTATTTAAATATTTATGTCTCAGTTGAAAACAAAATAATTTGCTATTAAATTAATGATATCATCTTAGTTTCTCAGTTCATTTTATTATAAATTTTCCGCTAGTATGTATTACTCTGATTATGATTATGGATGTGTGAAAGTTTGGATAACGCGGGGATAGCCTATTAGAGATCCTGGTTGAACCGTTGGATTGTTAGCGGTTAATCACACCATTCTGGTTAGACCAAAATTGGGGTGTGACATATGAAGCACTCTATGGGAAGAAGTGTCGTACACCTCTGTTATGGAACGAGGTGGGAGAAAGAAGAATTGTAGGGCCGGAGTTCGTTAAAGAAACTTGTCAAGTGATTGATTAAATCAAGGAGAGAGTAAAGACAGCTCAAGTTCAACAGAAGCACTATGCGGATAATCGACGTCAAGATCTGAAGTTTGCAATGGGTAACAGTTTTCTTAAAGATATCATCGGTGCGAGGTTTGAAACGGTTTGCTATGAAGGAAAAGCTATGCCCCAGGTATGTGGGACCATACGAGATATTGGCTAGACGGGGTAATGTAGCATATCATTGTTGATGTGTTCCATGTATCATTGTTGAAGATGTATGTCAGAGACTCATCGCACATCTTGACAGCAGATCCCCCAGACTTGACTGAAGACATAACATTTGAAGTGGTGCCTGTGATGCTCTCAAGCCGAAAGGTACAGCAACTTCAAACCAAGGATATTCATTATGTGAAGCTGCATTGGAGAAGCCAAAATGTCGAAGAAATTACTTAGGAAGAGGAGAGCGTAATGAGGAATGAGTATCCTAATCTTTTCGACGATCAAGGCATGTTCAAATTTCGACGCCGAAATTTCTTTTAAAGGTGGGGGAGTTGTGAGGCCTACATGCAAATTTCGGGGATGAAATTTCTTTTAAGGGTGGGGGAATTGTAAGACCCACCCTCCGTAAACCCGGTCTAAACCTTGGTTTTGTGTTGTAGCACGTCTTCCGATCATCACCGGGCCAGACGGGACGAGCGGATGACAAACAGGTATGAAATTGGACCAAAGACGATCAAATCAACAAGATTTTATGTTGACCGGTCGATGGTACCGGTCTTGGTACCGATCGACCGGTCAGCTCTGCGCAGTTGAGTGCGGAGATCTAGAAATTTGACTTCTAGGGGTCCCACTTTCCTAAACCCTAATGCCTGAACCTTCCTAATCCTATTAGGGTTACTAAACCCTAATTTTAGCCTATAAATACACCCTTAAACCTCCTCAAATCCTTTCCATAGTCTCTCACAAACCCAAGAGAAGAGAAAGAGGTTGGAAAGGAGAAGGAGCTAGGAAGAAGAAGGAGGTGCCGCCATTGCCGTTCGACGACGCTCACTTTACGCCAGTCGACGGTAAGTGTTTTAACTATTCTTCTTACCCTATGACTCTAGGATAGTTATAGGGGTGGATCAATACTATGCAAAGTAGGTATTGATCTAAAACCCTAAATTGGATATTAAACCCCAAGTTACCGTCAAACCCTAGATTCGAGTTTCGAGATGATACTCATCGAAATAGGACTTCAATGAGTCGGAGATAACTCTAACTCAAAGCTCAGACTTAGAATTGATAGGAGAAACCCTGGAAATCCATAGAGATTGATCGACGGTAGTCGAAAAACCCAAGTATGGTCTTCCGGAGACATACCGGTCGACTATACTGGTTGCACACTGTGCGGCCGGTATGTTGCCACCGGTACCTTTCGGGGGGCTGGTCTGAGGGGATCAGCTGACCATACCGGTCGCCAGTGTTCCCCACAGAGCTACGACCGGTACATGCCACCGGTAAGCTCTGTGAGGGTATTTTGTAACCTTGTTGGTTTCCGACCAACATGAAACCCTAAGAAAAATATTCTAATGAAACCCTAATAATATTGTAGGACTTTGTGACTTTCTTTTTGGATCTTGCGACGTGGAGCAAGCTAACAAATGAGCGTCTGGTAAGGAAATCTGACCTAAACCTAATAATTAATGGACAGTAAATCTTTGTTATTAACACTGAATATATATGATGCGATGTTTGTGCATATTCACATGCCATCCTTTACTCTCAGTTATTATTATTGTTCATGAATTGATAGGATGTGATTGTTAAGCATGTGATTGTTTTCGTTAGTGTGTGGAGTGGGGCATGGGCCTGGGATCATTCCTCACACTAGCACCTTTTGTAGTATTCTGTCTTAACATGCTTGGTACGGGTGGGGCATCAGGGGAAGGTCGTGGTACGGTGGTCTCCGATGTTGATGCTGGCCTGGCCATGGTTATGTGGCATTGTGGTCTCCGAGGTCGACGCTGGCTTGTCTATGATGCTTTAGCTCTATCTCTATGCCGTAGGGAGTTATGTTGGGATAGGGTCTACCTGCGTATTGTTCTATCTTAGTGTGTTAGTTACGGATAGGGTATCAGGGGGAGGTGAGGTATTGTGGTCTCCAGCCCGGCCTGCACGCTCTAGCTCTATCTCTATGCCGTAGACGGTTGTGCTGGGATAGAGCGTACATTGATGACATATACGATTGGTTAGTTGCGAGCCTTGGCCAGTAGGGGTTTAGGTACTGGTATGGGTAGAGCATCATGGGAGGTACGGGGATATCTTAGCTCTATCTCTATTCCATGATGGCTGCATGTGGGCCGGTGGTGGTGTGATTCCATGCGGTGCCACACACTTGTGTATAGAGGTGCGGGGGCCACCAAACCTTTCTATAGCACATTGCAAATTTAAACCAGACCACAGCAAAAAAATGATTGTTACTCATGCATAATATTGTGAAACTGTCTGATTGTCTTACTGAGCTAAGTTGTGAGCTCACCCTTTGTACGTACATTGTTTTAGATGTTGATGCAGGTTACTCGGTGGACGATTATGTGAACGCTCCGACGTATGGTGGTGTTGCCGCGTTGGATGTACAGGGAGGAGAGGACGTGCATGACGCTTCATGCGAGTGCCCTTTCTGCGTGTACCTTTGATTGGATTTTTATTTATTTTCATTATTTTCGATTGGATTAAAGAGATGTAATGATATGATATTTTATGTTTGAATTTGAATAATTGGATACTTATTTAATTTATCAATAGATACTCAGTTCATTCTATTTAAAGACTTCTGCTGTATTATTTATATTTTGATTGTGGTTATGTGCAATAGTTTGTATGAGAGGACACGGTCTATTCAAGATCCTGGTGTGAACCATTGGTTCAATGACGGTTCACTCACACCATTCTGGTTGGATCAGAATTGGGGTGTGACAGCTAATGTAGTAGCCGATGCGTTGAGTAGAAAGGAAATGATAAAATCTCAGGGAGAGGTTAGCACAACCGCCATTATGTGTACTACCAGAAAGGTATTCAAGCACGGTAATGAGCAGTTTGTGAAAGATGCACCAGATGGATCAGCCAACCAAGGGTTTATTCATCAGTTTTCAAACATGTTCGCCGCATTGAAGATTATGCCGGATGTAATTGATGAAGTAAAGACAGCTATGAAATCAGACCCTTACCTAAGAATGGTACAAGAAGACATCGAAAAAGGTAGGACAAACCCTGAGTTCACCTTGGACGAAGAAAAGGTATTGAAGTACAAAGGAAGAATATGTGTACCCGAAACAGAAAGCTTGGACGTTAGACACTGATTGATGAAAGAAGCCCATACCACCATCTATTCGATACATCCTGGAAGTACAAAAATGTATCATGATCTAAAGAAATTATATTGGTTGAGAGGAATGAAAGCAGATGTGGCTAAGTTCGTGTCTCAATGCCTAAATTGTCAGAAAGTAAAGGCTGAACGACAAAGACTGGCAGGACTGTTACAGCCGTTGTCGGAACCAGCATGGAAATGGGACTGCATCACTATGGACTTCATCATAGGGCTACCATTGACTCCTCGAGTAGTTGACGCAGTTTGGGTGATTGTAGGCCGCCTGACTAAAATAGCTCGCTTTATACCTATACGACCTCAGTATACACTGGAGAGGTTAGCTAAGCTGTATATGGATAACATTGTGCGATTACACGGTGTACCTAAAAATATTGTGTCCGATAGAGATCCACGATTTACTTCAAAGTTTTGGGATGGATTGCAAAAGGCTATGGGTACAACATTGAAGTTTAGTACCGCATTCCATCCGCAGAGAGACGGACAGTCAGAGCGTACAATTCAGATTCTAGAAGATATGCTTCGAGCATGTGTAATTGATTTTAAAGGATCATGGGATGAAAAGTTACCACTGATTGAGTTCCCTTATAATAATAACTATCAGTCTACTATACAGATGTCACCCTATGAAGCACTGTATGTCAGAAAGTGTCGAACTCCTTGGTTTTGTAATGAAGTTGGGGAACGTAGTATTGTTGGACCAGAATTTGTTGAAGAGACTTGTCGAGTGGTCGACATTATCAAAGAAAGAGTGAGAACAGATCAAAATCGTCAGAAGCAATATGCAGATACCCAACACCGAGACCTTGAATTCATCGTGGGTGTTAAAGTATTCTTAAAAGTATCGCCTATGCGAGGATTGAAATGGTTCGGACAGAAGGGGAAATTAAGTCCAAGATATGTCGGGCCATATGAGATTCTAACTAAGCGTGGAAAAGTGGTGTACCAGTTAGCACTACCACCATCTATGTCAAGTGTCCATGACATATTTCATATTCCCTTATTGAAGAAGTATGGCAAGGATCCAACGCACGTTTTGACAGTAGATCTACCTGATTTGACTGATGATTTGACATTTAAAGTAACACCAACTGAAATCACTAATCAGAAGGTTCAATGACTATGCAACCGTGATATCTATTATGTTAAGGTCACCTGGTGAAGTAGAGATATGGAAGAACTCACATGGGAAGAAGAGAATGCTATGCGAAAGCAATATCCTCATTTATTTGATTCGGAAGGTATGTACAATTTCGAAGACAAAATTTTTATAAGTAGGGGGGAGTTGTAAGACCCATATCAAACTAACCCAGTCTTACCACCTTGAACCAGGTCTACCCATCATGGTCGAGCCAAATGGATCAAGTACGTGAGGGAGATCGTGATCCCAGGTATTAAACTGACCCAAAAATACTAAAATAAGGGGGAGGGTCCCATACCCAGAAAGGTAGGGTCAGACCCCCCCAGTATAAAAGTCAGACCCTGAGTTTTTAACCTGGGGTCGGACATTTTAGAACCAAGGGGCGACGGTATCTCTGACCCCCTCATCAACCCCCAGTCTGTATACAAAAATCATGAATTAGGAACTTTCCAAATTTCAATGGGATTCTTTCCTAATCTCAATGAGACTTATTTTGGGAGTTTCTACTCTATAAATAGGATGTCCCTAAGCCTCTTTCACTCCTTTTAAAACCCTAATTGGATTGAGAGAAAGAGAAGAGAAGGACAAGAGAAAGAGAAGAGAAGGAAAGTGGAGAAGAAGATCAAAGAGAAGGCTTCAGAGAAACAAGCCTAATTCTCAGGTATCGATACTATCTCCATGTAATTGTACAGACCTTAGAATAGATAGTGAAGAGGATGTGATCTAGGAGAAACCTAAATCATCCATCCATGGTTAGGTTTTCATGGAAAACCATGGGGGAGATCATAAAAACCATGTAGGTAATAAACTATGGTTCTAAGCCATAGAACATGTATGTAATGGATTGTAGAAGCAAGCCATAGGACCCAAACACGAAGGAATGTACTGTAGGATGAAAATTTGACTAAACCCACAGGGGGTCGCACGGGGGGTCGATGGCCAATCGACCCTACCAAACCCAAACAATCGACCCCCAGTGTTCGGGAAGTCCTGAATCTGGGTGGTAGCACCCACGGTCGATGGAACCTCCGACCCTAGCATCGACCCCCAGTTAACAACATGCTTTTTAAAATCAGAATTAATTCTAATTCAATTTTTTTGACTTGATTAGGTTTTCTAGTGATATAATATTGATATTTAGTTGATTCTTAAAGCTTGAAAGAGGCTCTACGATCAAGCAAAAGGTGAGGGAACAAGACCTAAACTAATTGGTTAATAATAAACTATTTTATTCTTGAATCCAATGCCATGATTGATTCTATGCGTGTATGCTTGTTATGTGCATTCAACATGTCATCCAATATTTCTATTATTACTTTTCATGCATATTTAAATTATTGTTATAACAGGATGATGATGATGATGATAGGAATAGGCATGTGAATGTATGTGTGTGGTTGGTATGCTTGATGCGAGCGAGTATCAGGGGGGTGTCATATGCCGGGCCTCAGCACTCTAGCTCTACCTCTAACTCAAGTCTTGTCCACTGACATCGTCGTATCGCCATTACCTTAGCAGAACTATTACGTCGTAGTGTATGAGGGGAGGTGGTCTCAGACTGTGTAGTCTCTGACTCTGCCGGGAGGCCTTAGCCCTATCTCTATGGACGTGTTGAGGGATGCTGGGGTGAGGCCTTGGATACAATGATTGGCATTAGGATTGGTTAGTTGCGAGCCCTCGCCAGCAGGGGCTTACGTGTTGGTATGGGAAACTGGTATAGAAATAAACGTAACATTTGCATGTACATTGTCCATGGTGGGTACATGTGGGACGACAATAAACGTTACCTTCGGGCGACTTCACACACTCGTGTATAAAGGTGCGGCGTCAATAAACGTAACCTTTGGCCACCTAACCTTTCTATAGCACATTGCAAACTTATTTACTAGACCAAAGATATAAATTGAATGCATCCATATGTTTGTTGCATTGTTTTGTTTGCTCACTGAGCTATGATGTGTGCCCACCCTCTCGACGTCGAATATTTTTAGTTGATGATGCTGGTACTACGGTCGAAGATTTTATGAGTGCTCTGGTGTACGCGCGTGTTGCTGCAATGGAAGCCGAAGACTTAGTGGATATGCATGACTCTTCATGCGAGTACAACTCATGCGTATTCGATTAGATTTTTATTTGAATTTATAAAGGGATGTAATTGATATTTTATTTATTTATGTCTCAGTTGATACAACAATAACTTAATATTTTAATTATGATTATTACAGTTGGATTTCTCAGTTCATTTACTATAAGACTTCCGCTATTGTATATTTATTCTAATTATGGTTGTAGATGTGCATGATTTTATTTTTAATGGACATAGCCTATTAGAGATATTGGTTGAACCATTGGTGTATTAGCAGTTCATCACACTGTTCTGAATGGTGCAGAATTAGGGTGTGACACAGATAGTACCACAGCCCTGAAAAATCAATGGGTCTTTGCAAGGGTGTGTGTCGAATTTTCAGGTGAGTCTCCTATGTTGGATTCTATTAATATTGAAGATGATATGGGTAATCTTTTTATTCAGCCAATTAAATATGATTAGAGGCCCCCTCATTGCATATCCTGTGGAGTTTTCGGGCACCAGGAAATGCCTGTAAAATTTCACCTAACAATGCTGAAACTATGGAATCAAATGATGTGAAGACTGTTGGAGAGGGAGATGGTCCTTCGGACCTTGTTGAAGCTACAGTTACTGATAATGGTAGGCAGGCTAGAGGCACAGTAGATGCTTCTCATGAGAGAACTGAATCTCGTATTCAGATGGAGCAGGAATGGACTCCATTTCGGGTCAAGAAGAAGAGATCCGGAGGGTCTAATGGTGGGCTGAAACCGACCCGCATTCTTACCAACATCCCCCCTACTTTGCGATAGTTTCAGCCTAAAGAACAGGTGACGAACCCTGGTAAGTCAGCTCCTTCTATTTCAATCACACAAATCCCCTCCCAAAGGTTGAATTTCCATTCTAGTGAAAAATTTTCAAAACCGCTTGCCTGTACCGATTCTGCCATCTGCTCTCCTAACCAATTTGAGAGCCTGGCAGCTGGAGTTGTCCAGACTATCCCCCCTGCTCCTACTGGCCCCCCTGCTCCTACTGTCCTTTCTGTCCATCCGGGTTTGACCAACCCTCCCTCCTCTACTGGACACACTCCATATCCCACTAGACGATCCTTAATATCCAATCCCAAAGGGTCTAAAGGATTCTCCTCTTCCTTCATCTTGCCTGCTAAGCATTCCATTAAACATTCCATTTCTGCCCGTGACCTTCATTCCACCTTAGGTCCTATAACCCCTCTGGCATCCAGCTCCGTTTCCCCCATTTTGTTATTTGGTCAGATGTGGTCTGCTACTCGTAAGGGCCCTTCTGAAACCCTTTTTAATGCTTCTTCATATGTAGCTGATGTTTTGTCGTCCGAGGTTCGTGGTGATGAAATGATGAAAAGTAGTCCTAACATTGTAGAGGATGAGCATGATCAAGGGCTTGATGATTCGGAGTTCAATGGGGATCATCTCCGGAATAATGAAACTGTTGTTGATGGTTTAATAAATGGAGATGAAAGGCTGATGGTGACTGGAGATGAAGGAGATGGAAAAACTGAATATTGTGATTTAAGGAAAGAAATCTCTCTAGGGTCTACCTGGGAGGAGAGTATGAGTTCGGAGAGCTCCCCAAGAAGTTAAATTTTTTTCGATGAATATGATTTCTTGGAATATTAGAGGATTAAATGGTACTGCTAAAAAGAATGCAGTAAGGAGGATTTTTAAGAAATTCAAATCAGGGATGTGTTGCCTATCAGAGCCGAAATTGAAAAAAATATAATATCAAGTTCTCCCTCTCTACTATTATGCAGGGATGGGAATGTCTGTTTAATGAGCATGACATGGACCCTCCTAGAATCATTGTGTGGTGGGATCCATCAATATACAAAGTGGAAAAAATTCTGGCTAAGAATCAAGTGATCTACTGTAAGGTGAATATGGTAAACTCTAACTTCCATTTTATCTTATCAGCAGTTTATGGGTGTAATGATCCTATTAACAGAGTCACCTTGTGGCATAGCCTTGTAAATTTTGGTCATTCGGTTTCTATGCCTTGGATTGCATTTGGAGACTTCAATATTGTTAGAAGCAACGAAGAGAAAAGTGGTGGTAATGGGGTCAATTTACAGCATACATCAGCTTTCAACGACTGTCTATCCAATTGTAATCTCTATGATTTGAAATGGGCTGGGCATAGGTTCACATGGACCAATAACCAAGTGGGGGCAAACAGAATATGGTGTAAGCTTGATCGGGCTCTTATTAACCATGAATGGATTGATCAATTCCAAAATTCAGAAACTAATTTCCTTGATCCGTACATATCTGACCATAGTCCTATTCTGGTGCAGCTTCGAAAAGAGAAGAATTTTGGAGCCAAGCCCTTTAAGTTCATTAATGCTTGGGTGGATAAACCTGATTTTCTTCCTTTGGTTGACAAAGCATGGTCCAAGCCTGTAAGGAATATAATATATCTCCTTTGTCTGTAGTTGCAGCTAGATTGAAAAATGTCAAGAATGCTTTGAAAGAGTGGAACAAGAAGATTGTTGGAGATTTCCATGAAGCAGTCCATATTGCAGAAGAGGAGTTGGCAGCTTTCCAATCTCTTATGTCTTCTAATCCTAATGACAGTAACTTGGCCTATAAAGAAAAAGAGAGTAGATTATCTCTAACAAGAACTTTGGAAAGTGAAGAAAAATTCCTTAGACAAAAATCGAGAATCAGCTGGCTTAACCTTGGAGACAAGAACAACAAATTTTTCCACCATAGTATGAGATGTCATCATTATCGAAATTCATATGACAATATCACAGACTCAGAGGGTGTGAGAGTAGAAGATCCTAGTCTTGTCAAGAAGGAGGCAGAAAAGTATTTTAAAAACTTATTCTCCTCCTCTTGGGGAGGTGATTTTAAAGACTCTGAGTTCCAGAATTGGATGGTGAATAGATCCTTGTCGGAGTCCCAGAAGATAACCATGCTTCATCCAGTTATAGATGATGAGATCAAAAAGACTGTCTTCTCCTTTGATGGCAACAAAGCTCCGGGTCCGGATGGATTCAATGCCACCTTCTACAAACATTCATGATGTATTGTAGGGAAAGAGGTAACTTCTGCTATTAAATGGTTCTTCTCAAACCCTTATATGCCTAGGGATGCAAATAATACCTTCCTATGCTTGATTCCTAAATCAGAGCGTCCCCATACTTTTGCTGATTTCAGGCCCATTGCTCTTTGTAATGTTTTATATAAATTTATAGCAAAGATTTTGGCTAACTGAATTCAGATGATCATTCAGCCTCTGGTGGCTCCTAATCAGTCTGCTTTCATCAAAGATAGATGCATTACAGATAACATTCTATTATGTCTTGAAATGGTGAGAGGAATGGAAAGATCTTCATGCCCCCCTTCTGCTGTTCTCAAAGTTGATTTGCATAAAGCTTATGATACCCTTGATAGGAATTTTCTCCTATTTGTTTTAAGGAAAATGGGATTCCCTTAGTTGGTGCTAAGATGGATAAGTGCTTGCAATCATACCCCTATGTTTTTTGTTTTAATGAATGGAAGCCCTGCAGGTTACTTCAAGGGGCAAAGAGGTATTCGTTAGGGTGACCCAATCTCTCCATATCTCTTCGCTCTGGCTATGGAGCCATTATCTTGTATGTTGGATGAGGCTTATAGGAGAAGAGTGTTTTATATACCCCACAAATGCAAATCTCTATCCATTACTCATCTCTTATTTGGAGATGATCTTATGATTTTTGCAAAAGCTGATCAAGTCTCCATCACTGGTGTTCTCCAGATTCTTCAACAATTTATGAAATTTTCAGGTCTAAGTATCAACTTCAGGAAGTCTGTTATTCTCATTGGAGGTGTTCAGGATGGCATCTATAATGAGATTATTGCTCAAAATGGCTTTCCAGAAGGTGCCTTCCCTATATCCAATCTTGGAATCCCTTTGGGTACTACTAGCCTATCTAGCAGAGATTGTGAGGCCATCATTGATAGGATAAGAAGCAAAATAGAGGGGTGGAAATTCAGATTCCTTTCTTTTGCAGGGTGGATCCAACTCATTTCTTTGGTTTTACAAGGATGCTATTTCTATTGGGCTGGAATATTTGGGATTCCCAAGAAGAAGAGTAATGCAATTGAATCTCTCTTTACAAATTTTTTATGGTCAGGACCGGATCTGAAAAGGAAGATTGACCATATTAGCTGGGCCAAGATCTGTCTCACTAAAGAAGAAGGGGGGCTAGGTATAAGAAGAGTTCAAGACATGTGTAAAGCAGGAGCTATGAAGCAGCATTGGAATCTTATATCCAACAAAAAATCTTTATGGGTCCAATGGGCATGGAAAAATTTTCTAAAGAAGGACTCAGTGTGGACAGTCAAGATTTCAAAGAACTACTCTTGGATTTGGAGAAGCCTTCTTAGGCATAGGGATTTATTAAGGCCAAAAGTGGAGTACTATATGGGCTCAGGTGAATCAACATACTTCTGGCTAGACCCATGGATGGAAGGAGAACCCATTTGGAATAAAATTCTGAATGCCTCGAATTTTGTAAATGGAGAGAACAAGATGGCTATGGTCAGTTATTACTGGGAGGGGACAAATTGGAAGGCTTGCCCTCATAATGCTATACAATGTTTCAGGAGTGTTTGGGATGATATGAATAACTTGCTTTGTCATCCGTCTAATACTTTGGATAGAATTCTTTGGGTAACGGAAAATGGTACCCAAACCGAATTCTCCGTCAAGGAAAGATAGAAGGCAGTGAGGTTGCACAGTCCTAGAGTAACATGGCCTAGGTCAATATGGTACCCCTCTAATATTCTGAGACATTCCTTTGTCACTTGGAGGGCTTGTCTAGATGCCCTTCCCACTACAGATCAGCTTCAGATTCAAACCATTTCAATCCCTGCTATGTGCCGCCTATGTGAGAATGGTAGTGATTGTATTAGGCACCTTTTTTTTATTGCGACTTCTCACAGTTCATATGGAGAAAATGCATCTCCAAGTGCAGACAGAGGTGCTCGCACCCTTCTACGTGTTTAATTGAAGCAGCAAAGATAGCCTCCATCCATTCTAAGAGCAACAGTGTATCATCCATTCCAAAAATTACTTTCAATGCTATGTTATATCACATATGGAGGGAGCGCAACACAAGAATTTTTTCAAGAATTTCAAAGTCAAAAAAAGTGGTTGCTAACGAGATCATTAGGGAGGTTGAAAACAAAATTTCCACATCAATGTTCATTAAACCAGCAAATCATGTAGAGAGGTTCATTTCTGTGAAATGGAACATAGATGTTCACTAGGTGTGTATAGGGTCCGATCGGATCGGATTCCAATTTGTATTTTACTTGTGCTTTGTTTCGTTGTCTGGTGGGGTAGTGCCCCGTCCTGCTTTGCAGGGTGTTGTATGCTTCTCCTTTTCGGGTTTTAATAAATTTATTTATTTACCCAAAAAAACAAAAAAAGTATAAGAAGAAATTTACAACAAAAAAAAAAAAAAGTAGAAGTGCACTGGCGCACTTCTGAAGGGCGCTGGCGCACTTCTTCATCTTCTTCTTCTTCTTTATTCTTCTTCTACTTCTTCTTACATCATGTCCTTTTTTCCTTTTCTTCTTCAATCTTCTTCCTTCTTCTTCTTTCTTCTTCTTCATTCTTCTTCTTCTTTCTTCGTCTCATTCATCTTCTTATTTTTCTTCTTGTTTATTCTTCTTCTATTTTTCACCTTTTGTGACACTATGAGTTACGATCATCTCATGTGTTAGCATCCAAGTTCAATTTTCTGAAAATTCGAGTTGAAGACCCAACTCCTTCTTCTTAGGATTAAGCTACTCTCTAGCTCAATCACATTTGGATTCCCTCTGTTTCTAGAAGATGCGGTTGAGCTTGAGTGTAGCGTTTCCAACTCAGTTTGTCAGAAGAATAAAATATGGTTGCTAACTGCATGAGATGATCGGGAACCATATTGTCATAAAATGATGTAAAATGTGCTCATGCTCTTTGAATCAAAAAGAAGAAGAAGAATGAATGAATCAGACAGAGGAAAAAGAAGATGAGGAAGAGAAGGAAGGAAGAAGAATGAAGATGAAGAAAGAAGAAGAATGAAGAAGAAAGAGGAAGTGAAAGAAGAAAAATAATGAAGAAAAAAGATAAAGAAAAAGAAAAGGAAGAATAAGAAGAAGAATGAAGAAGAAGAAGGAGAAGAAGAATGAAGAAGAAAAAGAAAGAAGAAGAACGAAGTAGAAGAAAAAGTTGAAGGTGATGAAGATTGAAAAATGGCGAAGAAGAATGAAGAAAAAGAAGAAGAATAAGTAGAAGAAGACGAATGAAGAAGAATGAAGAAAACAATGAAAAAGATGAAAGAAGAACATAGAAGAAGGAGAAGAAGAATGAAAGGGAAGAATGTTGAAGAAGAATGAGGAACAAAGAAGAAGAATGAAGAATGAAGAAAATATTGAGAAAGAAGAATACAAAAGAAGAAGAATGAAGAAGAAGAATGTAGAAGAAGCATGAAGAACAAAGAAAAAGAATGAAGAAGAAAAAGAAGAAGATGAAGAATATAGTTGAAAGAAGAAGAAAGAAAAAGAAAGAAGAAGAAGAAGTAGAAGAAGAACGAAAAAGGAAGAAGAAGTATAAGAGGAAATTTTACCACAAAAAAAAAAAGAAGTAAGGGCGGTGGCCCACTTCTCAAAGTTGCATTGGCGCGCACTTCTCTTCATCTTCTTCTTCTTCATTATTTTTCTTCTACTTTTTCTTTCATCATGTCCTTTTCTTCTTCATTCTTCTTCTTCCGTCTTCTTTTTCCCTTTTCTTTTTCTTTCTTCTTCTTCATTCTTTTTCTTCTTTCTTCGTCACATTCATCTTCTTATTTTTCTTCTTGTTCATTCTTCATTGATTTTTCACCTTTTTGTGATACTATGGGTTACGATCATCTCATGTGCTAGCATCCAAGTTTTATTCTTCTGACAATCTAAGTTAAAGACACAACTCCTTCTTCCTAGGATTATGCTACTCTTTAGCTCAATCGCATTTGGTTTCCCTTTGTTTCTATAAGATGCGGTTGACCTTGAGTGTAGCGTTTGCAACTCAGTTTGTCAGAAGAATAAAATATGGATGCTAACTGCATGAGATGATCATCAACCGTATTGTCATAAAATGGTGCGAAATGTGCTCGTGCTCTTTGAATAAAAAGAAGAAGAAGAAGAATGAATGAATCAGAGGAAAGGAAGAGAAAAAGAAGATGAGGAAGAGGAGGGAAAGAGAAAGAATGAAGATGAAGAAAGAAGAAGAATGAAGAAGAAAGAGGAAGAAAAAGAAGAAGAATGAAGAAGAAGAAGAAGATGAAGAAGAAGAAAGAAGAAGAAAAAGAAGAAGGAAGAAGAAGAAGAAGGAGAAGAAGAAGAAGAAGAAGAAGAAAAAAGAAGAGGGAGAAAAAAAAGAAAGAAGAATAAGTAGAAAAAAAGTTGAAGAAGATGAAGATTGAAAAATGGCGAAGAAGAATGAAGAAAAAGAAGATGAATAAGTAAGAAGAACGAATGATGAAGAATGAAGAAAAGAATGAAAAAGAAAAACATAGAGGAAAAAGAATGAAGAGGAAGAATGTTGAAGAAGAATGAGGAACAAAGAAGAATAATGAAGAATGAACAAAGAAGAAGAATGAAGAAAAGATTGAGAAAGAAGAAAAGAAGAAAAGAAGAGAAGAAGAATGAAGAAGAAGCATGAAGAACAAAGAAATGAAAAGAAAAAGAAGAATGAAAAAAAAAGAAGAAGAATAAGAAGAAGAAGACGAATGAAGAAGAATGAAGAAAAGAGAAAAAGAAGAAAGAAGAACATAGAAGAAGAAAAGAAGAAGAATGAAGAGGAAGAATGTTGAAGAAGAATGAGGAACAAAGAAGAAAAGAAAGAAGAAGGAAGAAGAAGAATGAAGAAAATATTGAGAAAGAAGAATGAAGAAGAAGAAGAATAATGTAGAAGAAGCATGAAGTAAAAAGAAAAAGAAAGAAGAAGAAAAAAAAAGAAGATGAAAAATGTCGTTGAAAGAAGAAGATAAAGAAAGAGAAAGAAGAAGAAGAAGTAGAAGAAGAACGAAAAAAAGAAAGAAGAAGTATAAGAAGAAATTTACCCCCAAAAAAAAAAAAAAATAGGCGGGGCACTTCTTCATCATCTTCTTCTTTTCTTTTTCTTCTTCTTCTTCTTCTTCTTTCTTCTTCATTCATCATTTTTTTTTTTTTTTTTTTTTTTTCTTCTTCTTCTTCTTCTTTTTTTTTTTTTTTTTTTCTTTTCTTCTTTCTTCTTCTTTCTTCTTCTTCTTCTTCTTCTTTATTCTTCATTCTTCTTCTTTTCTTCTTGTTCATTCTTCTTCTGTTTTCCACCTTTTTGTGACACTATGGGTTACGATCATCTCATGTGTTAGCATCCAAGTTTTATTCTTTTAACAATCTGAGTTAAAGACCCAACTCCTTATTCTTAGGATTAAGCTACTGTCTAGCTCAATCACATTTGGATTCCTTCTGTTTCTAGAAGA
>CM053271.1:77549021-77554021 GCA_028583415.1 Protea cynaroides
AAAGAAAGAGAGATAGAGAGGGAGAGGGAAGTAAAAAGAGAAAGAGAGAAGTATAGAGGGAGAAGTAAAAAGAGAGAGAGAAGTAGAAAGGGAGAAAAGTAAGAAGAGAGAGAAAAGTAGAGAGAGAAGTAGAATTAGAAGTAGAGAGAGAAAGAGAAGTAAAGAGAGAGAGAGAATTGTGGAAAGAGAAAGGGCATAAAGAGAGAGATAGAAAGAGAGGGAAAACAGGGGGAAAGAGAGAGGGAGGAATAGAAAGAGATAGAGAGAGAGAAGGGGAGAGAGAGAAGAAGAAGAGTGAGAGAGTGAGAGAGGGAGAAAGAGAGAGCAGAGAGAGATAAAGAGAGAATTAGAAAGAGAAATGGAGAGAGAGAGAGAAGTAGAAAGAGAGAGAGAGAGAGAGAGAGAGAGAGAGAAAAGTAGAAAGAGAGAAAGAGAGAAGTACAAAGAGAGAGAAAGAAGTAGAAAGAGATAGAGAGAGAGAAGGAAAAGAGTGAGAGAAAAGAGAGAAAATTTAATAGAGAGAGAAGGGAGGTAGTAAAGAGAGAGAGGGAGAGGGAGAGAGAAAAAGAGAGAATGAGAGTGAGAGAGTGAGGGAAAAAGAGATAGAGAAGTAGACAAAGTGAGAGAAAGGAGAGAAAAGTAGAGAGAGAAGTAAAAGGGAGAGAAAGAGTGGGACAGAGAGGGAAAAGAGAGATGGAGAGAAGAGAGAGAGAGGGAGAGAAAAAGAGAGAAATAGGAAGAGGAGGAGAGAAAGAAAGAGAAAGAGTGAGAGAAAGAAGAGTGAGAAGTAGAGAGAGTGCGAAAGGAGAAAGAGAAAGAGAGAGAAAAGTAGAAAGGGGCAGGAAAAGATAGAAAGAAATAGATAGAGTGAAAGAGGGAGAGAAAGAGAAAGAAAGATAAGGAAAAAGATAGAGGGTGACAAGGAGAGAGAGAGAGAGAGAGAGAGAGAGAGAGAGAGAGAGAGAGAGAGAGGTAGAGTGAGTGAAAAAGGGAAAGATAGAGAGAGAGAAAAGTAGAGTGAGAGAGGGGGAGAAATAAAGAGAGAGATAGAGAAGTAGAAAGAGAGAGAGAAAGAGAAGAAGTAGAAAAAAAGAGGGAGAGAGAGAGAGAAGTAAAATGAGATAGATAAGTAGAGATTGAGAGAGAGAGAGAATTGGAAAAAAATAGAGAAAAATAGAGAGAGAAAAGAAGTAGAAATAGGTAGAGAAAAGTAGAAGAGAGAGAGAGAGAAGTTGAAAAAGAGAGACCGAGAAAAGTGGAGAGAAAAGTAGAAAGAGAGAGGGAGAAGTAAAAAAGGAGGGACAGAGCGGGAGAAGTAGAGAGAGAGAAGTAGAAAGAGAGAGAGAGAGAAATTAATAAGTAGGGAGAGAGAAGTAGAACGAGAGGGAGATAGAGAGAGAAGTAGAAAGAGAGAGAGAGAGAGATAGAAAGAGATAAATAAAATGAGAGAGAGAGAGAGAGGGAGAGAGAGAAGTGAAAAGGGAGAGAGAGAGAGAGAGGGAAGTAAAATGTGAGAGAGAGAGATAGGGAGGTAAAAAGATAGAGATGTAAAAAGAGAGAGATGTAAAAAGAGTGGGAGAGAAGTAAAAAGAGAGAGTAGAGAGAGAAAGGGAGTAAAAAGAAAGAGAGAGAGATATAGAGTGAGAAATAGAGAGAGAAATAGAGAGAGAAGAAGAAATGTGAGAGAGAGAGAGAGAGAAAGAGGGAGGGGGAGAGATAAAGAGAAAAGTAGAAAGAGAGAGGGAGAGAGAGAGATAAGTAGAAAGAGAGAGAGAGAGTGAGAGAAAGGGAGAGGGAGAGAGAAAAAAAGAGTGAGAAAGATGAAGAGCGAGGCAGAGAGAGAGAGAAAGAGAGTGTAAAAGGAGAGAGAGAGAGAAGTAGAGTGAGAGAGGGAGAGAAATAGAAGTAAAAGAGAACTAGAGAGAGGGAGAAAGAAGGAGAAGTAGAGAGAGAGAGAAAAAGAGAATTCGATAAGGGAAAAGTAAAGAGAGGAAGAGTAGAGAGAGAGATGGTAGAAAGAGGGGGAAGAGAGAGAAAGAGAGAGAAATAGAGAGAAGTAGAAAGAGAGAGAGAGAGACTTAGAGAGAGAAGTTGAAAGAGATAGAGAGAGAAAGAGTGAGGGAGGGATTGAAATATTGAGAGAGAAGAAGAGCGAGATTGGGGGAGAGAAAAGTTGATAGAGAGAAGGGAGAGCATTAAAGTAGTAAGAGGGAGAGAAAGGGAAAGAGATAATGAGAGAGAGAGAGAGGAGAGAGAAATAGAGAGAGATGAGTAAAAAGGGAGAGAAAGAGTGGGACAAAGAGAGAAAAGAGAGAGAGAGAAAAGGGGAGAGAAAAGAGAGAGAAGTAGGAAGAGAGGGAGAGAGAAGAGAGAGAGAGAGAAGAGAGAGTGAGAGAGAGAAGTAAAAAGAGAATGTATGAGAGAGAAGTAAAAAGAGAGAGAAAAAGAGAGAGGAAGAGACAGAAGTAGAGAGAGAGAGAGATAGAGAGAAAGAGTGAGATAGAAGTAGAAAGAGTGGGGAGAGAGAGGGAAGTAGAGAGAGACAAAAGTAGAAAGAGAGAAAGAGAGAGAGAGAGAGAGAAAGAGAAAAGTAGAAAGAGAGGGAGAGAAAATGAGAGGGAGAATGAGAGAAGTAGAGAAAGAAGCAGAAAGGGAGAGACAGAGAAGTGAAAAGTGTAAGAGAGACAAAGATAGAGGGAGGTAAAAAGAGAGAAAGAAAAGTAACGAGAGAGAGAGAGAGAGAGAAGTAAAAAGAGAGGAATAAGTAGAGAGGGAGAGAAGTAAAAAAAGGGAGAGAGTAGAGAGAGAGAGAGAAATAGAGAGAAGTAGAGAGAATGGGAGTAAAGAGAGAGAGAGAAAGAGAGAGAGAGAGAGAGAGAGTAAAAAGAAAGGGAACAGAGAGAGAGAGAGAGATAGAGATAGAGAGACAGAGAGAGGAGTACAAAGAGACAGAGAGAGTGAAAGAGAGAGAGAAAAAAAGAAGAGTGAGAGAGAGAGAAAGAGAGAGAGGGATAGAGATAAAGTGAGAAGTAGAAAGAGAGAGGGAGAGAGAAGTAGAAAAAGAGAAAGAGATAAGTAAAAAGGGAGAGAGAGAAAGAGTGGGACAGGGAGAGAAAAGAGTGGTAGTGAGAAGAAAGAGAAAGAGAGAGAGAGAGAGAGAGAGAGAGAGAGAGAGAGAGAGTGGGAGAGAAAAAGAGAAAAGTATGAAGAGAGGGATAGAGAGAGAACGGGGCTGAGGGAGAAAAAAGAGAAGTAGATAGAGAAAGAGAGAAGTAGAAAGAGAGAGAAAGAGAGAGATAGAGAGAGAGAGAAAGAGCGAGAGACAAAGAGAGAGAGAGAGAAGTAGGATGAGTGAGAGAGAGAGAGATAGAAAGAGAAAGAAGTAGAAGGAGAGAGAGAGAGAAGAAGAAGAAGAAAAGGAGAGAAAGGGAGAGAGAGATAGAGATAAGTAGAAAGAGAGAGAGACAGAGAGAGAGAGAGAGAGAGAGAGAAAGAGAGAGAGTGAGAGTGGGAGATGTAGAAAAAGAGAAGTAGATAGGGAGAAAAGAGAAGAAAAAGAGAATGAGAAGTAAGGGGAGAGAGAAAGAGAGAACTAGAAAGAGAGAGAAAGAGAGAGAGAGTGAGATAGAAAGAGAGAGAAAGAGGGAAGAACATATAGAGAGAGAGAGAGAAAGAGAGTGAGTGTGTGTAAGAGAGAATGGCAAAAAGAGAAGTACAAAGATAGAAAAGAGAAAGAGAGAAACAAAAGGGGAGAAAAAAAGGTAAAAAGAGAGAGAAAATAGAGAGAGATAATTAGAAAGAGAGAGAGAGAGAGGGAAAGAGAGAGAGAGAGAGAGAGAGCGAGAGAGAGAGAGAGTGAGAAAGAGGGAGATAAGAGAGAGAGACTCACACAAAGAGAGAGACAAGAGAGAGAAGTAGAGAGAGGCGAGAGAGAAAAGAGAGAGAGAGAGAGAGGGAAAGTTAGAGAAGTAGAGAGAGAGAGATATAGAGTGAGAGTGAGAGATAGAAAGAGAGAAGTAGAAAGAAAGAGGGAGAAAGAAAAGGAGAAGTGAAAAGATAGAGAGTGAATGGGAGTGATAGAGAGAGAAAAAAGAGAGAGATAGGGAGAGAAAGAGAGAGAGAAGTAGAGAGAAAAGGAGAAAAGTAGAAAGGGAGAGAGAGAGAGAGAGGGAGAGAGAGGGTGGAGTAGAAAGTGAGAGAGGGAGATAAAAAAGTAGAAAGAGAGAGAGAGAGAGAGAGAGAGAGAGAGCAGGACAGAGAGATAAGTAGAAAGAGAGAGAGAGAAGGGAGAACGACAGAGAGAAAAGTAAAAAGGGAGAGAAATTGAAAAGAGAGGGAGAGAGAGAGAGGTAGAGTGAGCGAGTGAGAGTGAGAAGTAGAAAGGGAGAGAGAGAGGAAGAGAGAAAGAGAAAAATGTAGAAAGAGAGGGAGAGAGAGAGGTAGAGTGAGCGAGTGAGAGTGAGAAGTAGAAAGGGAGAGAGAGGAAGAGAGAATGAGAAAAATGTAGAAAGAGAGGGAGAGAGAGCGAGAAAGAGAGAATTAGAGAGAGAAAAAAGTAGAAAGAGAGAGAGAAGTAGAGAGAGTGAGAGAGAGAGAGTGAGAGAAAGAAAGGGAGAGAGAGTAGAGAGAGAGGGAAGTAAAATGAAAGAGAGAGAATGCGAGTAAGAGAGAGAAGTTGAATGTGAGAGAGAAAGACAGAGAGAAAAGTAGAAAGAGAGAGAAAAAGTGAAAGAGAGAGAGAGAGAGAAAAGTAGAGAGGGAGAGAGAGAGAGAGAAAGAGAAAGATAGAGAAGTATAAAGAGAGAGAGAAAGGGAGAGAAGCAGAGATAGAGAGTGAAAGAGAAAAAGAGAAATAGAGAGAGAAAAAGAAAAAATAGAAAGAATGGAGAGATGGAGAGAGATGAAAAAAAGAGAGAGAGAGTGAGCAGAGAGAGAAAGAGAGAGGAGAGGGAAAAAAGTTAGAGAGGAGAAAAAGAGAGAGAGAGGAGAGGGAAAGAAAG